>SRSE01000593.1:9612500-10105000 GCA_005024645.1 Planiliza haematocheilus
CTCCCATATATTACAGCAGACATGGTATCACATGCCAGCAGGGACAGCATGTGAGTTCATTATTGGTCTTGCACTAGTCACTCGGCCCTTCCATCTGCTCTGCTGTACCAAATGTGTGTGTGTGTGCGTGCATGCCCATATCAGTCGGTCTGTGTGTGTATGTGTGACCCTCCCCTGAGTCACTATGTCTGCTCAGCCACTACATGGCAAAGAAACACAGGGAACAGACACAGTGACAAGAATTACATAAATGACACAGTGGTGCCAGGACCCCTTGCCACTGCGCTGCAAGCACATAGTGGAAAACAGATCTGAGATATGAGGGAAGGAAAGTGAGAGATGAAGGGAGGAAGACAGACAGACAAACAGACAAATTGTGTATACACTATATTACCAAAAGTATTCGCTCACCCATTCAAATGATCAGAATCAGGTGTTCTAATCACTTGGCCTGGCCCCAGGTGTATTAATTCAAGCACTCAGGCATGCAGACTGTGAAACAAGACATTTGTGAAAGAATGGGCCGCTCTCAGGAGCTCAGTGAATTCCAGCGTGGAACTGTCATAGGATGCCACTTGTGCAACAAATCCAGTCGTGAAATTTCCTCGCTCCTAAATATTCCACAGTCAACTGTCAGCTCTATTATAACAAAATGGAAGCGTTTGGGAACAACAGCAACTCAGCCACGAAGTGGTAGGCCACGTAAAGTGACGGAGAGGGGTCAGCGGATGCTGAAGCGCATAGTGCAAAGAGGTCGCCGACTTTCTGCACAGTCAATTGCTACAGAGCTACAAACTTCATGTGACCTTCAGATTAGCCCAAGTACAGTACGCAGAGAGCTTCATGGAATGGGTTTCCATGGCCGAGCAGCTGCAGCCAAGCCACACATCACCAAGTGCAATGCAAGGCGTCGGATGCAATGGTGTAAAGCACGCCGCCACTGGCCTCTAGAGCAGTGGAGACGCGTTCTCTGGAGTGATGAATCACGCTTTTCCATCTGGCAATCTGATGGACGAGTCTGGGTTTGGAGGTTGCCAGGAGAACGGTACATTTCAGATTGCATTGTGCCAACTGTGAAATTTGGTGGAGGAGGAATTATGGTATGGGGTTGTTTTTCAGGAGCTGGGCTTGGCCCCTTAGTTCCAGTGAAAGGAACATTGAATGATTCAGGATACCAAAACATTTTGGACAATTCCATGCTCCCAACCTTGTGGGAACAGTTTGGAGCGGGCCCCTTCCTCTTCCAACATGACTGTGCACCAGTGCACAAAGCAAGGTCCATAAAGACGTGGATGACAGAGTCTGGTGTGGATGAACTTGACTAATGTGTATGAATGAGCTCGGAAGAGACACTTCCTTTTCATAGTACACACACTTTCTTTTTCTTTTTTTTTTAACTGCAGCGTGACGTTCTTCCTGGATACATATGTAAATGCGGGTTACTTTCTGTCAATGTTAACGTATTTATGGCTATGGGTAATTCCAGTTTATAACTGATTTAACTATTTTTGTATTGTGGATTTTCTGACTTCATGCAATGTGAAAATAAGCACTTCAAGACCGAGGAAATGGGGGAAAGCAATGTTCCCTTTGTACAAAGTTTAAAAACTAGCTCTAAAGCTTTTGGAAATCATACATCAATTTGAATGAGGTGCTTTCTGGGTGTAGCCTCCATCTTTAAATACATCTGTTGGACTGTTGCTGCTCCTGTTTTTGTAAGAAGGTAGCAGCTAATTTATATTTTTATAATAACAGTGAGACAGTGTGAGTGGGGTTGCTCAAAGTGATGAACTGGTTTCAGCTCATTGTTTATCTGATTGGCTCGCATGTGAAACAGTTTTGTCCAGAGTCACTTCTCTCATGGTTAGGTGCTCTGTTGATAAAAGGCATATTTCCATTAGGAGATGGTGGAGAACAAAAATAGAGATAAAAGAACAAGGAGTATTGGACTTCTGCCATGTGGACAGGAACACGACTGTAAGTGAAAGTTGTGGTTGCTCAGTAATGTCCGGGTGCATGAATAAGCAAAGGAATGCGTCTTAGGAACAAACAAAAACAACAACTACAGCTCATGGGTTTTAGGATTATTTCTGCAAACTCCTCACCTGTCAAAGGAGTGCATCAAAACATGGTAATTTAAATCTTCAGCATTCACATTTTACTGAGTAGATGGATATGGTGTTGAGGGCTTTTCCAGTGACTCCTGGATCCTGTAGTAAGGTTGCCTGAAAGTGATGGTGATAGCCCTAACCTTGTGATGCCCTGCCCTCCCTGCCTGTCCACTGCCACTCTTCATATAAATTTGATTGCATTCACTTAGAGTAGTGCACTTTGTAGAGCAGCTCCTGCCAAATACAACTACACTGCAAGTCATTAAATCAACTCAGATTCTTGTCTCTCCACAGCTTCATCTCTCTTTCTTGACTGTGGTATCCATTGCAGCCTCATCATTTCAACGTCTAATTGCAAAGCTTGGAGTGCATCTTACCTAACATTTAGACGTATATGTTTGCTTCACATCTGTATCTGTAAAATCCACACAGTATTGCACAAGTCTTGTTAGACTTAAAGCGAGACCATAGTAAAGAAGGTGGGACAAGGGCAGGGAGTATTGGTTCATTCTTGCAGTGGCCTGCTGCTCCTTTCTTCCCATTTCCTACTGCTGATTTGGCGGCTGTCCAGAACATTCTTGTGTTATTGGAGTGGATCAGTGTATGAGGTGTGCAGAGGGCATACACAGGCAGGTACACATACACGCACGCAGAATCCCCACGTCCCCTCTCCCTTCCCCACACACACCCACCCTCACACCCCCACACACACGTGCCTACATTCTCCTGCTTGCTCTATTTTCCATCGCCCCCACCCCCAGCAGAAAGATGAGGTCTCGTCACAGCTGGAGGTTACTCCTGTTGACTGAACAAATGGGCCAGAGCAGACAGCTAGTACACCACACTGCCAGTGTAGCAACATACAGTGGAGCAAGAGACACCACATATGTCCTTCCCTACAGATTTTCTCATGTGTCCTATTGCTTTATAAAGCTACTAGAATTTATGTTGCACATAGCCCATGGGTTTGAAAACAATCCCAAAACTCACTATTGTATAATTTGGCAGATCACAATATTGCTAATTAAAATCTATGCTTTGGAAAACATAGGGATATAGTAACTAGCGTGGGTGAAACCATGTATGACATATTTGTACATATTAATCAGAAAAAAATGTAGAATTTACTGGCTGCAGTGTTTTGCTTTAATGTACTTCGGGTTATGTAAGCAACATAAAATGGTAGTAAATTGAATAATGAACTGTCAAATGAATCTACAAACCAATTAATTTCTGTCAACATGAATTCAGGTCACCGATTCTGTTGATACTCTGCTGAAGCACAGTTTACAAGAGAGGCTGGTCTCTGTTGAAGCTGAATTTGCTGCACGTACAAGAACAGAGGTGAAGCTAGGCTTTGATGCATCACATAGTGGTGACATTAACTAGCTGCTCTTAACATGCAGTTAAGGCACACTTGGAGAAAGGAAGGTCTTTGCTAGAGTGTAAACTGTAGACATTTGTTATCCAAGCATTTTTACCTCTTGCACAAGCTCTACCTGAAGATAGTTACTTTAGTGGTCATGCCTATGAATAAAGTAAAACTGATGGTAATTAGCACTCATTGTATCTGCAGTATTATCATACAGAACAATGGTTGTAAATCAGCTTTGGTCACACCCATGCTTTGTTAATCAACTAAGCTACTCTCCTGGGGTTTTATTAGAGCAACCCTCTAATGAAGCTCATGCGTAGGCTCTCTGTGTGCTGATTATTTTGTATTTGCTGCCAGGGCCAACTAAAGGTGCTGCTTTGGATACGTGAGAATCTAAATGTTTTAGAAGGCAGCACTGTGATATCCTTATTGCCAATTAGGTCGTGTTCACAAAGACTAAAGCAGTAGATCAAATTATGTGGACTGAGGATGATGTCATCCCATGAGAAACAGCTAAAAGATCCTGTGCTGCTGCAGAGTGTAATACCATTCCACAAAACATTTTGTTAAAAGGTAAAAGCTAAATAACTTATGGTGGACTAGCTGTACCAACTGAAAGGTATTTATTTCTATACTTTTCCACTGGGATGAAATATTTAATATATCGTTTAAAGATTTTTTTTTTCCCCCTAGGTCTGCTGGGGTGGCAGTAATGAAAAAGTTATCATTCATTTAATCAGGCTGATTTAGATGACATACAGTATAACGGCCTTGAAGAGACCTCTTACATTTTCAGAGAGATAGGGGCACAGAATTCTCAAAACACTTTTAAAACTTCAGCTGTATATAAGTGAGACAGCAAAACATTTTCTAAAAACAAAGTTTGAGGTTTTTCAGTAGCAAATTCCCAACACTCGCCAACAAGAGGAAATTTCTTGTTGAAACAGTAATCCTGGAAGACCGCCAGTTAATTCTCACACATTAGCTTTAACTGAAAATTAGAGCATGTTTTTGACCGAAAAAAAGGACAATGAGGAATTATGTTCCTCACTGCAATATTGAAATCACTTTCAGAGTGGCTCTCTTCATCACCATCAGTATGGGTGGCAGCAGCACTAACTTCTTGTACGATATATGAAGAGGTGACGCTTGTAGACCTGAAAAATGTGACACATCCTTTACTTTATTATGTACACTGTCTGGCCAAAAAAAGTCGCCACCAAACATAAAAGGTCACACACTCTAATATTTCCTTGGACTGCCTTTAGCTTTGATTGCAGTACGCATTCTCTGTGGTAATGTTTGATAAGCTTCTGCAATGTTACAAGATTTATTTCCATTCAGTGTTGCATTCATTTTTCACCAAGATTTTGTATTGATGATGGGACAGTGTGACCACTGCACAAAGCCTTCACCAGCACATCCCAAAGATTCTCATTGGGGTTAAGGACTAGACTCTGGTGGCCAATCCATGTGTGAAAATGATGTCTCATGTTCCCTGAACCATTCTTTCACAATTTGAGCCTTATGAATCCTGGCATTGCCATCTTATAATATGCCTGTGCCATCAGAGAAGAAAAAAATCAATTTTAAAACAGACCAACATCTTTCCCGCAACCGCGTAATGTGTCATTCGACATGGTTACATAAGAAATGAGAAGCTACTCATTGCATCAATTGGGGTTGAATAACTTGTTGCCAGCTCAAAGACAATTGCCCATGCAGTATTTATTCAATAGGAGGCTCATACCTGTTTGCTTAGTTAAATCCAGGTGATGACTTTTTTTTGGCCTGGCAGTGTATTACTAAATTAGATGTTATCCCAGAACTGACAATGAAATAACAGCAGATGCATATGCATATTACTTTATTCTAGCAACACTTGATCTTTCAGTATTTCAAGTGCAGTCAATTGCAGGTTACAATCAACAATGGTTCAGAAAGACACAACAAGAAGACTATATTATATGTACACACAAATCTGTTGGCAACTGTATGATTTTAATATTTTCTAATGTTTTAGAACAAAAACACTTAGGCCAGTGTAGTAAGTTAATTCATTTAGAAGAGTTCAGCAGGATAATAAATACTTTTTCCACATCTCCAGTAATTACAATACTGCTCTGGACATGGAGGTGATTCGTGAAAATGTTTCAAGGCCTTACATGGGCAGTTTGCAAGTCATTTTGCTACTATGAAACGCATCCTTATTTAAGGGGGATCAAAAAGGGCTTTAGAGTTAATGTACCTTAAGCAAATGATTGTAGATGTCTGTGTAGAAAACAACAGGTCTACTGTGCCTGTTCAAGAGTAACATTTAGCCAGAGTATACTTGCCTTCAGTAAACACTTATTGTGGCCAAAGTTTAAACCCAGTGTCCTCACAATAATGATCAACTACCAAGAGCAGTACTCCACCCAGCATCAACAATGTGCTTGTTTGGATTATGCCTCACCAGCAACATATCTGCTGTACACCGGCTCATCACAAGTTACAGTCTGACTGGCCTCAACCACATGACCAAAGTTACCACGGTAACTGTCTCAGTAACAAAGGGAGGCTCAGACCAGGTCAACAAAGGCTGGGATTCTCCTCAGGATGATTAGGTTACATAAATGATTAGTGCCTAAACACAAGACCCTGAGCCAGCACCCAAAATGACTCACAGCTCTCCATCTAAGCACTGGTGCACTTCAACCCCCCTCACCTCTACAACACTCAGCTCCACCATCTGTCTGTGGTCAAATATCCAGATGACGGGCTGGATAGGGGTCATCTTACATACAACAGTTTAAGACATGAGAGTAAGACTGCTATATGTGTAGAGATCACCTAGGGATCAGGTGTGCTAGTTATGTCTCTATATATTTACGGCAAACTTAGCATACAGTATGTAAAGCAGGAACAGAAAGAGGGAAACTGGACGTATACGTGGTATACATAAATATTTGAGGAAATGCTTGGAAATCTGTGTGAAACTACAAGAGGGTGTTTGTGGATTAAACATACTCAAGGAAAGGAAAATGCACAACAATAAATGCTGCACTTGTCAACTCAGGTTTCAAGAATTAAAAGTGGCATGCAAAAAGAAATACATTTTTGCTAGGACAATTTAATAATTCATAAAGCCAAGACTGGTGCACTTGGTGTATATCCATGTCTGAGGGAGTTATCACTTCAGTAGAGTTGAGAATTCATGGACTAATGTGCCTGTATGTTACTATTTACTCAGGCTTTTACACACACACATATACACAGTACATATAAGAGTGGCCTATGTCATTACAGGGACAGGCCAAAATAACAAATGGTTAAAATGTGTATCAACAAACAAAGCCGAGTCTAACATCAAGCAGCCACAGTCACACAGAAGTTTATAGGGTGTATCTCTGAGGAAGCCCAACGACTATACTTCTAAAGGTAATACGTTGGCTGGTAATGACATAAACCTGATGAGCTTTATTGTGCTACATGAAAAGACAAAAATGTCTTGTAATAATATAAGGAGGAGTGCTGTAGATTTTACAAGCGTCACTATCAAAACAGTTATGTAATCCATGCCCTTTTTAGCATGTGTTCCTGCATATTCTAGTAAACCATATTTGGAGTGCACTGCAGAGGTGTGTTTGTGTGCGAGACTGGGTAGGGTACCTTCAATGGAAGGTTTGGAGTGATTGCTCGTGATTCTGAATGCCTCACAAGGTGCAATGAACTCCCACTCTATTGATGTTTAACTAAATTCCTTTGTGAATAGAGTATGTAGAGTCACATGTCCTAGGCCTGTGCACATGAATTTACAACACAGGGACATAAAAGACTATGCCAACAGACAGGTTTGCACAAGTAAAAACGGGTAAGACAGAAGTAGATAAAACCCTGTTTATTTAAATAATGAAATCAGTGATGTTTGGCCCTATTGGTGGCAGAAAGCAGGGGGAATCAAGGTTTACTTAGCTATTTATAATGACTTTTATTGAGGGGTCCTATCTTAAGTATACGTATGACCCGGAGAAAAAGACATGCCTCTGTCCCATATGACTGTAAAGACTGTATCCCCGGGGAAAGGTTGTCACGGAGATCATCATGGGAACAAGGATGGCATGTTTCTTTGGTTGCTGTGACAATAAAAAGGAGTCAGTCCTGGATGGGAACACGTCTTCAGGGAACCATGGCAACTGCAGTGAAAATGTCAAATGCCAGTTCTTAAGTGTTCAAGCCAGAGGAATTTCAGTGGCTGCACTGCTGGCTTCAATTTTTAAAGTTCAATTTTTAAACGGTGGAAGAACAATACAAAAATTAAAGCTGCATAATTAATCTCTATGAAGCATATTTGTCTATTCACAATGGAATCTATCTGAGGCAGCTTGGCACAAAGTTAATATTTCACTGTGGCTATACCTAGCCTCTGGAAATTAGCCCAAGGAGGCAGGCTGGATTGAGCTTAATGGATGGATCAATTAAGCAGAAGTAGGAGGGTGAGAGGAGGGGTGAGGGGAGTACTACACTGGGCCTTTAGGACCAGAGATAGATGGCTTTAAGAGTGCCAGAGAAGCGCAGGCATTAACACAAATGAGACATCTGTGAAGAAGGAGTCTGCAAACTAAGCATAAATGCATTACCATAGGCACCTACGTTCTACAGATGCATGTCTACTTACTCGGACATTAACACAAACGCACTCACTAACCACTGCAGTGCACAGGCATCACTATTACCACAACAAATGGGTCTGTGTTGGGGCCTTGCCAGCATTGAGCTGCACGGTGACCACCGACAATGCTATAAAAGTGGATGCCTATAAACGTATAAAGAGCACCAACTTTACAACACTTAAGTGAGGCAGTTTAACTACAGCTAGTAGTGATTTGGAATTCAAGTCATACTAGTGGTGTAAAAAGTGTAGATCAGCTGTATTCCATTTGTCAAGCAGTGCACATTTAAGCTGGCCATCTATCATGCTGAACAAAAGCTCAATGTGCGGTAAGTTAAACAACAACTCTGCTTCTCTAACAAAAGTTAACAATTTACCCCCATTAAGCCGGTCAGAGTAACAGGAGATCGTCTAAGCAATGTTGTCACAAACACGTGCTAATCTGGTTAAGGCTGGCTTCATGTGGAGTGTTTCACTTACCCTAAAGCACCATTCAGCACTGCATAAACCATAATTTGTCTGATCTTTAAAACCCTCTTCCCACTATAGTCCTCGCAACGTTAAACATCATTGTTTACCCAAATAAGGATTCAAATATTCCTGAGGCAAGGTGCTCTCTCCTTATGTTGAAAAGCTGCCTTTGCAGGAAGTGGCTGTACAAATATACACACAAGTATAAGTACAAATGAACGGAGCGTCATATGTGCACTCGAAAAAAGTAGCATGGAATATAGAAAAATGGAAAAACTGCTCTGGAAAAATTGTTTTCGCAAAAACAGTCGGGGGGGAAAAGTGCCACGACAGCATAGAACTGGCCTCTGAGATCTCTGTCATTAAAGCCATGATGGGGCACAAGGCCAAACACAAATCAAAAACATGGACCTTCTCCTGGTCTCCACAAAGTAATCCCTTGAGACAGAGTGAGAGAGATTCCAGCATTCAATTGTCAAACTATAGTATACTAAAACTTTTAAAATAGGCTCATTGCAGGTGAACTCATACCATGATAGTATTGCTAGTGTTTACTAGTGCTGTAGTACTTGAGACCGGCCTTTTTCAACCTCCTGGTCGTGTCTCGGAATTGACCGCATTTTTACTTGGTCTTGTCAGTCTCGGTCGAGTTGGACTCTGGATTTTTTGTTAAGGCCAATCGAGACCAAGTGATTTTTGTGGAATTTCCCCACATCGGGTTTACTTTATCACCTGAAATCCAAACATCCAGATCGCTATGCTGAATATGAGGGATGCGGCAGCAACACAGAAAAGGAAAATCCTTCCGAGCACGCCCGCTCCGCACTTAGAACGCCAGTTATTTGAATTTAATGGCATTAAAGTTACACACGACCCACATAAATAACAACGAGCATAAGCTCAGAAACAGATAAAAAAACAAAAGCATCTGAGGACTTTCAAGAGCAATTGAGATGGCTCAGCTAGGTGCGCCTTTACAGTACGTTAACTTCTTCTCCGCCATTATTACATTTTTCATCTCACGCACCCCTAGAGGCAGCTCCCCCCTGACCACACTTTGGGAGTCCCTGCCTTAAATGATCATCTGTTATCTGTTATAGAAGATGTGGGATTTTGTTGGCCTAATAATTTCTTCCGGTGTTTTGTTTTTCGGTTTTCGGCCCTGGTTTCCTAATTTTCGGTTTTGGCCAAGAATTTTCATTTCGGTACATGCCTAATATAAAGCAATAACATAAAAACAATTAAAATAATTAAAATTGTTCCCCCAATGTATAGGCCTATGTGTTTATATAACCATCTTGGTTATATACAGGGCTCTCAAGTTATGAACTTAACTTAGAGATTTGCTTTTTGTTTGTTTTTTGATGGGGGTGAGGGTGAAGTGTGTTTGAAGATTGGCCAGTTGGCCCTACCAACAGTTTAAAATAATTTACTTTTCAATATGACCAATAGACTAACGCTTCTCTTTATTGAGTTCGGTCTCAGTCTTGGACTTGGTCTCGCCCCTCCTCAGTCTTGGTCTTGACTCGGTCTCGCCCCCTCAGAGTCTTGGTCTTGTCTTGGTCTCGGTATGCTCTGATCTTGGTCTTAACTCGGTCTCCAGTTAGGCGGTCTTGACTACAACACAAGTGTTTACCCATAATAATGACTAATAGTAAGGTACAGGCAGATACTACAATTATAAAACCTATCTATCTATCTATCTATCTATCTATCTAGTAATATATTAACTATATGTCTGTTTTTATTGTTCCATGGACAGGTATTGATTGAGTGTACAGCAACGGCAACATGGTCACAGGTAGCATCATTTACATGTTGAGCCATAAACTGTTAAAAGGCTGAACCGTCAGAAAGCAGAACTGGTTTCAAGCAGAAATGTTGCCACCAAATGAAACTCACAGCTCCTCCTCATTATTGCAAAAGATATTTATGTATGCAATACATACCAGCATACATACCACTGCTAATCTATATCAAGACAGTCTGCAAGCAACTGTGTGTACCATACTCAATTCATAACACTAATTTATGTTATAACTTCTTAGAGCAAGAAAGGGACCGTGTAAAAAATGTCAAAAAACAATGTTGTTATAGCAGTTATTTTACCTAATTTGCACTGGGCTTATCAGTCCATATTCACAGAGGAAGGCTGTGGTAATAAGAGACAAACAAAATTGCACTGGGCAACACAGGGTATGTGGTTTATTCGTTTTTCTAAGTATATTAGCTGCTGAGAAAGCAACCTGTCCTAAAACATGACAACTGCAGATCTGCGATTATTTCTTGCCTTGTTTCCGAGACATGTACTTGCAGTCTCCTCTGTCACGATAGTTCTTAGAAAGCAGGTAAGAAAAGACGAGCCGTTTATGTGCCACAAGATATCGCCAAAGACAAACTACTAATTACTAGGCATGTAAAAACAAAGCCTATGCTCACATTGTCATGTCTGTGGCAACTCTTAAGTATTTCCCGGCCTCACCTTTGTACCTGTTTGTACCTTTGACAAACTATGGATAGTTCTCTAACGCCTCTCTTAAACTCTAATGTAAGTAGCATTGCTTCACTTGCTGTGATGCAACATTCCACACCTTTATGAATCAGATACATATCTAAATACACAGCGTAGACAGATACACCCACGCACAGCCATTTCGCCAGGAGAACTAACCTGCTCTCTAGAGACAAAGGGAAGCACCTGGTTTCTTTTCTTCCTTGCTCTCCCCGGATGTGGAGGTGTGTGTGTATCTGCGTTTAAACCTATAAATAGAGGCTGTGTCTTCCCTGGAGCCCGCTCCGGTGGGATCCTCTCATGTTTTAATTAAATAAACTCCTGCAATCGGGCCCAGCTGTGCCCTGCATCCCCAGCCGGCATCAGTCAGCATCCATGCTCAGAGGCAACATGGAGGCTGGGCTGTCAGTGCGTATGCGTACATGGAGACAGAGAAACTGAGTGAGAGACAGACGTAGATGGTGAAAAAAAGGAGAGAGAGGGAGAGAGATATGGACTAAGTAGTGAAATTGGGGCAATCTGCACTGAAGCCACCTGGGTATCATAGGAAGCCCTGTTCAGGTGTTCTGGGTGGGTTCCCCAATGTGCAAACCAGCAGAAGGAACAGAGCTCAGCTCATCTCTTTCATCCTCTGCATTTCTCCCTCCTCCTCCTCCTCTTGCTCTTTTACATTTATATATTTCCTTACTCTGAATTATTCTGGTAATTCTTTGCAGTGTCCTCTTCCGTATTATCAGCACATTAAAAATAAAATTGGGCATATGGTGGTTTAATGGTGCAGGATTTTGTTATTGACTTATCACACTTACACTGTACACTGGGAATAAGGGCAAAGCAAACGATCTTTCTAGACTTTTTCTATTTTACTATTCTGACAATAAGTCATATGATGATGTCCACTGCACAGTGTAGTGAAATGTGAAGAATACACTGGCACCTCAGAAGCCTGCTCTAACCCTTGTCATCCCCTGCTCTTGAAGGGCAATTTGGTCATCGTTTCTTATTGGCAATGGCTCAGACTATAATCTAAAGAATGTCCAAGCAGCATGCTGCAGTTTGTTAGATAAATCCTGATGGTAGCTTATAAATGGAGTCAAACCAACAACTTCAAATGCTTTAAAGCAACGGACAACAACAACAGTGTGTCTAATGTTTGGCTCATCCCTCAATCCTCTGTGTCACGTACTGATTTGGAATTTTTACACTTGCAATCACCGACCACAGGATATGAAACCTCAGCTAATGTCCATGAATCAATATCATTATCAGTGAGTAAACCACACCGCCTTATGACAAAAATATATAAATAAATTAGATCTATTTCTTTCAAGGACCCTCCCCGAACACCATTTCCCATCCATTTCAGGCCTGCCACTAGAGCTCTGCCAGACACTGTAAGTGTAAAAGACTAAACTGCAGCTTTTAGTAACAGCAGTAAAAGCTGCCTTGTTCCTGGTTACCGTCTATAATTAATAGACTGGTGCTGCTGGTCCTTGTGCTGTTTCTAAACTAACCTCTAGTTAGCTACGTAGCCATTACATCCCTACAAAAGTCAGCACTCTGGAGGATGGATATGGCCAAATGCAGCTCTCTCTGTCAGTCACCAGACAACATTAATACCTAAGATAGAAACACAATGAATAACTGAATTAACGATTTCCTTATTTGTTTCACATTTAGAGGAATCATTGCTCACAGTTACGAAGACTTACACAGCCTATTCCTGTCAGTAATGTGTCCTCCATATGAGAATTGATTCAACTATTGATTAAGTTGTCCACAGCTGGTAAAAAGCGTGAAAGGATCAATACCCTTTTTTTTGATGAGTAAGAAGATTCAGTTTTCCCTCTGATGTTTTGGAAAAGCAACACCCATATGACTTCAACAAAACTGAACTCATACTGCCACTCCCCACTCCAGCAATAATGGCCTCTCTGAAGGTGAGAAGTCTTGCTATTTTATCATGTTACTTTGACAAAGGCCTGTCATTTTGGTTTTGCTCTAATCAATTATGCACGGCCCCTTGGAGTGGACTATTTTAAAAGTATCAAATATATGTTCCAAGAAGGCCTAGCCTCAACCTGCATGTTCATCGAGCACGACAGGCTATCCAACCAGCAGTGGCTACACAGGCAAAAAGGAAAGCTTCCCAGAAACCCACTTACAATGGCACACTGCATTTCCTCAAAAGCATTTCCTTGTTAACTTCAAGCTTTAGTTCCCAAAATAGAAGAAATTAGACAGCCATGTTGCTACTGCTTATTTGCACAGTTCATAAATACAGTAGAGATGTATAACAAATCTGCGTGGCACTGTGTCAAGGACAGAACTAAGTACTGTAGGTGAAAGTCCTACTTTTACAAGTGCAATACATCAAGATAAGCTCTGTTCAATAAAATGACTGAGGTTTGGGAACCACATGGAAGATTAGGGCCAAATTAGAACACATGATTGGACCTATATCTATCTAGGCTGATAAACTGAGTGGACCACAGCTTATGCTAGAAGGCCACGGAAAAAAAATAAAATAAAGGCTGGGTGAGGTACTCAGGAATACTGAGGTGACACAAATGGTGATAGAACAATGGGATGGCATGAGCTGCATGAATTAATGATTGGACATGTGATATTACACAAATGCAACTGCCTTACTTGGTTGTAAGGTATCTCTAAGCTCTGGCTGACACCACAAATGTCATTTAAGGTGGTGAATCCATGATTCATTACGTGATCTATGGCCTGCCAGGAATCAGTCAGCCAGGGTAAGACTTGCAAAATACATATGAGTCAACTGTGACTTTTCCATTAAAGCCAACAATGTGCCCCACATCAAGGCCAAAATATCACATCTTGCCTGTGGCCCCATTGCTATAAGCAGTATAACCATATGCGCCAGGCCTAGTCACACCATGATGATTACAACAGTAGCTCGTCAGGAGAGCTAATTTTATCATGGCCAGGTACATGGATATTAAAGGATCGAGCTGTAGCATCCAGCGGTCTATCATCATCGACTGGGAGAGATGGGAGCTGAGCAGAGGCGCATGGCCCCTTCTCTTCGCAGCCGAGCTGTCACACATGACCCAACACAGCCCACACAAACAACCCCTCTTCATCCAAAAAAACTGCGAATTCAACGATCTAACCATCGTTTGGTTTGACTTACCGATTCCGGGGGCGGAGTAGATGAAATACAATGCCGAGGTGGACAGTGAAAAAAGGAATAAAAGCCCAAGGAATGACCTTCTCCGGAACCGCAAATGTGTCGGCATTATACAGGCAGCAAAAGCACACACAGGCACGTTATGTACAACAGCGACAGACCAGTTCCGATGTGTCCAAATGTCGGAATCGGTTAAGTCCACCGACGGTCTGGGTTAAATGAGCCGAGTAGAGTGGCCGGTCTGCGGCAGCGGTGATCAGGGCGACGAGGAGGAAGTCAGTCTATTTCCGCGGCAGGTTTTGGCGAGAATAGGATGGGACCTCCAAATTTTTAGCCAAGAGACGGCACTTCCATTCCTGAGAGGATGGTTTCGGTTCAGGGAGAGGGGGCCGAGAGACGTCGAAGCGGCCGAGAATGACGGTGCGGTTTAAACTGGCCTGTTAATTCTCAGTGCGAGACCATCATATGGGCTCCACACTACGCCTATGGTGTTTTGCCGCTCCTCCTGCGCTTCGTCTGCCAGCCTGCCCAGCCCTGTGAATGGAGCTGTCCCTCTGCAAAGAAAAAAGAAAAAGAAAAAGAAAAAAGAGCAATACTAAAAGTGGGCGTTAACGGTAGCTCCTAGCCCAAGACTGCTCGACGTTAAACCCCGTAGCCTGGCGACGAGAAATTCAAATAACGTTTCGCTCCAGCAACCGTCGCAGTGTCGTCATAACGTTATGGCATATGGTATGATCCTAAGCTAGCTATTTAGCTTAACATGATACAACGGCGCTGGTGTGTGATTAGCCACAACACCAGAAACTATTCGCTATCGGCGGATTGACAAATTTGCGAGAGGAGTCCCTAGGCACACATAATAAGCTATATATTGAGGGGTGTTTCTAAAATCTTCTCCACCCAATCTGTCTGTCAAACGAGGACCGACAGTTGTAATTTAAATACAAGCAACAAAATGGATCCACAGGGAGAATCAACTATCCCAATCTGTTAAATAAATTAATATGTTTCATACTGTACATTACTAATTAGGCTAGGGTAGTTGTATTGCACTGCATTAGAGCCACCTTTGAGTACATAATGTTTGACGTTTAAAAAGGAGTGTGAATAAGGATTGATAGGTTGCAATGGGTGGATTGTTACACTGCAGGCCTGCATATAAATACATAGGCTATACAGAGTTTTGTGTATTGAAACAAATTTTATCTCAATATGAATTTCCGGATTGGTCTAAGGAGGCTCATGGCAAGATGGAAGATGTGTTTTGGGTGTTGTGTTATCTGCAGGTACTTTCCAGAGTGCAAGCTTCCTTGAAACTACAATATCCATGAAGCACCAAGTGGAAGGTTGACGCTGTACTCCAATTGCTCACGGGAAATTGAGTACACACGAGGCCGACATTTCCGATGTTTAGTTGAAAGTGAGATTATCCATAGTTTTAAAAGAAACCACATACACATTTTTAACAAACATAGCCACACGAGCCTCGTCTTTTAGCACGGTGTGGGTAGCTAGCAATAGTTTTGTCCTTCTTTATGGGCGACTGCAACTTAGCAAAAGACTACAACTCCCAGTAAACGAGCTTCACCAGGAAGTAGACTTGTGATGACAACACATACATGGACATGTCGACATGAAACTGGTAGTATTTTTTATTAAAAAACGCTGCTTTCTGGTTTAACCTAATTGGGTTGACAATGAGAGGCGTCAGCGTTTATATTTTGTCGTTATCATGTTTGTTATTATTCGCAAAACCGTGCGTGTCAGAGGGAGCTGACAGGGAAAACTCGCTGGACGTGCATGCGAGAGATAACCACGAAGGGGACGTGAAACCTAAGGCTAATAGTCCGGTGGGAAACAAGCAAACGTTAACAAAACCTGAAGAAGAAAATGGACAAGATGCAAACCAGCCACAGGATGGGCAGTCTGTCAGGTTTGGGCCAATTGACGCTTATTTCAGTGCTCTCTCTGTCTTTGGAGTTACTTAGCTTAGTGTAGCAAGTATTTTGTTTAACTGCACCTACATAATCACATATTTTCACATTGAATACAGTATGTCAGCACACGCATTGTGTACATTTACCTTCATCTTTATTATTTTGGGTTATTATTTTATTATATCATATTTTCAAACTCACTTGCTATTTTATTAGGTACATGCATTCTGGTATAACATCCCTGCACTAAATCCCCTTTAGTGACTTTGGTTTGTGTTGAAACAACCTAAGGAGGATGTGGTAACTAGAGTACGTGATTCTTTTGAAAAATGCCCTTTGTGGTACATCTTCTGAAATGATCTTACAGTTGCATTACGTCCTTTTTTATTTCAACATGCACTGAACACCTAACCCTCATGAAACCAATATTCAGTTGAACTGTTATATTAACATGCATTTATTTTCACTGGGGTGCCTAAAAAACTGGAAAGTGAGTGCAGATGGTCACACAATAATAAATAATAATAAAATATACATGAGCAGCTGATTTTGACTGTTACCGCATTGAATAAACTGATAGATCACAAATAAATATACACTTCAACCATATATTATGCGCTTGAATGCATGTCCCTCCTACATTTACTCCAAATCCCGAGGCTTAAACTTCAAATGGCAACCATTTAAACACAGAAGGTGCCAGATATACCTGACATACTCATTCTAAATATGTTTGACTGCAGCATTCCTTTGCTTCCGACTGTCTTCTAGCAGCAAGTCCAACGACACCACCGACAGCTACAGCAATGCCACCCTCCACCCCTCAACAACTGCTGTCAAGCCGTCTACGCCGCCACCCCCAACCCCTAAACCCATTCTGCCCGTGCAGACAGGCGTCAAGGCCCAAGAAGAGGAGCAGTCCAGCGGGCTGACCATATTCTTCAGCCTGCTTGTCATTGGTTGGTGTTTATCAATTTCTGAGCACTATTTTTTTTGTTGTGATCTGTTATAGACTTCTTTTGTACTTTGAACTACTGTTTTCCAAAAGGAATGTAGCCTAGTGACCGCCAGAGCAGACAAAATAGAAAGAAAGGAGATAATGTGTTTACAAAATAAATTCTTTTTGTTTATTGTGGTTTACAGAGTATGCATAACGTAGTTCTCTCACTAAAGGCCAAATGTACAGTTTCTTTGTTTCATTAAATCCCTTTAATGGATGGTGATTCAGAATGAATGAATGAATACTTATTGGAAGTAGATAAAGGAAAGGATGTGGCTGCACATTGTAAGGTCATGAAGTGCTTCTTCAGACAGATAAACTGCCCATTAGTTCACTCTACCACTTTACCAGATTATAGACAAAGGAAATGGCATGAATGATGCATAAGGTTACCAATTAGACTAATTCACTCTGTTGAAACACAGATGTGTTTTGTGTTAAACCCAGAATTTCATTGTAACAGTTTCATCAATTTTTTTTCATCAAGAAGCATGCTTGCACAAGGTTTGTTTCTTTGTATAGTGAAAAACAACTCCTCTGTGGTTTATATGTCAATTAATGTGACGCAAGCTCAGAGCAACATCTAGAAACCACACATTAGGACAAATAGTGTTTCTTGCATCCTTATCTGGTGCACAGTTCTGAATGAAAGCAGTCAAAGAAAATATCCGAAAACTATATGATGTGCGGCCGATTTGTGAGCCCATCTGAGTTGTCTTTGTGGTCTGAGTTGATTTTCTGAACGTAAGATGTATTTGTCCTGAATATTCATTCAGTTGTTTTTGGCCTCCCAACTCCCCCCAGGTATCTGCATCATATTGGTGCACCTGCTTATCAAGTTCAAGCTGCATTTTCTTCCAGAGAGTGTGGCTGTTGTGTCCCTTGGTGAGTACCTCTGATGTGACACGTTTCTATTTCAGAGCTCTACTAAGTTTTTTTTTTTAAAAAAAAAGCTTTAGTACAAGAAATGGATGTTGGCATTGAATTGGGAGCTGGGCAGAATAATACACTTTTCTTTTTTCAGAGGAGAAATAATAAAGTTTGGATCTCTTAAGCATACTGTGTCAGAGTAGAATTCTAACATTACTAAACGTCTTGACATTAGCAAGATTGCAAGAAAAAAAACTGTCCTCACCTGAATTAAATATAGTATCTTAAAATGGGACAGTGTTGTCACTGGCAGAAAGTGCTTTCATAAAAAGAAAAAGTGTATCTATCCATTTCCTGTGAAACATTTTTGCCTCTAGTTTAGGGTCACTTCAGGGTTGACTCTAATTCTCTCTACTGCGTCCCTCTAGACATGTTTGCGCCGTTATAGTCACTCAAAGCTCGTCTCATGTGTCTGGAGCACAGGACTCTGCTGAAGAGAGATAACACTTGTTACAAATCAGGAAGGGCTGTTTTTCCTTCCTCACAACTTCCTTTTGTCCATTTACTCATTGTATGTTTTCCTCTCCACTATCCCCCTCAATGTACACACACACATATATATACACACACACACACACACACACACACTGCTTCACAATGCTTTGAGGCTTATGTGTGATTTCTTTTTCTGTCTTATCTGTGTCTTTTTTCTCTCCTTTACGCGGCTTTTGTTTTCCTGAACCTTTTAATTAGTGATCCACTGGGCTTTCTAGCAACAGAGCTGCAAGCCCAAGGGGACGTTCTCAAAGACAAAACTAAGACAATAGCTCTTTTATGCTCTTCATATCTAATTCATCTCTGAACTATGGTGGACATTCGCCAGGCATCCATTTATTTTAACCACAAAAAAATAGCACCGGGCTTGCCGTGCACCCTGTATTTTTTGTTTGCGTTGCATTTTTCATGAAGTTGTAAAATATTAATCCGCGGTGTTATTTTCGTGTGTCCTCACTCTTTCTAGGGATTCTAATGGGAGGCTTCATTAAGATCATCGAGTTCCAGGAACTGGCCAACTGGAAGGTATAGTGTGACTCCTTGTTAACACCTCTGTCTGCCGCTCTTTGCTCCGTGTCCACACACCACTAGTCGCAAATTTATAATTTAAGGTGCTTAGTTTTGGGTTGATTTCTTTGGTTTGAAGTAAATTTTAAATATTTCACCTGACAACAAAGGCAAAATTATACAAATCAATATGCAATGCTGAAATGTTTGGCAGAGGTTCTGCTCTGTCTACACAGAGGATCTATTCTGGTGTCACCTCTTAAATAACACTACTGGCTGCTGCCACTTGTGTAATATTAACTAGAATATAGAGGAGTTGGCTCAATACTAGAGTACAGTGTATACCCGCTCTTTATTGTTCTTGTATGAGGCTGTTCTTCACACTTTAAGTTCCCCTGGAAGTCTACACCCACCTCAACTAGATTATGATCTGTAGCTGTCATTATTTCACTTTCTTTATGTGTCTTTTTGTTTTCTTTTTTGGACTCACTGGTTAATTTCCTGTTTGCTGTTTTATCACAAATCTCATCTCTCAGTCTGCACTTTGTTATGGACACCTAGTGACACCATCACTGCTTGCCATCTTTCCCCCTGTGTCCCTATGAGCCCTCCTTTTTCCTCCCGGTTCTCATAGCCCTTAATTAACATTCCTTGTTCTCTGCCAGTGACTGAGGTGGAAATCCAGAGTTGGGGGGAAGGGAGGGAAAGAGGACAGGTCGTGTCAATGTTTCTTGCACACAGGGGCCCATTGTTTTTTGGCTTGTGGGGCCCCAGGGTGTTGCTGATTCATCTATGCAAGTAACCAGAGCCCCCGGAGCCCCTTTTACCCCCCGCTGCCACATCCTGTGAATCTCTCGATGGCTATCTCTGTGTCCAGCTTACAGCAAGCAGGCCGGCTTACCTGTCCACATGTAGTAAGCAGCAACGACCTGATTGGTTACATTAATACAGAGCGGTTATGAAGTTAAACTATGATATGCAGCAGCTTCTTTGCACGCAAACAGCATATGCTAAGTGGTTTATAGTCCACTGGAGACTTCAAAAGACCCAGGCTATGATTCTATTCCATTATGTCTGACCTATTTGTTTTTAAGAGAGTATCTAAGAGTAGGATGCACCATTCAACCTGTTCAGTGAATAACACAGCCAGTGGCAAAACTGAGATTCTCTCAGTGTATTTATTTATTTATTTATTTATTCTTTTTCAAATGCCACTCTGTGAAACTGTGCAAACACGCACCCACAGGTCCACGCTTTACCATCACAGTAAAATCTAAATACAGCCTCGTGTTTGTAGCTGCATTTACGACTGGCACCATTTCCTCCCCGTAGAGTGTTTCTAAAGCTGGCTCACTTGGCTAATCCTGTGGGCCTTCAGGACTGCCCTACAAAATACCAAGGGTGTATAAACCCTTTAGGCGCAGCATCCTGTCATTGCTCAGTTTGCCCTCTCCTATTTACTGACAATCTGCTGCCTTTGCTTTTGGCTATCAAGCTCTCCATCGCCAATCGTCTCCCTACCACCCAGCACATGAAGAGACAGTTTTGTCCTTATGCGCTTTTCTGGTACTCATCCCTGCTTTTCCCTTCCTCTCATCTGCCCATCTCTCCCCCGTGCTCTGACACAGATTGAAGAAGAAATAGCGTGCTGGTATGGAGTAAGATGCTCGCAGCGATTTGTCTTCTAGGCACAGCACAGTGAGAGATGAACAGGTGAATGCGCTCTGTTTGGACTCCAGATAATATTTCTTGGAGAAGAAAAATTCTCTGCGTTAAAGAGTTGTAGTCTGGGCTCATCGTTTTTCCTCGGTGGCTGCAGTGGTGTGTTTAAAGCCCCAAAGGGCAGCGCATACTTTTAATAGGTCTCTCCCACGCCACAGAGCGAAAGAGACAGAGCGACACAAGGAGAGAAGTTTTAATTGTGGTTTCAGGGGCCTTTTTCCCATGTGGTGATGTCACTGGTTGTCAAAGCCGAGGCCCCCAGGGAGCCCATACTCTGAATGAAGGTCCCTTCAACGTTCCTCCTCATGTGTTTTCCGTTATATCTCTGCCCTCTTTTAACTGTGCTCCCTTCATCTTTGGCATTCATCTTTTCTCATTTAGCTCAAGCTCTGTCTCAGCATATCCAGTATGCCCATATCCATCCTCTGCTCGCTGCTTTTATCCGTTACAATCAGCCCACAGCTTTCCCCATGGCCTAACAAGGTCAAGGAAATAAAATCATGACCTTAAAGCCTCAGGGTTTGTCAGTCAACAGGAACTGATTAGTCACAAAAAAACAACACACACACACATTTTAAAAATTAAAATTCTCTTATCAACAAATATTGAATAGTGCTGTTCTCTTCATGTGTGCTTATTTATTCTGTGTTGTCGTATATGAAAATGCTATGTGAGTCACATAGGATCATTAAACTAGGCATTATATATGTCAGTAAACCATGTGCAGGCATGCAGGAGCACAGTCATGGATGGCAGCTTGTAACGCATGCATGGCATACCTTCTTGAGTCTTAGGTGTTAATTGTCATTCCATACCACCAGGCCTGAAGGTTTTGTTGGTTTTAAATGCCGAGGAAAAAAAACAAATAACCTGAAAGTTGATAAGATAAACTACGCTACGGTATATTATATTCCCTAACAGCCACAATTAAACAACACCCCGCGGTGTTGTCTCACCTCTCATGCTCTTTTGCTTATCCCTCGTGCTACCCTCTTGCTCTCCGTCTGTCTGTCCATTCACGAGGGTTAAGTAATTAGAAAAGAACATAAATGGAAAATTCAGAATAAGTCATGTTCATGTTGGAAAATAGATGACTGACGTGTGTGTGTGAAGAAAGTAAAACGCATTCTTTTGCTTGTTTATTTATTTTTTGTTTTGTTTTGCTTTTTAGGAAATTATAAGTGGAAGTAATTCTGTGCGTCTGCGAGAATGACGGGTGGGGTTTCGGCATCAACCGCGCGAGCTGTCAAAACTGGCTTCGCAATACAAAGTGTGATATTGTTGGCTGGGTGGAGTGATTATGACCCTGCCCTCTTCCATCTGTGTTACAGAAACAACTGCATTGTCAACAAAAACTTCCACGGGAACGTTCAAAGGCATACCGTGTGTTGGCTTTAGATTTATAATATGGATTATGCTGAGAACGCACACACCCACGTTGACTAATGCAGGCACACAGGGCGCATCATGCACGGACACGTTGGCAGGCTGAGCACATGATGCCTGTGCCTGATCTTGTAGGCTGGCCGGTTTAGCTGAGAAGCAACAATGATTTCATTATATTGCTGAAATAATCGGAGCTAGGCTCACCCGGATTGTGTGTGTGTGTGTGTGTGTGTGTGTGTGAATGAGTGAGAGACTTAGACATAAAAAGCATATTTAGGTATTCATTTATCTGTGTGTGTGTGTAAGAAAGCATGTCTGTAGTGTAGTTTGAATGCATGCATGAATGGGTGAATTGTCAGGAAGCGTGCAGGTATTTCCCCTGACGGACGCCTGACATGTGCGGGTTTGTTGTCCTCGAGGCAATATTCAAATTTGTGTTGTCAGATGAAGGGCTGGTACCAGCAGTTCAGGAAAATGTCCCCACCTCACCCCTTCTCTTCTTGCATGACTAATGATGAGCACCGATGCGAATTTCACCACCTAGATGAATACTAGAGATTATTTGCAGCGGGGGTCTTGATAAATCACAACCACGTGTTTTGTTTTTTTTGTTTTTTCCGGTTAGCGACACACCCAGTTTGCGCATGCGTTCATGGCGCTGATTAGGCTTTGTGGTAGGTAAAGAGCATTTCTAGGCTTATTCGCAATGACACCTCAGTCCAAGCAATTTAGTTCCTGAGAAGTTTCCTATACCTCATCGGTTTATTGCTGTTGGCCACTCCAAATGAGGGCAATAATCAGTCCTCCGTGTACTGCAGTTCATTTACTATCAAAAGGTAGATTGTATGTAACTTTGACCTCCTTATCCCTCTCTAACAGGAGGAGGAGATGTTCCGACCCAACATGTTCTTCCTCTTGCTGCTACCGCCTATCATCTTTGAATCTGGATACTCCTTACATAAGGTACAGCAGAGCCCATGTTAGAAATGATTGGTCAGCGGCACCAAAGGAAAGAAAAAGAGCATCTGTTTTCTGTTCTTTTTATTCATTTTTTTCTTTTTCATATATATCCTAATTAAAAACATGTACAAAGAATAACATATTGATCTTACTTTTAATATCTAAGAATAGAAAACAGTTTCTACCTCACTGACACTGTGCTTCTTCTCTAGTACTGGCATCACATTACGTAACACTGTGTTATTTCAAACGCCATGCCGCTAAACCCACAAATACTAAAGCTGTGTGTGTGTCCACGTATTTTCAGGGGAACTTCTTCCAGAACATTGGCTCCATTACTCTCTTCGCTGTGATTGGCACAGCTATCTCTGCCTTCATAGTTGGAGGAGGCATCTATTTTCTTGGGCAGGTGAGCATTTTCACAGCTAACAACCCTGGCGTTGCCCGGGCCCGTTCAGTGGAGCCCGAACTTGATAACATATTTTCGGTGTTCTGTCTTGAGTTTCCTGAAACTCCTTCCTAATCAGATACTGAAAGAGGAATATTCCTAAAAGTCTAGTCACTGTTTCTTACTGCTTTCTCTCTGCACTTCTCTATCGATGTTATCACAATCCGATCTCATCGTTCCATCTCGTAACTATGTGCGTATTTTCTTTTGTCTCAGGCTGATGTGATCTATAAAATGACGATGACTGATAGGTGAGTGTTGACCTTACACTACATTCATGTTTCAGTGGATCTGCTGTATAGTGACAGCGTTGCTCTGCAGCTTTGACCGTAGCCTGACGTTCACCTAACCTGAAATGTAGCTACTTGCTACAGTGACGTAAACCACATCAGCTGTGATTGGTCCAAAATGCATTTCCTTGTCCGCGTCCCTCGGTTGCTGCAGAGCAAGCACAGACAATAGCTCGTCCTTCTACCACCTACACGTGACCTGCTAAGCAGTCTCCTTTCTTTTCTGCGTTACAGTTACAGTTGTTCAACATTTGTCAACTCCCAACATGTCACTCTTAGTTCCAGTCGTCATTGTACACGGTACATAGAGAAACTCAACATAGCCATAGTGTTTTATATGCATAATTACAGACCTTTAACACCAGCACACAAGTATTAATGCTTACAATAGTGTAAGTCATTTGTACACTATGACATATGGACTATGTAGATCCTATTTCTTCAGACATGTGGGTATTTAACATTTGTACTTTGAAGCATAAAAAGCAATTTTATTGTCACATCACTCACCTACACCTACTATCTACCACAGTGTTTGCAAGAACTAAGCCTTCTGTAAGTAAGTAAGAGTGCCAGACAGTAGCATAATCCAGCTGCCAGAGATAACTGACAAAACACAGTATGTTATTCCCCACCCATGTGTTTTCTTAAGAGGAGCTTGGGATCGGTCTGTGTTATCCTTCGTGCGCAGTCAGCATGGGTTTGAGTGCGTGTCCTGCTTTCAAGCAGGGCTTTTGCCTATTCGTTTCCTATGCCAACAAGGATATGTTGTCAGTCCCATTTGTCTGTGTGTTTGTTAGCAGCAGTTCTCAGAAACTACTCTGCAGATTTCAGTGACATGTGGAGGGAATTTAGGATATGGGCTAATAATGAATTGATGCCCACAAACATTTCTTCCCACACAAATTTCTACCATTTTAATCATTGGAAAAATCTTTAAACGGAACTTGTTGCAGATCAAGTTGGATACATTTCCTGTTTCTCTGTCTGCGTTAATGTTCTGTCCCTTTGCTGCCCACTGTAAATTACTTCAAAGCTGTCTCTCTTTAAACTCCCTAATGGTTTGTTGTAGCTTTGCCTTTGGCTCACTGATCTCAGCCGTAGACCCCGTAGCTACCATCGCCATATTTAACGCTCTCAACGTGGATCCAGTCCTCAACATGCTGGTGTTTGGAGAGAGCATGCTCAACGACGCTGTCTCCATTGTCCTCACCAAGTAAGAGTCTCTATCTTCAACCTTCATGGCTTGTTTATTCTGCTCAGTAACAGATCAAAATGTATGGAACCACTGTTGTCACAATTCATGGGATGAGGACACCTCTTAAAGACATACTTAGGCAGATGCACACTCTGACGGATCAGGTCCGTTTTTGATGGGATGAGCAGAGGGATAAAATATTCCTGGTGGACCTGGAAGTTAAACTCACCATGTCATGCTGTTGGCTTTTTCCTGCAGACATGCAGCAGGACAATGCTAAAAATAAACACAAACAAACTCAAGTCCTCTTAGAAATAAGAAAATGTTTTGAGATGTATGTGCATCCATGAGTACATTATAAACATGAACCGCTGATAGTTGATTTGCAGCCGTTTAATTGTACCACACTGGCAAAATGTAGGCAAACACACTGTAGGCTAAAAACAGGACTACCTGTAGCTGATATTGTAACAGACTGATACTAAAGTTTTTGGACTGCAGCTCTGCTGTTGGCTTTAATATAATTTCCTAAAAACACTAACATGGTAACTTTGTCCATTTTGATAAAAACATTTCACACTGAGCTGATAACGCGAAGGAGAAGCTCTGAAATCCACAAAAAGTGTTTCTAATTCACAGCACGTAATCAAGACTATAGCTACGGACAGATCGTGGGTGAAAAGTTACTCATGCGTTGTTGGACTGTTTTGAAATCACTAACATGCAATATTAAAAATCCCCCAACTCATCCTGTGAAATAAAACCTGTCCAAAAGGTGCTTTAGAAATCCTGTTGGTGAAAGAAGGCTAAGAGGCGTTGCTATGGTAACCAACATACTCTCTTTACGTGTGTCAGCTTGATGCTGAGTTGGGCAGACAATGAGCACAATGAGCAATACAGTGAACTACAGTGTGTTCAGACATCCACGGTATTTGTGTTTTATTGTTTCCGTCTGAACCCCCGACACCGCGTTATCATACGCTGTGTGCCTTACTGGAAGCCAGGGAGAATAAAGAGCACAACAGAAACACTGTAAACTTTTATTGTTATTGTTCACATGCTCCTGTGATTATTTATGTTGTCCTCGGGGTTTAATTATTTACAACCCACGCTCACATTGACAGTAATGCAAAGTTACTGTTACAGCTGAGGTGTAGTCACCTTTGAACCTTACCGGCAGAAAACAGGACAATACAAGCACAATAAAACCAGGGAGCTATCTTATCTTGGCAGATCATAGAACATCATTATCTATGTTGATAGGTCTAATCACAGTGTGCTAAAGTTAAAGTCCAGTAGCTGGAACGGTGACCTGATTAATGTGAATGACATCCTGGACAGAGGGTGTCAAACAGGAAACGCACAATTTCCAGTAAAAAAAAAAAAAAAAGAAAAAAAAAGAAAAAAATGTCACTGTTGTGTTTATCTTCATGCTGGTGTCGCTGAACTTCCACTGAACATAAGGTAGCCTATTCAAAGTATCTCTTTCTCTGAATCAAGCGTGATCTGTGTGAGCAAACAGAGACGCCCAACTTGACAGACAAGTTTGACAGAAACAGACATTTTGCAGGATTCCCTTGTTTGTATTCGCTGCAGTCATTCTAACTTCTGGCTCCGTAGTCTTTATTGCTGCCTTATCTCTACTACTCACCACCGGCTAAATGTGCAAAGTGATCTCAAGTGTCTGTACGCCCCTGTAGAGTAAATGAGAGCATGAATATTTGATAGACTGAGCAGCCCTGGCAGTTTGCTCGTTGTTAGCACCTCACAGAGCGGCCTTCTTAGAAAGCTGCCTCACAGTTTTGCCCAGTCATTTTGTAATAGGAGCAGCTAACGGCTTTGTTTGATAGCAATTACAATCAGATTATTAATTGTCTGGCTGTTTGTATGGATACCTTTATGATTAAACTGCAGGAAGAAATGGAATGGTCAGTTCATTAATCAGTAATGCAATGAATGAAAATTATATTTATTTTAATACAGACCATAATTGAATACATAATTTTCACCCATTTCAAAATACAAAGCATCATCTTGAAGATGTGATAAAATGTACATTAAACAATCAAAACTCAGTCTGAGATAATATCCATTCTGTGGCGCAGTTCATTTTATATTTCTGTTCCTTTTACTTTCCATTAACCATTAAGTCACTAATGGTTAACATAAGATATAATCCGTCTCAGTTTATCCAATTGGATTTTAATGGTGGGATTACAAACTATGCAAACACTTTAATCCACACACTTTGTATAGTAGAGTGTTTCTGCCCTCTAGTGTTAGCTGTAAATGTTGACCACTAATCTGGCTTCATTTCTTATTCTCATTCTCTTTTTTTTTCTATTTGTCTTTCAGTACGGCTGAGGGTTTCTTCTCCCGCTCAGATAACGCCACGGTATCAGGTTGGGAGACCTTCTTGCAAGCTCTGGGTTATTTCCTTAAAATGTTTTTTGGTTCTGCTGCCCTGGGAACCCTCACCGGACTCATCTCAGCTGTTGTATCCTTCAGATGTGACCTCTGTGCTGC
This sequence comes from Planiliza haematocheilus, assembly GCA_005024645.1. Lineage (NCBI taxonomy): Eukaryota > Metazoa > Chordata > Actinopteri > Mugiliformes > Mugilidae > Planiliza > Planiliza haematocheilus. The sequence goes on from SRSE01000593.1 coordinate 9,640,183, forward strand.
GTGTGTATAGTTTAGTCTATATGTGTGTTTAAATTCTTTAACTCACTGGATCAGTTTTTCAAACATTTTGACCTGAGGAAGACTCCGTCGCTGGAGTTTGGCATGATGATCATATTCGCGTATCTTCCCTACGGCCTAGCAGAGGGGATCAAACTGTCCGGTGGGTCTACACATACACAGGCTCTCACTCTTACCCAAAATCGTTGTATGTTTGCCTTTCCCTCTGACCTCCACCTCCCTCTTGATTCTCTCCAGGAATTATGTCCATCCTGTTTGCGGGAATTGTGATGTCTCACTACACCCATCACAACCTGTCTCCTGTCACCCAGATCCTCATGCAGCAGACACTGCGAACAGTGGCCTTCATGTGTGGTCAGTGAATTCCCACTTATCACTCTTTTTTGTTTGTTTTATCTATGTTTTATATTAATTTTTAAATCCAATTTCTTCTCTCTCCAGAGACGTGTGTGTTTGCCTTCCTCGGTCTCTCCATCTTCAGCTTCCCTCATAAATTCGAAATATCATTTGTAATCTGGTGCATAGTGAGTTCACTTTATTAAAACGTTATCTCAACATTGATATCATCTTAAGCCGATACGTGATTGTCAGGTGTTACGGCTGTTCCTCTCTCTCCGCAGGTGCTGGTTCTTATCGGCCGAGCAGTGAACATCTTCCCTCTGTCATTCCTCCTGAACTTTTTCAGAGACCACAAGATCACTCCCAAAATGATGTTCATCATGTGGTTTAGTGGTGAGATGACACAGTAAAACCTTTAGCCTGTGTACTACTAGGATTAAAAAAATCCTAATTTTATTGAGGACAAACAAACAGAAACATTCACAGGAAGGGGACAAAACAAATGACATGGGACATCCACAAAACGTAGGAGGCTATTTACTGTTTGTTTGTGTGGGTTTCTAAAGGAAAAGAGAAAAACAACATAAAGACAAAAAAACAGAAAGAGAGAAATGTAATAATAATAATAATAATACTCGTCATAATTACTGTAATTGCCATGATTACCATAATTATCATCATTATAATAATTATACATTATTGAAGAGACAAGAGAAGTTCTGCCTACTTTCGTAAAGCCATAAACAAACAAAAACAGTAAAGATAAATAAAATTAAATTAAAAAGAATCAAATTTGTTTGTCCATGTCTTTCAACTACAGCTGAAAGGTAAAGAAAATCATGTGACGGAAAGATGCAAATTTTTGTTCTGATCTCTGGACATGTATGTTTTGTCCAGAGACTCTGTAGATAAACCATTAAGAAAATAATCGTTGAGGCCTTGGAAACGACTATGGTAAAAGGAGGCGAGAATAAACTGACAGAATACTTATAGGCTTAATAAATGGTAGAACAGCTACAGTAAAATATAGCATCGCTTATCTTTATATTTTTTTATTAGCTCATAATGGCCATGGAAATAATGTTTTTCTTTTGGTTATATAGTTCGACATTTAAAATATTTCTCTGCTGTTTTGACAAACTATGAACCATTAAAGTAAAAGTCACTATCATAAAATATATTTGAATGGTTTATTACCCTGTGTGCGTTTTTTGGCATATATAATTCAACAAGATTACAAATCTGAACTGATATTTAGTGCTTTGCTTCAGTACACAACATTTGTGTGCGTAAGACGCAACAGTACCAAATAGCTGGATACAGCGCTGATGGAGACAAATGCACAATATATCTGTCTTTGTTAAAGACAAATAACCTTCAGTCACTAGACCTTTGTCTGCCCATGAATATAAAACAACCAAGTCGTGCGTACGGGTGTCCAGACTTACGATGAAGAAGTGTCTGCAATGTATGTTTGGTACATCTGGGTTTCGATTTTCTTAATTTGTCATTCCTCCATCATCTCTGCTAGGTTTGCGAGGTGCTATTCCCTATGCCTTGAGTCTTCATTTAGGCTTGGAGCCCATTGAGAAGCGGCAGCTCATCGGCACCACCACCATCATCATCGTGCTCTTTACCATCCTCGTCCTCGGGGGCGGGACCATGCCTCTCATCCGTGTCATGGACATTGAGGAAAGCCAGTCGCGGCGTAAAAACAAGAAAGACATCAATCTCAGCAAGACACAGAAAATGGTAATGGATGAGACACTCGGGTTTCACACACACACACACAGACACAGACAGTTTGCTGTGTGCATTGTTACTAGCTGTGCCATCCCCTCTTCCACCGTCAGACCTCTCTTCAGAGGGAAAAACATGAAAGGGTTGATTGTGGTTTGTCTGAAGGACACTGAATCAGCGGCGAGTGAAGCACTCTCATCACACAGATGCGCTCTTGAATAACACCAAACTCAGACAGGCTCAGATAAAACCAGATACAATTCCACAGACGCTTGCAATCTACACTATTATGTTGAAGATTTCAGTTACCTATGACCGCTTTCATCTGAAGTACATCATTCCACTGAGGACATTATTAGCATGCGCGGATGTGTTTGCATAGTATTTGCTAGTATAAGGTCTTCAAAAGCTAAATGTCAACCCCTAAGGTACCAGCAGCTCGATCCATCCAACTCCCATTTTCCTCACAGCTCTCATTGCCTATTTGATGTAATTCCCTCTCTTTGAGCGCTTTGCTCTTTCTCCCTCATCCGTGCTCCTCTTGACACCACCTCCCGTCCTTTCATTTTAGCGTTTCCCTACATTCACTTCTTGCCTCTCCTCCATTTTCCACCCCTAGCTCATCTGTTGGCTCCTCTCTGTTTTCTCTCCAGGGTAATACCATCGAGTCAGAGCACCTATCAGAGCTGACAGAGGAGGAGTACGAGGCTCAGATCTACCAGAGACAAGATCTGAAGGGCTTCATGTGGCTTGATGCTAAGTACCTTAACCCCTTCTTCACTCGGAGGCTCACACAAGAGGTGAGAAACAGGGAGAAGAGAGAGAACCCACTGTGTCACATGGAAAGCCTCATGGTGGTGCTCACAATCCCATAAACACATTTTATTTTAAGAGCTTCCCTTTTCCAGTTACACTTCTGCATGTTCATTTTCAGTGTGTTTCATGCACGTTTTTCTTATTTTTTTATGTGTCTAACGTGTGTTTGACAGGACCTGCTGCACGGCCGGATCCAGATGAAGATACTGACCAACAAGTGGTACGAAGAAGTCCGCAGGGACCGTCAGGCTCGGAGGACGATGAGGATGAACTTCTGTGAACACGTTCAGTTCGTTTGAAAAAAAAAAAAAAAAAGATGAGAGACGAGCACATGCACTAGTTTGTTCACCTGCCACCAAGTTTATGTTACTGAGGTGTCAGCGCCCAGAAAGTTGTTAACACTGGATGAAGAAAACACTCTGATTTTTATGAATGGCATATTGTTACCAGCTGAACAGGATATGTGAACGTGTGCTCCACTGATTTGCTGCGCGGCACTCAAGGGAACCTTCCTTGTGAAGGTTTAGGTTTGAAGGGAAAGCAGCGGTGAAGCTGTGACACAAATTTTCTATGTAAAGCAATACTAGAGCACCTTTTCTCTTCACGTTTGTATCGGTCGTTGCGGTTTGGCACTAGCTTATTTAATGTCTGCTGGAAATTTTAATTCATATCGGGGAGGAGGGGGTTAACACAGTGCCGCTGCAGGCTGCAATTTTTTGAAAAAACCACAGGTTTGCGCAGCTTTCTGTCGAACTAAAACCAATCATCTGCCTTTCTACATTTGTATGCATTAATGATAAGTACATTTGCTAATGAAAACCAATTCATGCGGAGTATATATATTGAAGTTTAAATAAAAGTGAGCTACCCCCCAAGCAGGTAAGAGATAACAATGTTGAAAACATTAAAAAGCTACGTTGCACGATCATTCTCATGCTCAAGAAAATTGAGGGAGGGAATAAATCCTTCTGGATGGTTGAAGTTTGATTCCATTAAATTACCTTTTTATGTTTATTTTAATTCTCTGTTGAAGAATCTGCCATTACACTGTATGAAGCTGTCCTTTAAATGTTCCTTATGTGACTTTCTTTATGGATTTCTGTTATCAGGATGGACACCAATGAATGTGGGAAAACTGTTAATGTTAATTTTTTTTTTTTTCTATTTATTCGTAAAATATTTATGTGATGTGTGGGGGATAATTGGCTCTGTGAGTGCCGCGGGATTAAATAAAAAAAGAAAAATACAAAAACACATTGATAATAAATCATCCTGTTTGCGCTCAATTCTTCTCCGGTGGAAAAAAAAGAGAGTAGCTCCTGTATATTTTATATTCAGCAGACTTTGGGAGCATCCTACCACTGCAATATATGTTTGATAAATAAATCTAGACACTCTCAAATGTGTGCTGAGTGATAAACGTCAAGCTATGCGAGAGAATTTCATGCAAACTCCACACATAAGGGCCCCCAGTCGGCCTGGATTCGAACCCTTGCTGTGAGACATCAATGCTAGCCACCAAACCACTGTGCCGGAGATGAAGATGCAGGAGGAAAAGTGTTTTTCACTAATAATTATTCCCGCTTGTAGTTGGGTTCCATTTCCATTTAATAAGCTGCATGAACTAATTAGTTCATAAACTGTGTTAACCGTGAGTGACAGGTTATAATGCATCCGCCAGTCCAGTCCCTTGGAGTAATTAGAATAAATGAAAAGGTTAATTCGTGGTCCTGCTGGGGAATATATATATATCCTGTAACCTACAGTCAAGTAAAGCTCTCTAGTCCAGCCCAGAGGATCACCAGACTGTCATATCCTTGAATTGCCTCCTGGGATCTCATTAGGCATATTGATGAGGAGCCCGAGGGAAGAAATCATATCACAATCTCTGTGTCAGGCATGTCGTGAATGCTGGCAGTCGGTCTGCATATATCTCAGAGCAGGGCAAAGTGGGAGGACGGTGAGGGAATGATTTAAATTTTTATGTGGTGCATTTGCTATTTATAAACACTGCTAGCTTCCACAGGACAAAATGTCACATTGCAGCCCGTAACCAGCCTGCACTAAATGTACATGCAGCAGATTATATATAAATATATAAGTGTTAAGTTTAAGTAGATTATTCAGTATAATGTCAAGTCGGAACACTGCATCCATCTAATTACAGTTTTGTAATTATAACTTACATCCAGTAGGGGGCATCCACTGCATTAGTTCATGAAAAATAAACGCCAGTAGATGATGGTGCTACATTATTTGTTATTCATTATCCAAATCACCATTTTAAATAACCTGCCACGGTAAAAGGAGTAAATTAATACATAACTTTGAGTATTCAGCTTAATTTTAGTTCAGGCAGGGGCCACATCCACCGATCAGGCATAACATTATGACCACCGACAGATGAAGTAAATAACATTGAAATAACATCTTGTGACAAGACAATGTTCTCCTGGGAAACTATTGGACCTGGTTACTTAGACATGTGCCACCCTCCTAGACCAGACCAGACACCCCCACCCCATAGCAATGACACTCCTTGATGGCAGCAGCCATCCCCAGCAGTATGCAGCCTGACACAGACTCACACACACACAAAAAGCTTTAGGAACAACAAAAAAAAAACAACCTGGCCTCCAAATTCACTAGATCTCAAACTGATCAAGTATCTGTGGGATGCACTGGAACGAGCCTCATCCACAGAGGCCCCCCCTCTCAACCCATAGGACCCAAAGGCCCATACTAACAACACGACCATACTTAGCCTACACAGACCTACACAGACCTACACAATATTAGGAAGGTGGTCATAATGTTCAGTGATCAGTGTACAGCCAAATGAAACCTAAAGGGGGCCGGACCACCATCTGTCTTTCTGTCCTGAGCGCCCACAACGCCCCCCCATGCAGCCAGTGACAGCTGGGAATGGCTCCAGCGCCCCCAGAACCCTCTCAAGGACAAACGGTTACAGAAAATGAATGAATGAATGAGTCATTTTTATTAAAAATTTGCAGTAAATGTTTTCTTTGCCATTTTCTGCACTTTACAAATTCATCCAGAGAGCCAGACTGGACCCTCTGGCAGGCTGGTGTTGGCCCACAGGCCGTATGCATGCCACCCCTGATAGAATTAACTTGCCAGTGGCACAATGATTACCATATAGGCTACGCATGTCCTGTACTGAGATCCATCCTTTAGTCGTTCACTTGAGCCAAATGTTCTGTTCTGAGAGAAAACATATTCTAACTAATGGCCTGTTCAGTTTAAGCAGGACTCAGGTTTCTGCGACGTGATCGGACAAAAGATTAAACATACTAAGCAGAGTGTAAATCAAACAGATCCCCAGCCAAATGTAATTATGGTCTTAGTTTGCACAGGTGACGAATTAATATCTCAAACTGGCACGCTGTCAGTTTCCGATTATGCACATCGCCGTGTGTTCCCGTGAACGTGCATGTGTGATGGATTACTTATTTAACGCTAAGCCCGAGGACTGCAGCAGGAGGGATTTCACTGATTAGAATGCCCTTATTCCCAAGGAGCCCCTCTCTGAAATCAAAAAGGTAGATCAAAATGAATACCTACTGATTCGCCCTTTGTGGCGCGACGGTCTCCAGCGGCCTCCAGGCCTGGAGGTGAGAATAAATGCAGCTTGGAGTTTGTCATCATACAGATGAACTGCGGCACAGAGGCTAACTGGAGTGGTTGAGGATCACATAGTCTGATCAAATAGCAGCAGAGCAAGCAAAGAACAAACAGAGCTGATCGGGTCAGCGAGGAACTATTACGCTTCAACGGCAGCTGAGGACTCACAGCGTGACGCAAAGCCCTGTGAAACATTCAGTCAAAGAAGCAGGAGCCGCTCAGCAGAATTATGATGTTCTTTTTCACCTGGCTACTTGCCTGCTAACGCAGTTTCCTCACTTTACCATGTGTTCTCATTTATCTCGCCTCTCCCCGAAGGCTCTGCTTTCAGGTACTGACTTTTGAATCACTCAGCTCATGTAGTGCGAGGAATGTCAGGAGTTTGGAAAAAGTGATCAACTGAATATACAGTAAGCTCAACACTCCCAATCAGGAGACACCAAAGGTTTTATTTAACAAAAAGCACAACTGAAAAATGAGTTGGAGATCAGACCCAAATGAGACGACATAGAGCCTAGATGCTCCCCTCCCCTTTGGGTAAAGACGCTGGTAGCGCTGATGAATAAAAAATGATCTGGCTGAGACGAGGAGTCTTACGATCGTGACCTGAGCCCTGGATGCGAAAGACCGTAGGTGAACTTGTTGGAGGCAGGGTTGCAGCAGTTTTCCAAATGAAATTACATCTGACAGGCAGAGAAGAAACATGTTCAAATTTGACTGCGAGACATCGCTGGCCGACCGAGATTTTGGCAAAAATTTATATGGTTAAACTGGAAACTCCCATAGCCAGCTGCTCAGAGAGGTCGGGAGAGAGAGACAGAATAGTGCAAAGTAAATAGATAAAGACAGTCCTCTAGGTTGGACTTAAGATGAACTTCATTTAGAGGACAGAAAATTCCCCCCAGTTTTTTTTTTTTTGTTTTTTTTTTTTTAAAGTCCTGTCACATCTGACTCTGTCCACACGGCAAAATCCACCCACCGGCACCTCTGTAACTTGATGATGTACACGTACCTCGTGTGCATCAACAAGTACACACAAGGTGAACAAAAAGTAAATAATCTGCTGTATGAGGCCTGTGTCTGAGCGGTTACAAAGTTACCTCCGGAGGCTCCCAGCTGTCCACATGGCTCCTCGCAGCAGTTCTTCCTCCTTGGTTGCTGCTTGATATGCTGGGGAAAACCACAGCCCTAAAGTGGTGGACAAAGGGCAGTGTTGTTGAGTTTAACATGTCACACTGGCTCTCTGCGATGTGAGGTTTGATTTTATTTAATAAAATGTGAATTTTCCACAGTTAGAATAACAGAGCAGACTTTGAGATGTTCCAGCTGTCACTGGCTCCTTCCCGATATTAAAACCTCTTCCAACTTTGTTTTAATTGAATAATTCAATTCTCCATAACACATTTGGGGCATTTTAAATAATTAGAGGTTTATAGCTGTACCGGTAGTCTCTGCTAAGACATCCACAGTCCCTAAAATAAAAACTGGCTTTGGCCAAAAGGCTTTAAATCTTCTCCAGTTCTTGCTTACTTACTTACTTACTTTGTGTCTGTTACACACGGGCCAAGTGAGAAGTCTGCTCGGTGGGACTGTGATGTCGCTCGAGGCGATACATCGCGACTGTGGGTTTGTTTGAATCAATCGGTCACATTTCAGTCCATCTTGTACGTCCTGAAATCATTCAGTCTATAACGCGTGAGCTTGTTTGCACATGTGCGTGTGCTCACTTGAACACTGGCGTACATTAGAGACGGAGAGAGAGAGAGAGAGAGAACAAGGACACGGAGTGAATGTTCGTGGGGCTGAATTGGCCGCTCAGCAGAAACAGGCGTAAAGTCAATGGTGGCAATGAGAGCGATCGATGCAGCACAGTGCAGACTGATGGTTAACGTTTTGGTGGTAATTAGATGGAAGGATTAAGGCTTATGGAGGCTAACCGTATTGACATTTCATTGGACATCCATCTGGGTGGAACATCAATAGCTGCATGCTCTGTATTGTTCACAGTACAGAACCCCCTAAATCTCAGACCCCTGACCTTGATTCATGACCACTACCCAGTAACACCAGTTTTTTTTTCTAGGATGAACGATTACTGTAATCTGTCAGTGCTGCATATTTACTCATTAGCTCTTACATCTTGCAGTGCTGAGAAAACTGGATCAGGGCCTAACTGTTTGTTACCACATCCCATCTCACCCATTCATTTCCTTGTCTTGGGTTAATAGCATATTAATTCGAAAAATCAATCCATCTTTGTATTACAGTAATCCACAGGTGTCGAACCGATCCGTGAAAGGGCCGTGTGGCTGCAGGTTTTCATTCTAACCATGCAGCAGCACACCTGACTTGGCTCAATCAATCAACTGAACTGCCTTCACGCAGTCATTTCAAGCGTTCCTCCTGCTTGATTGGAACAAAAACTTGCCAGCCACACCCACTGCATGGGTGCTGCACGGTTGGAATGATAACCTGCAGCCACAGCGGCCCTTTCACGGATCAATGAATGAATGAACTGAGTTATTTTGTGCATGCATGCCATACTGACGAGCAGGCACTCACACATTGCTAACTTGAAGGAAGCGCCACAAGTTGCACCATTAAGGCTGTTAATGGAGTAAACAAAAAAAGCCCCCTGTGTTGCTGTGGGTGACTTATTAGTCTTAATGGTGAGACCTGAGTGTATTTTATTTTAGACAAGAACATTTCTAACTAAACATACTAGCTTTACTTGGAAAAACAAATAAAGATACCGTGCATGCATTTGCATATGACCCAGGAATGTAATCAGTGCACGTGGAGCCAGATGAATTTGAGGTTCACTGACTTTCTGCAAGCTAATGTGGAGACTATAGCTGATAAGGCTCGTACACTAACAGATGGCGCGCGTGTCATGGTATAGAGACGTGCTTGTGTGTATGCACAGCTCATTTAATAAGATGTGTCTGCCGAGTCTATCTGAGCTTCCTGCCGGTGCTGAATATGGGATGAGGGGAACCGCTGGCTTTCCCATTCGACTAGGCGCCAGTGTGACATCTTACACACTTCATGAGACCATCTCACCTGCTAGTTTGTGACAGCAGATTGTAGCAACATAATCCCGGTGCTCTCACTTTACACTGTAGACCGGCAGCAAACATTATTATGCGGCTCAGCTTCTGAGTGAACAGTACAGAGGCTGGACTGATAGATAAATCTGCTACGAAGTGCTTCCAGTTAGAGACATCAACTGACACGTCAGCAGTGAAACATATCTCATAATCAACCATACCGTACCGTATAATCCATCTGAAGTTGGAGACAAGCGGGCTGGGGTTTAGGCAACAAGCACATTTCTTATCCGTAGCCCAGACCTGAAACAGTATGACAAGAGCCGACTGCAAAGGAGAGACGAACAAAACGCATCAGCTGTCTCATAATGTTGTAGGTTTGTTGTGGTGATTGGTTGCTGCTGCATCAAAACCATTGTTGTTTGTTTGTTTATTTTTTTTTACAGATTTTTGTTCTGGAAACCACCACCTGTTTCATCAAACACTACCTGATGGAAGAAATGATCAGGTACACCAGGGGTCACATGTTCCTGGCTTCAAGGTTCCCTGTGAACACCTTGTGAATGACGTAATCACCTGTGCCTTATAGGTGAAGTCAGCCTCTAACACTGGACTCATGACAACCAAAAAAAAAATAAGAAGAAAAGTTTTAACTGTATGTTGTTTTTGCAGACATATTTATGTGTATGTTGGAAGTGGAACAGATTAGCATGCCGGTCAAATCAGTCAGTTAGCTTGCTAGCCTGGAGGTTGTTTTCTCCTTGTACCAGCGGGTATTTAGCAGACGGCGCAAATCGTGGGCAGTGCTGTGTAATATAAATTTGACTGACTGACATTTTCATGTGTGGTACCTACTCATGTCCGTTCGGCTGTACAGTATATATCACTTTGTGCAAAATAAATCATATTATGCCACATAAAAGTTTGCATCAGTCTGTAAAAATGATAAATTCTTGGAAGTGCAACCTGCACAGTTGATGCTTAAAGTTTTCTTTAAGTCAAGTTTTCCTGTTATGATGCAGGTTGCTGCGCATTCATTCTCCACCATCTACAGAGCAGCAGACAGCAGCAGGTAATTTACTCTTAATGATGTGGGTTACACTGTGATGAGTGTTGCGTAATTAATTGAGCATCCGAAGTGCTTGTGGAAGATAGAGTTAACTTGCTGAATGCGGAGGCTAATAGCCGCTCAAACAGATCTCCCTTTCATGTTGGTCTCAGTTTTAACTCACTCAATAAGCCAAATGGTCACTAGTGCTTTTAAGACGCTGAAAAGATCATCGATTTATATCAGGTTCTGCTTTAGGTTGAGTTTGAACCGTAGCTGTCTGTATAATGAGGTGCAATTCATTGACAAACTGTGAACCTTAACCTTGTTGTCTCTGTGGTCTTTTTATTGCATCATATTGAAAGTGCGTAATTTACATACATATGTAAGGCTTTCAACTAGAAGAATGGAAGTCATTTATAATGATTATGGAGTCTGCATGTTCTCCCTGTGTCTGTGTTGGTTCTCTCTGGGTACTCCGGCTTCCTCCCACTGTCCAAAGACATGCTCATTAGGTTAACTGGTGATTCCAAATTGGCCCATAGGTGTGAGTGTGAATGTGAATGGTTGTCTGGATCTCTGTGTTAGCCCTGAGATAGACAGGCGACCTGTCCGGGTGTACCCCACCTCTCGGTCAGTGACAGCTGGGATAGGCTCCCGCCCTAGCCAAGCGGTTACAGAAAACGAACGAATGAATAATCATTATGGTTTATGATCAGCAAAGCTCCACCGAACAGTGGTGATGGCGAGTAGGCAATGGCAACCAGTAGTGTTGGGGGGAAAACACAGGACATCCAAGCAAAGTTTGTTATGCTCCAAAATAAAAGTAAAAAACAAACAAAAAAAAAAATTGTAGTTGAAAGGAAGGATGAGTCTAAAGGAAATTGATGGTGAGGGCAAACTCTACATGACATTACAGTCTCTGGAAAGTCCCATGCTCGTGTTCAAAAACAATTAAGAAAAGAGAAAAAGACGTCAGCTGCTGCGCAATCAAATTGAACTTCTGAGCTGGTTTATCTTTGATTTCGTCCCATGAGTTGCGCAAATTTCCTGTGTCACACCAGCGACATGCACAGACAAAAAACATGCTGACAGTGTTTGTGTAATTACGCTTACTGACAGCAGGGGGAGACAGAAAGTTCTGCACCGCAGCATTGGCTGTCAGAGCACTGTTTTCAGTTCTTTTGAGAAAGGCAGAAGGGAAAGCGTGAGGTCCTCTGTGTAATATATCTGTGCTCGCAGCATGATGTTGAAGAGGAGCTATCAGACTGACTGTGGTGTGGAGGATGGAACCTCCTTGATTAAATCTCCTCTAAAGATAAGGACAGTGAAGGATGAGGCAGAGGTCTGCACAAACACGATGACGACGATCAGAACAAAGAGGTGATGGAAAAGCACTAATATTTTAAGACCTGCGTCACCTGGCTGGTAGAAAGTGCTAACAGATACTTCTGAACTTAATTCATGTAGTATACTATAATCAGAGTCTGACAGCCAGGGTGAGAGGGAGAGGTAGAAAAAAGTGAAATGTTAAACTTTTGTAAAAGCTTCGTTTCATACAATAAAACATGATGAGAAGCAGACTTAGGAATACTCGTTTTCGCTGTATTATTGTTTTAAACTCTGTCAAACACCTGCCACTACCACTCTGCTACGGCATATTCATGCACAGTCTAAGAGTGTGAACAGAAACTACTCTCAAGGTCTGTTTACAGGTTTAGGGGAGTACTATGATTTGAGAGGTGTTGTTGGTTTGCAGGTGAAAACTGAAACTAAAGCTTGAAAATGAAAAATGCCCACGGCTCTGTGTGCTTTTAGCAAAATGCATGTAAATCCTCAGCCAAATGTCAAGTTGTATTATAGGCAATATAGTAGGTGGCAAGGACATTATCTCTGGTTCTACTGCATTGTTGCTTAAGTGGAACTGAGGAGGGCAGCTTCCGCTAAAGCAGAAAGCCAGGGCCGATTTGTCACTTTCTTATCTTAAAGCCTGAATACTGACTCAATTTTGCGGCCATTAGCGGGACTACACGCGTAGGCATTTCTGCGCTGGCTTAATTGTTCAGTTTCAAGTGGCTGCTTGGCTCAAGAGCAGTGCCTGCACAGATGTTTGGAGCCGACCTAGCAGAGCAGAGTGGGCTTTTTGGAATTTGGTTATACATGAAACGAATAGCGCTGCGTTTACAAAGGTGAAGAGTTGATCGCAATGATTATTTTGTAACAGCCTGACCGGTCTGCATGACAGGTCTGACAGGTCTATGGCTCTTCTTTTCCTAACCTACTGGTATGGCCAGACAAGTATAAGTGTCAGTCAACAGGGTTATCATGGGGGTCCAAGGAGGCATGAAGCAGAGACCGTTTCAAGGAAGGCTGCTAAAGTGCTGGTGCCAGATACCACCAAGAACCTACAAGGGTTTCGCAGAGTGCGTGCCTCAGCATCTTAGGGTGGTCATAATTTTTTGCCTCAAGGCCTGTATATAATAAATTCTGTCTTTTTTTTTTTAAATCCCTGTTGCTGCAAATCAGACGGCGCCGCCACGGGTCCCAGATCCTCACACTGAGGATGCGTGGCGGACAAATTTTTGTTTTTTGATGCAAGAAACACTAACGTGGTGTGAGATGTGTCACTTCCAATGTGCTCTTTCTCTTTTGAATAGGTTTGACTGTGACCTGGAACGTGTTCAACAGGCCTTTATAACGTTTTGCAACCACTGCCGGGTGAGCGTGACCACATCCACTGTAGTAACAGAAGCAAAAGATGGCATTTAGGTGCATCATGCATGCACCTAAATGCCATCTTTTGGTAAATACCATCAACAATACAGGCTGAAATTCAACTAATCTCAGTCTCCTCAGAATTTGACTCACGGTATTCTTCTGTGAGCAGAGAGCATGACATGTAAAACATTGATTAGATTGCAGTGGTATCCATAATTGGCATGCACGGATGTTCCTAAGGTCAATGGCTCCTAACTGTGGCAGTAAGCTGCAAAGCTTACACGGCTGCACGTAAATAAATCAGAACAATTTTCAGAAACTGTGTGTGTGTGGTTGAGTACACACATTCACACTGAATGTTAATCTTTCATTACCCTTACGATACGGTTTCGCAGTGGTGGGGATTGCATGTCGACCTTCACCTCCAGAGCATAAATCAGTGCATGAGTGTAAATAACTGGAATGTAAATAAATTAAAGGCTACGCGCATCCTTTGCTCTTTTCTTTTTTTTTCATAAAAGCGTTCCAGTTGAATCTTTTATGCGTCCTCACACGAGCTAACGGAGAGGTAGAGCGACCTTGGAATTTGCATCATCAATGAGTTGCCCTCACCCAACACAAGGACAAAGTGCTATGGTGTGCATGATGGCAGAGCGCTGTACTGTATGCGAGTCAGTGGGAGGCAGAGGTGGCGAGGAGAGGAATATGAAGGGCGACAGAATGAGGAACAAAGAAACACACAACAAGAACAAGAGGAACAGAGTGTGAGCAGCCCCCCCCCCCCCAGCAAAGGCCGTGGTGTCGCCTACCGTCATGGTCATAGTCATGGCTGACATCGCTGAGATGAAGCCGTTCTGTTTCAGGACAATAAATCAAGGCTCTGCAGATGGTGTGTTGTTTTACTGTCAGGTGTCACTCACTGAAGTGTAAATTTATAATAAATAATAACACCATCATGCTGCTGCTTAAAAGGCATTTGAGACGGCACTGAGTTAATGGCCCAGTGTCTTTCATAATTCATCAGAAGTGTTACACAGCATGTTGACGTCTTACAAGGACACGTGAAATACACCATGTTGGAAAAGAAAAAAAAAGGCTGTGCTCAAGACCTGGAGGTCATTAAAAAGTATCAAATACCAGTCAGACGCGGCCATTTTACATCGCAAAGCTGCACACAAATAGGTTGCAGGAAAATACATTTTGGAGTTAATTGCAAATAGCCATCCTTTAACATCTCCAAAGCTGGTTTGCTAGCATGTTAGCGTGTTAGCATGCTAGCGTGCTAGATTGTTATTGAAATGTTCCTACCCATTTACGTTTTGTTTTCTCCTCCGCAGGCATCTCAGTTACACCTCTCTGTATAAACCTGTGAAATTTCAGCTTTACGAAATCTTAAACAGAAGGCATTAAATTTTCCTATTCTTTAGATTTAAAGGGGAATCGCTGTTTTTTTTACAACCTGCACCTTATTTCTGGCATAAAATACGATCATTTACTCACCCATATAACTTTGGTGTCATTTGGAGTCATTCACAAGCTATTTAGATTTTGGCAGAGCGCCGTGTACTGTATAGTGGGAGTGACTGGGGCACTGATACGCAGCTTCTAATAATGCATTATCTGCTGTGAAACTCGTTCATTTCACCAGTATTTTGTTATGATACGCTAGCATTATTGACCTACTAACTCAAACCTGGATAATATCATCTCTGAGCGTCGCGTGCAACCTTGACGGTCGTCTTGTTTACCTGTTATTTGCTACTGCTACCTTTTTGCAACATGGCTGAATGTTTTTTACGATTCTGAGGTTGTACTTACCGTTTTGAGCCAGAGTGTACGGATGATGAGCTTGTTGAAAGGAGGATGCAGAAGCAGAGAGAGGAACAGCTAGCAAAAAAACAACAAACCACAGCATATAATATCTTCCGAATGACTCCAAATGACACCACAAGTTATGTGGATGAGTACACGATCATATTTTATGCCAGAAATAAAGTCCAGGTTGTAAACAATGGTAATTCCCCTTTAAGGTGATTTGTTTGATATGTCACATGTACGTCTTTTGCTCCCAGCAGCACATCATGTACTGCAACACTGCAGACAACAAACTATTAATCTGATTATACGTTATTTCCTAGTAGGATTGTAGCAGAGAAGCTTGAAGGCAGGAAACATAAAAACATGTGGTTTTGGACAGTTGTATAGATATGCTTCTTGATATTAAAATAGCAACAAGATGATCAAGACAACAGTCACCTTATCCTCCTTGTACTTTGGCACACAGATGCGGCAACAAACTTCTGCTGGCATCCATTCTGATGTTTCTCTGCCAAGGACTGGACCCCATCCAAGTGGCTGATGTGACTTTGAATCCAAGGCCTCCTTCACGCCACCTTTTCAGTCCCTTACTGTCCCACAGCAGCACCGAGCACATGAGATCATTTATCCGCCTTGTGAGTCACAGTCTGGTTTTTCACCGTATTCTGTCTGCGTAGGAGTCTTTCGGTTGTACAGACGAGAGCCATCTTCCCTTTCCAGTCGGCATAGTTCAACCCTCACAGTTATTAAACGCCTTGTATATTCGGCTGCTGTTTGGGTTTTCTTTTGCCTTTTGTTGTCACTGTATCAGCCACATTGTTCTCTGAGGACAAAGCACATACAGCACAAGGTTGAAGGATGCCAAATATGCCAAAGCTAGCAATCCAATGTGCTGTATACAAAATTACCTATGGAGAAAATTGCTATAAATGCAGGAATTGTCAATAGAGTTCAGAGGGTACAGGACTTTGTAGATTTCCTTCCAATAGGGCATCCGCTCCTTATCTGGCCTCTCTGCTAAATGCAATGAGATAAAAATAGATAAAAAGCCTCTTTTGTGTCCTTGCTTCTTTCATAGTTAAGAAAGGACAGACTTTATTGATGTATGCTTTTACTGCACAGAGGAACATTTATTAACACGTGCGTGTGTAAGGGCAATAAAAGAAAATAAAAATCCTGACTCTTATCTGTTCTGCTGATTTCAGCTTCTGCCTTACTTCCTGCTTACTGGAACAGTTTCTGGGTTAACTCCTTGTCTCTGTATATAAACTACAACATCAAAATGTGCAGATTACAGCAATGGGAAACATGCACGTGCGACGTAAATGCCCTTCGGGGAGGTTTGTAGGTTGTAAAAGGGACTCAATGCAGTGAGTTTAATTTCAGAAATTCACTCTGGCTTTGTTTGATGTATATAGTACATTTTCCTGATGCACAGCACGCTTTCCCTCTTTGTCTTCCCTCAGGGGACCTTTATTGAAAAACTATAGCTATTATTTAATACTCGATGAGTAGCATCAGGAATACTGCAACGTCAATAATGATGGTCAGAGTGTGCTTTACTGTACTGAGCTCACTGACTCAGCTTTACTGCAATTTCCTACAATTTACTGCATCTATAGATCAGTTTTACCAGTTTCCCTGGGCTACGAGGAAACGGTTCAGTTAATTAAGGTGGTTAGATTTGAGGTGTACCTTTAAGAGCTGAAGTGGCTGTTTTACGGTTTAATCTTATGCCTTTATGTGTTAGTGCAGTCCACGGACAGAGGAGAATAAAAGGCATGCAGCTGGTGTGGAAAAGGTGGAATTTCTACAACTCTGCAAGCTTCTCAGTACCTTAAGTAATATAGTCCTAATAGTCAGTCACCTTTTCAGAATTTTTTTTTTTTTTTTCTAGAGTACAACAGGGTCATTCTCAGAGAAGTTTGCAGTTTGGAATGCAGAGAATGTTTATTAAATGAAAGTGAGGATCCACGACATGCTCTGTACATCCCCACTCCTGCACAGTAACCTTGTTAAGGTTGCTGCGCTTTAGTTGTGCACGTGAAATCGATGGAAATCAGCAGTGACAAAGTGTAAGTACACTGTAATACATTTCAGCTGTAAAACTTAAACTTAAAAATGTTAGTAAACTCAACCTGAAGTTACAAATAATTATGATTTATTGTTTTAACTTGATACAATGAGTTAAAACAACGTATTAGAACACATTTTCCATTGAAGAATACTCATTTTGTCTTTGTCAAATCAACTCACATATCCATTTTAACTATATTCATTCATTGCCATTTTAAGTTGAGAGCTCTACTGTTTTTGTCTCCACTTAGAGTTCTCATCTTGATGTCTAGTGGCAAGTTTTAAAGTTTACCTAAACTTCACGCAGACTTTCAACTCACATCTTGTCAAAAATTTGAGATATCCATATACATTTTATTTAGGCCATTTAAAGAGTAGGGCATTAAAATTTGGTCCATTAAAAACAGCCACCTTGGAATGCATTCCTGTTAGGAAAATCTACCCATCTGTTTCGCTTATGGTGCCGGTACTGTCTTTATTGTTGGTTCGTTGGTTCATGGTTTAATCCTCTTTTGCAGGGCCTTGTTTCAAAGGTATCATCATTTTATAGTTATAGATTCTTTATTTATCCCGTGGGATGTGATGGCAGCGTCTCTATTTTCCAGTATTCATAGCATATCAGCCTTTCCTCCTCCTCTTCTGTTGCTTTTTTCAACTCAAAACCTGAAGACACAAGTTTTGAAAATGCATTCAATTGAGTTCAGGATCAAAATCTTGTCATAACCACTGGAGTCAAATACTGAAGAGAAATCTATTCACATAACTACATGGGGCTGTAAAGTTTCACAGTGCAGTGGCCTGTTCTGAATGCAGACCAAAATGTATGACTTGGTAAAAGTTGTAAAATTGTCTTTTAAATAAAAATTGAGAAATGTCTATAAAGTGAATGTACCTAAGTTGAATCAAAATACCTGTAATTGATGTATTGAAATCATACTTTGTTGGAGGACGAAAGAACATCTATTCGGTATAACAAGGCCTAAATTTTCCCCAAGACTGTCAAGGTTTCTCTGAAATGTACTTCAGCATTTTGTAGTGTTGTGATCTAATGATGTCTTAATGGACGCAGAAGAAGAAGCTCCACTTTCTGCCACTGCAGTCCAACTGTTTTTATTAAACTCTGCACTGCATAAAACCGAGCTACATTCATCACAAATGGTGCGTGAAGGAACCTTGAGTGCATCCATGCATATCAAACAGCGCTTAAATACCAGCATATGTTTCGTATTAAGGCAGATTTGCGAGCGTGGCAACAATATTCATCACAGCGCACCTGAGACGCTGCGTGCTTTTCTCATCTCCTTCAAGAATACGTGCTCATTATGGTTTCCTTCATTCTTCATCTCGAAATTTCCCGTATGTTTGACACTAAGACAGTGTATACAACAGTTTAAGGGAGTAAATTTCATGACAACGCAATGAAATAAAATGGATTGCCTTCATGCGAACGTCGATTATCCTCCACATGATTCATTCTATTTGAAAGTTGTCACTTTGTCAGATAAATCAGTACGGTTGTTTACTGGCTTCACTGCGGATGAAGGATAAAGGAAAGGGGTCGGGTAGTGGGTGGAGTAGGGCGGAGGGGAGATTGGTGTCATTTTCTCTACAGGGACTTGCCCTTGAAGATAAACACCCCTTGCATTCCCACAAAACAGTCACCCATAAAGCAGCAGAGGACTCATAATTGACCATGAGTGCAGGGGGCTGGCTGGCTAAAGCACAGTGAGGAGTGATGTGACTCACAATGAGCTTTAAGTCAGCTTCACAGAAAGTCATGCGTTTACATCTCCATACTGCCAGATCTTCCGTTAGCTTCAGACCTGCAGAGATGTCTTGTGAATAAGTGCACTTGTCCCCTGTGAATTGAAATACATCCCCTAAGGAAAATTGGTGTGAAATGAGGCATTGCTCACACGTTTGTCACAAGGTTTGGTTGTGTGCTAGTCACCCACTGTAATGAAAATGCATGAATTGAACACATGGTGTACGTTGCGCCATTGTGTCACCCTATACATATTGGAACCGACACTGTATTAAGGAGCTGGCAACTGATATTCATGGCTGCGATGTGTTTGGCTTACTAATTTAGGAAAGTAAGTCTGCATAAGCCTCAGCAGAGATGGTTGGCGCGGTACCTGATGGATTTCAGGAGATTTAACATTTTTTTATGCATGTGATGGATTAGATGCACGGTATAGTGTGGTCCCAGTGGCTATAGAAAGTTCCTATCCTCCTGTGTGCCTGAGCTACATATTATAAGGTGCACACATGAGAGAAATTAATTTTCTGTTGAAAATGATCCACCCAGTTTCCCTATAGATGGGCCCCTAGCAGTCTGGGCAGATGGGTGGGCAGGACACACAAGAAGCGCTGGGATGACCGAGCGGACAGAAAGATGGATACGTACAGCTGCTTTGAATGAAAAACACTTACGGAGAGAGGCTGACAAAGGAGGCGGGAGACTCAAGGAGAAAGTATGAGAGACAGACATGAGTTCCAGGAAAACATGACTGCAGCGGCGGCATCCACCTGACATTTACTGATGTCTCAGTTTCGAGACTGTCTTATTTCAGAACCATTAAGTCACAAACCAAGTAAAGGCTTTACTGTTCATGCCGTAAGGCGGTTAACTGCGTGGTTGTTCACGAGGACATGCTCAAAATGGCCTTGGACACAGATCCCAGGAACTGAGGAGACATGTGCAACTATGAAAAAAGGGGAATTTCCCAATAAATCATGTCACAAATTACATACTGCACTAAAAAAAGAAAAAAAACAGTGCAAAGACAGTGCTGACCATACTTTGGACTTTGGTGTACGATACACATTTTACACAGCATTCATAACGACTGTCAGGGGAAAAAGAAAGATGACTGATTTAACTTGTGCCGTTAAAAAATGAAACTGAATTGACTGTATTTAATTCCCAACAACTGGCGGTTTCAAGTTTATGGTCTGCACACCGTTTTATGCCTCTCTGTGAAAGAGCTAGAAAAGGGGAATGTGGACCGATATGTATAAATGTATAAAAAGGAGTGATAATCCCATGGGTAATAATAAATTCTAATACACCTGAGGAGAAAGGTGCAGACATGTGAGCTGACCATTTTAACAGGCAAAACTGGATTTACAGTATGTGGCGATGCTTCCTTCGGAATTAATTAGCGTCAGTGATGAGCAGGTTTCTCTACCGCAGAACCCAGCCTGTTTAGTCCTCACCTTTAGCCAGCCGGTCTGTGTAAGCACTGTGAGATGCAAGAGGTGCATGGCCTTCTGCTACCCCTGGGACACCATGTCACATCTGCTTCCTCAAGCTGTTGCACTGGCACACACACACACACACATAGACACATAGTAGAAAGTCTGGCAGTGTTGGAGGTTGTGGAGCATGCATCTGTGAGCGTGGCTAAATGCAGGTGCACACGACATTAAATCAAATAGACACTGTTTTGTAAAGACATTTGTCATCGGTCTAAAGGCAAACAGTTTTCCCCCCATCCAACTGATCTCTGCTCGGAGTCAGAGTCACAAAGTCAGAAACATTTTTTCTGGTCTTGTCCCTTCATAGACCAGAACAAAACTGCCAATAGAGCTCCGCTAGCTGACATCACCCTACACCACCATATTTGCAGGAAAGTGCGCTTTTTATTACTATTCAGTTGGCAACTGTGAGCAACTAACTAGCTTGTCCTTGTACCAGTTACTTTTATTTACCCTAAATGAGGAGAAAACTTGAGGAGTAAAGGGAACTAATCCGACAACGCCACCTGGGGACTTGCACCCCAAGATATACAACCCACAACAATAAAACTGTAAGGGCACAGGTTCGACCACTGAGGAGGCAGAGACCGTAGTTCTTTAAGAAACAAAAGTTTTATTGAAAATGAGGTAAAAATCAGATCCGGACTAAAGAAACTGGAAACTGGTGTCAGCTGCTGAGAAAAACAATAATAAGGCGAGTATAAGACAAAAAAAAATATTTTATTAACATAATCTAAAGAAAACCTACAATAACACTAAAACCAAAACACCATGGGCTGGGGCCGCAGGGGGAGCAGACCATGTGGTGTGCACCCCGTCCCACTGGTACAGCACTATGAAATAAAACAAAACTCAAACTCACTCAAATACATGCATAAAAAGGGTGCGCCAGTATCTACTTACAGACGAGAGACAGGCGTGTTCACCACTGTGTCCGCCTCCCACCTGACGACTCCCAGGCCACACGGCAAGAAACAAAAAGGATACAAAAACTTCCTAAAACACAGCAAAAACAATTAAACAAAAACCACAACCCAATAGTTAAAATAGCGTACCATAAACCCAAAACAAAGAAACGGAAATGTACTTTAACTTAAAGCTGGACCACAATGAATCAAAATAACCCAAACTTAGCAGGAAGTTTAAACAAAAGAAAGGCTGGTCCAAACAAAAGAAACAAAACAAATGCAAACAAAATCAGAATAAACAGAACAGGTGAACCTAAAACAGAAAAAGACATGTTAAAAGAGACAAGATAAAACTAATCCAATCCAAAAATACACTAAAAGGACCCTACTCACCACCTTAGTCCTCAACCACCTGGAACCAGCAAGAGAGACTGAGCAAAGCCATCTTGGAGCCTTAAGTACTGCACCTGGGCAGAGGGGGAGGAGCTAAGGGAGGTCACCCTGACTGAGATTCACTACACAAGGACCAAAAATCAGCGACAGCTGTTGTGCCCCAGGATGCTACGATAGGCCAGGACAAGCAAAGCGGAAATCGTTGTATTGAGAGTGAGGAGTTGTCATCATGGTACAGAGCCCCTCCCCTCGATATCACGGGATCCTCCCCCCCCTCCGCCATGTTGGCAGGATTCCAGCGGCAAAACATGATTGTTTACGTGTGTTGTGCACTGTAATACCATGCCTGGAACTCACTGCTGCGTTAAAAACTGCCCCAGTACCTCACACGATGCATATGGAAAACATAGGAACAATGGAATACAGTGTTTTAGGTTACCGAAATGGACACAGCATCAGGGACCTGACGAGGAGACGCCGGATTGCTTGTGATTTACTGCGACTGCTACGTAAACACTAGATTGTGACGAGATGTTCAATTTACACAAACGTTTCCAACATGTTTTGATGTAGGCTAAAGCTGTGTGTTTAGGTATGTAGTTGTAATTTGATTTTTGCCCAATGACACACATACTGTACCAGGCATAGACTGTATATATAGAACGGTCTATGGTACCAGTTTTTTGGGTTGGGGGCTGCAAAGTGACACACCAGTTCTGGGTTGGCTAGAGTAGTTAAATGTGTGATTGCTAGATGAAAATGTTCTGGTTAGATTAAAGTAATTAACAGTGGGAATGTAAGGTGTATGAGCCTCATCTGAAACCTACTAGCCAACCCAGAACTCTTACTTTGCTTTACTTTCTTACTTTTCTTGAATCTGTCCCGCCGAAACCGCCTAAAATTAAAGAGCTCTGGAATGTTTCGTAGCGCCTCCGTTAAGTTCTGAAGGCGTTGCCCCTGGCAACCGACAGCGTCTCCTACCATCATGGCCGACCGGCTCAGGTAGATGTGGATTACTGCAATAAAACGTGCAAGAAGCAGACACAAGAGAACGCATATGTGTAGAGATCACTTTATATCAGGTACAGAATCCAGCGTTTTCCAAGTATAATGTCTTGTTTATTTAGCATGTTTTAAACACGATGTCCAACAGATTTCTGTTCATAAAGGCAAGTTAGGATAATGTTTATAACGTAGATTTCAAAGGGGCGTTGCTCTTTCAGCATTAAAACTACTCACGATGAGAAAGAAATACAGGATTAAACATTTACTTGTTAATGTAGCTGTGTTTCTGTCATGAACCTCCTGATTAGCTAGTTACATGATGCTGTATCTGTGACCAAGAGACGCTTACCCTTCAAGTGATGACGACACTGTTTTTAGCCATCAAACTCCAAAGGCTCTCGTATGCTTTCAGTGACTGTATAGAGTAGGACGAAGGAAAGTTAATGAGGTTGTTATATATATCCGGATACTGCAGGTCAGGAACATTGCCAGCTGTTTCTGCGCAAGACAAAAATCACACCTGGGGCACGATAAGGGTCCGTGATATATAATCTGACGAGTTTTGTCTTCTACTGGTCAATTTCTCTCTGTTTAAAGTGCGCAGTAGACTCTGACTGAGTTTTCCAACCAATATGGCGGTGTCAACAAAAAAAGTCCCGTGACGCCCGGAGCTCTATAGCCCATATTTTTTTCCGCTTATATCCTGTTCTTCGTAGTGTGTTGTTTAGTTAACAGATAAAGAGGCATTCTTCCCAGAAGTACCTAAGGTAAACATCATCCACTTTCCTGCTGCAATATGAGGAACGCTAGCAGCTATTTAAATAAGTGTAATCAATTAATTGGCGAAAATGAACTGGTACCTCTGCTTTACTTCATGTTTAATTACATTTCAGGAGCAAATATTGCACTCTTTAATCCACTGCATTCATTTTCAAGCTACTGTTACAGCCCAGCTCCCCCTGTTAATGAAGTCAATAGAGAGGCTTACACGCACAGACGTTTAGTCTATAGAGGAGGTTACTCAGTATTGATGACAGTACCGACTAGGGGTTGTGCAGACTAGTTGGCTGGTCGTTATTTTCAGCCATTTAAGCATCATGCCACTGCAGTAGACAACTATAGCAGCTGTTCATCACGTGCATGGAAATACTTCACTAAGCATGTAGCCTGTTCCACTGTGACATGCAGAATATGTAAGTCCTGAAATGCAACAGAAGTGCACTGCACACAACAGTCTTAAAAGACATTTGCTAGCGGTAGCAGATGAACGGTCCAAATCCTCTCAGCAGCAGTCAATTAACAACTTCATCAAATGCCCTGCGGTAATAGAGAGAAGGAGGCTGCAGATCAACAATGTCCTGGTGAATTTCATTCATCATTGTCTAAGTTATTAGACCTGCTATACACAGAGAAAGCTTCAGAGAAATACCACATGTACATTATTTAATCTTACAACATGCTATTAAATGCTATTAATGGTGCTGAGTTGCAGCCTGTTTTCATACAGGCTATGCATATCTGTGTTCAGGTCAAGCATGATTTCATTGCTGCAAAGTGTTACTTTCTGCTGTGTTGTTTTTGAGTGACATCTGCAGCAACTAGTCAGTGTCAACTTGACTTCCATCACATAATAGTCAAAAAATTGTACTCGTGCAACCCCTTGAACTGAAGTGTGCTGCTAACACACCAGTCACAGTCACTGCAGGCTGGCTAGCGTTTTAGCATTGAGGCACCGGAGAGGCGGTTAAAGAAATGGCACTGGCAACATATACAGCATGTTACAAGCATATAGAATGCAGTGCATAGTAGCAGTATATTAAATCGCAAAAATTATCCACAATATGGCTTAAATTAGCTCAGCTCCTACAGGCAATACGCTATTACCAGTAATTAAAACATACATGTATAATTTTGAATGAATGGACCCATGCATGATAATGGATTTTAGTTTTAATACAAGTAACCAAGCAACAAATTTGGCAAACTGGGTACAATGAGGAATTAATTCTCCTTGGAGTTCTGTTTGCAAAACAAGCGTAGTTAGTAGAATAATATCTTACAACGAAATATCTGTGCTGCTGAAGGTCAAAACTGTTTTAGGAGTAAAGGGGAAGCTTCTCCCAAAAGAGAGTTTTGGTATAAAGGTGCAGTTTAAAAGTTTTCACTCCAAGTGAGGATGGACCATGATGGTGGTGCCCATGACAACTAATCCACATCAGTGACTTGGTGGTGGTAAACAGGTGAAACATGTTTAGTTAGATATTACATAGATATTTGAATTTACTGTCCTGAACCTGAAACTCACTTTCATATATACATATCATCGGTATACTCTGATAGCCATAACATTATGTGTAGTGGTGTCTGGCAACAGACTAACTGTTCTTAGTGGGAGACAGATTCTTGATCAGTTTAAGATCTAGTGAATTTGGAGGCCAGGTCAACACCTTGTGCTGTTTTTCATGTTTGTTCCTAATCCGTTTTTATGTGTGTACATGTGTCAAGCTGCATCCTGCTGTGGATGGATGCTCCCATCAAGGAGTGCCATTGCCTTAGGGTGGGGGTGATTGATCTGGTGTGGGTGGGTGAATCCACTGGGTGAATGGGGGTGACTGTGGCTCAGTAGGGTTGTTCACGAACCAGAGGGTTAGCGGTTCGATCCCCGGAATGTGCCACATGTCGAAGTGTCCTTGAGCAAGACACTGAACCCCCAGTTGCTCCCAGTGCGTGGCACTGGTGTGTGAATGTGTGCGTGCTTGTGTGAGTGAATGGGTAGATGTGTCTCTGACTGTAAAAGCGCTTTGAGTACCAATAGGTAGAAAAGCGCTATATAAAAGCAAGGCCATTTACCATTTACATGAGTGCCAGGTCCCAAATTTTCCCAGCAAAACATTGCATTGTCCAGAGATGATCAATGTAATGTTCTTCTCTTGTCAGTGGTTTTAATTGAAATGAAATGAATAACCATCTTAACAACTATTGGATGGATGGCAAGGTAAATTTGTGCAAATATCTGTGGTACCTAGATCCTGAGGATTTTGGTTAACATCCCTCAATTTTCCTGTAGCGCCACTGTGAGGTTATTTTTGAAGTATGTGTCTCAACAACTACTATATAGAAGGATATATTTAGGTCATATAACGGCAAATTATTCTGTAATCATGTGAGCAAAGTGAGTAAAATAGAAACTGTAAATTTAGTATTACTTAACAAAATATTCAGTCTTTCAACTGACTCCATAGTTGTGTCTATACTGTGTCATAACAAAGTATGCATTTGTCCTATTTGCTTACTGCATGTATAATTTGGGTATTACTGATCTGTGGTCATCATCCACTCTTTTTGCACAGACACTCCCACATCACAACAACAACAGCCTATTATTTATTGTCTTCGCCTCTCACATGGCCACACAGCAGCCAGCCTAAAACTACACTCTTATCTCCAGCTTCAGCCACATATCGTCCCCGTCATGCCGTGTCGCATACGGCACATGACAATCACACGTGTGAAGTGTCCCCATATACTAGATGTTACCGAAGGTTTTTCCACATGAGGTGCAGGACAGAAATAGCCCCCCTTTAAATGAACCATGAACAACGCCGTAGCCACTGGAGGTCTGAAAATAGACAGTCCTCCTAATGATGCGGCGCGCATACTTTTGCCTGAGCAAATTGCATTGAGCTCACATTTCAGTCATTATCTTTCCTTCCTAACCATCTATTGGAATTGACGAGGAACCACGAACTCCGGCTGTCCAAAGACACGCTCATTAGGTTAAGTGGTGATTCTAAATTGGCCGTAGGTGTGAATGTGAGTGTGAATGATTGTGTGTCTGTCTGTGTTAGCCCTGCGACAGACTGGCGACCTGTCCAGGGTGTAGCCCAGAAGATGAATGAATGAATGAATGAGAAACCACAAAGCTTGTGTCAAAGGCATCAAATGAATCTCCCAGAACAGTTTTTGTCATCGCATACCTACCCACTGTTCCTTCAGCTGGGACCTGAGTGGGGATCATGCACTGTGTGTGTGTGTGCAGCAAAGGCTGATAAGAGTTGCTTAGACGTGTCCTCTGGATGTCACAATGCCCCGAGGAGGAAGGTGTCACAGGGGAGGATATCAGGCAGAAATGAGAACTGCTTTGCTCTGTGATTCCTGTATTCTCTCGTGGCATCCCCTCCCCCCCTCCTTTTTATTCCTCAGCCCCAGTGCTGGCACACATTCATTCAAAACAATGAATTACCCCATTCATATTTATGCCCCATCAATATGTACAGTGGAATTTTGTCTGAGGCATATGTATTTATATATCATTGCAAAATCAGGAAGGAACACAAGAAGCGGCATGTTTTTTTTGTTTTGTTTTGTTTTTCTGTTGCCATTTTCAAAATTTTCCACATCCCGATTGATTTTTAGCATTTTTTTTTTTTTTTTGTATCTGTCAAAAACTTTTTTTGAGCCTCCGTACATGCTCATGATGTCATATCTGTCACACCAAGTATCCCAGAATGCGTTTCACAGGTATCATTAAATACACTATTGTGCCAATTACACAACGACCGTAATGTGTCCTCTAGTGCTCCAGAGTACTTCTACTTCAGAGATGAACTTGTGATGTCCAAACTGAAGCACATAAGTCTACAATGTATTGATAAATGCCAGCGCTATCGGCAGCTGTTCGGGAGAAACAGGATCATGGAAAGTGGGGCCCTCTTTTGAATGAGTGTTTCCATTTCCAATTATGTAATACTGTATGTGTTTGCTTGTCGGTGTTTAAAACTGGACTATTAAAGCAGACCAGGAAGTCACTGTGATAGACTTGACGCTAACCAGTATATTAATTTCCTACTTTCTAGGGGGTCTCAGGCTGGGTAAAGAGTCTTGTGAAGCTCTTTGAGACCATTTGTATTGTTACTGATGCTATATAAATAGAACTGAACTTGAATAAGTAAGAGGACCTGAAAACCCTACTCACTTATGCTGTGGAAAACAACTTGTGTAGTAAGCTGCTGGAAGCCTTCTCCTATTATTACCATACTGTCTCACAGCATGGCACACAGGCTGCTCAGCAGCTGATTGGAAAACCTCAACGTCAACACAGCAGATCAGCCACCACCTGTTCGACAAAAAAAAAAAAAAAAAACTGGCATCACCAGACCACTGAACAGCCATCCAGTCACAATTCACACTGATAAAGCATAACATTATGACCACCTTCCTAATATTTTGTAGGTCTCCCTTGTGCCTCCAAAACACAACTGAGTGACTCACTTCATCAGTGGGATCTAGTGAATTTGGAGGGAATGAATATGTGGGGGTGACTGGTCTGGTCTGTGGGTGGTACATGTCTACGTAACATCCTACTGTGAAGCCAAACCTTTCCCAGCAGAGCATTGCATTGTCACAAGATGGTCAGTGTTATTCTCTTCTCCTGTCAGTGGTTTTAATGTTGTGGCAGATCAGTGTATTTAATATTTATTATGCGTCTGTGTTTGGAATTGTTTGTGAGTGCAGTGAATTTTTCATCTATGTTTGTGTTTTAATCTTTTTAAATGCACCGCTGTGATTAGTATTTTGTAATTTCCTTGTAACATGTGTACAGTGACAATCAAGGATTTTCTATTTTCTAGTTTCAACACGTGAACTAAGAAATGACTCAGTTTGCATTGTTTATGCGTGTAGCTAATTACAGGTTACATGCCACATGTGATCATGTGTGAAATCACCCAGCGCAGAGGTGCATCAAAGAAGAAACTGCTGTAGGGTAACGTGGGCCCTGGTGGACGTTACATAATTTGTCCACAGGAGCATTGACAACTTCCGTTTTCAGCTATGAACTGTGCATAACTGGGCCACAGCTCTTTAATAACCAGACTACAGTTCTACAGGCTGGTTTCGTGCCTCTAACTAATCTGAATTTCCCACATCAGGCTGCTGATTTATCTCTCACTCTCTCTCTTGACTTCAATCCACAGTGGGATGTGGTTGACTCTGAAGATTACAGGGGGGGCTATTTTAAGTAACTCATGGTCTTGTTAGGGGTGAGCCAGGAGGGGAACGAGACTCATCTCATAACGACGTCTGTAAGGTTCCTTCTCTCCCCTTTTGCTCTCCCTCTCTCTCTCTCTTTCTCTCGATTACACAACTCTGCGCACAGCTACACAGCAACACGGATGCAGCTTAAACTGACACACAAACTGACAAGCCGTGCTTATTTGGCTCCGTCCGAATGTGACGCTTTTGCATTACTTCGTTCAAATTTAGGATTTTCCGCTGCGTTCTCTTCAGGCGCTGATTGGTAATGTGACTTGCTGGCGGAAGTCATTTTTCATAGCTGCACGCTGTCATTTTTTGCTTTCAGACACATTACAAGGAGCGCACAGAAGACTACAGATAGAAACAGATTGGCATTTCAGTGGTTTTGCATGTTATTTTAGCCCTTAGTATTTTTTTTCACTTTCACACATTTTTTTTTTTATTGACAATATTTTCCTTAACCCATCTGGAATTACATTTTCTTACATCTGAGTTTCATTATGTATCTCAATAATCCTACCATGACCTTTGGTCCACTTCTCCCTTGGCCATACCATTCATCAACAGAGCCTTGATGGTGTTTCTGCTCCTCGTCTGTCCACTTACATAGTATGCTCAAAGAAATCATAGACTTTTCGATCAGCGAAGAATGAAATCAGTCATGCACAGGTTCTGTGAAGGAACCAAACACAACGCCGCACTGGTTCCACACTGGCGTCTTCGAGCTTTTGAACGTCTCCTGAAATTCTGTAAAGATCATATTTGAGTTTTTTTGCATAACCAGATGTTTTTAATGGTTTCACAAGTTTAGAACCACCTGTGGCTCTGATATATCGTTGCTTCCAGTTGAATTCCAGTTCCAGCTGATATATGATTCTAGCTGCGAACCAACCGATTTTTAAACAAAAAGTCTGAATCGTCATTCATGCAGACAAACGGGCACATTTCTCTGGCAGCCACAAAGCCCTAAAAGAGAATGGAGCATTGGTGGTGCTAGGACATCTGTGGCTGATAAATTACTCAAATGCCTTTTCT
Organism: Planiliza haematocheilus; assembly: GCA_005024645.1. Classification (NCBI taxonomy): domain Eukaryota; kingdom Metazoa; phylum Chordata; class Actinopteri; order Mugiliformes; family Mugilidae; genus Planiliza; species Planiliza haematocheilus. The sequence continues at coordinate 9,670,092 of SRSE01000593.1, forward strand.
ACCTCTCTGTTCCTGTCTCTAATAGCGTTTGTTTGAAATCGCATGAGTGCGTCTGTAGAAGTGCACAATCATCTAAATTATTAGATTATCTCGCATTTTCAAGAACGGTCACAATTAATAATTTGTGCTGCTGTCGTCAAGTAAAAATAGTCAAACCATATCTTAATTCCATCTCTGTGTGGCATCTCAGTGACTGCTGTCAGTTCACACCATGAGCCGTTAGAGAATCAAGCCCGCTGCCTCTTCCCAGCCACCGTGTTTTTTTTTTTCTTCCTGAGCTTTCAGCATATCAAAAGAAATTATAAATGCCACTGCTGTAACACTCGCCGCGATTTGCTTTTAGGCTTACAATAAATGATACATCAATGGCTGCTTCTGATGACGCGGATCAGAAGAGCAGCCCTTTGTAAAGTCTTTATTTTAATCTTTTTCATCTCTTCTGCCTGAAAGAGTCATAATGGCTCTTCTTGTGATCTTTCCCACTAATAACGGTCCGAGCTCAGATGCCCTGTGGGGGTAAGTGCGGACCTCATGCTGAGGACATGTGCATTCCCTCACAGTTACACATGCTGGCGGTGCGCAGTAAGCAGACACACACTAAATACACATGTACATTTACTTGCATAGTCAGAGCACTGAGGTGTTTTACTTACGGAATGGTACCGACACGATAATGACATAAATAATACATTTTTAATTTCAAATCAAACGTGTAATGGTACTTTCAGAAGACAGCTGGAATAGGCTCCAGCCCCCCAGCGACCCTTCACAGGACAAGTGGTTACAGAAGATGAATGAATGAATGAATGATTAAACACTAAAATCCATCCTTGTAACGCGGCCGTGGGAGCGTTTTAAGCTCTCTCAGCCTTAAATGAAATATGTTGTGGAATGCTTGGCGTGGATGAATAATATAAATTGCTCCATCCAAAGTATGAAAGACTTTTATTTCTGGGGACATTTGTCAAGGAGCTAAAAAGTTCCTGAAGACTGCTGATTGTAGGCATTTCCACGTGCCAAAGATTAGGCGAAGCCGTCCACTGATGTGTGGTAAAGCAGCAGCTGTTCTTACGCAGTTTAATGTTTTACTATAAAACTCCACTCCGGCCTGGTAGGTGGTCGTGGCAACGCAGAAACAGTGGCAACGCCATATTAAGCGATGAAAAGGCATCAGTGTGACCAGGCAGAAAGCGTGAAGGAGACTGAAGGCATTTATTTAAATTGGGGAAAGAAACAAGCAGGAGAAGCAAAGTGGATCCAAAATGCCTGAAACTGATTTTTCGAGCTATCGAAAGGATCGATTGAAATTTCTCGAAAAATGACCTTGTCCCTGAGAAGAGATTTTCTTGGTCCCTGGAGAAATTTCCATGTGAGCCCAAAAGCAAAACCAAAAGTTTCTTGGAGACGTTTTGACCCTCATCCAAGTAGCTCCTCCAGTCCTGAACTGAACTGTTTCTGTTTGTTTTTTTCTTTAGCTATACCTTGACCTGGATGACTGAGAACCTTCACAGGCTTATATAGCATTGTACAGTATAGCTTTGTGTGCTTTAGCTTTGTGTCAAGACAAGTCAAAGGCCTGCTAATCTAAGCAGCCAATTTGTATAAGGCAGCCCTGAGGTCAACATGTTAATTTCTGCGTTAGACGTGTCATTGAGTGGCCATGTTGTGTCTTTGGCCTCTAGCTGAGGACACAAAGACACAAGATCACTTGAATGTGTATCGTAATCACCTGCTGAGTCTCAACTGAGAGACTGTAATCAGATGTGAGATGCATGTGCTACCATGTGGTTCATTTAGTGAAATGCTGGCTTTGTTTAATGTACATTGCATAGAGTGTGTGTGTAGGAGTTTGAACTGCGGGGGGTTACTGCTGCAACACTCATTAACTTCAATATAGTGCCCTCCTGTCCACATTCCTATAAATTATCTGCAAAGCATCATCGCAAATCATCAAACAGCATAAAATTGTATTTTGGACAGCTTTGCTCTTTACCAAAAGGCATGTGCAATGAAATACCCCCTGTGGCTGATTACATACAGTATGGATGCGCCTTGCATCCCATAACATAGCACACGGCCGCTGTCTGACAGACAGATGGGTCAGCATGTATTTCAGAGGCGGCAGTTTGTCAATATGGATGTTTTGCTAAGTTGGTTTATTGATCAGCGTTATCGGTCAGGGCCTGGGCCACATGCACTGCCTCTATACACTGTATCTACACCACCTCTAGGATATATATTTAGCGACAAGGGGAGGTGGAACAGTAGTCAAATATTTCACCAGCTAATCCGTCTCCCCGCCGAGGAAAAGACAACCTGGTGCTTGTGAGCTTTGCAGAATCAGAAAGTTTTCGGGGGTTCTCGGGAACCAATCGAGAAAAGTAAAAAGGAACTGAAAAGGTTCACTCGCTCATTTACCCACAGGCAAACACACAAATTACCACGCAGCTTAATGCACTGTTATTTAAGTAATAATGATGAAAGTATATTCCATCAGAAGGATCAAACACAAGATTAAATGAATGAGCCACACGCACATCGCTGTTATCTATGAACAGACTGTTTATCATCTGTTTCCTCCCATTGAGAGATGAGTCCATAACGATAATGTTCCACCATCTGTTATGCATCTATATTTCTGCTTCATTTCACATGTTATTAGTCCAGAGCTATAATTGTAGATGTGCAGATAAATTGGTGGTGGAGTCAGATTGATTCAGTTGAAGTAACGTGTCAGTTAGATTTCTCTGCACACAATTGGACAGTTCTACAACCAGTCAGATGACTCATGTGACTGAGTCATGTTAGTCTTCTGTCCGTCACCGCACAAAGCCCACCCATACAATTTGAACTTAACCGGAGCATAATCAGGTTCGAGACCAAGTTTCTGCCACAAAAAAACTGTGGGTAGAAATGTTCACCTGGCTAATGGGCTAGGATGTGTCAGTAATTATGAGAACGTCACCAAGGTCCTAAGATTCAGAAAATCAGTTTAAAAGAGGACTCATTTGACTTTGTTGCACCGTCTGCACCATTTCGCACTGTACTTTGTACAGTTTGCACAGTTTTGTATTGTCTGCATGAGCTTGAGCTTGAGCACTTCATGCTCAGTCCCTTGTACTGCATTCAGTCCTATGTCCAGTATATAGATGAAATGACAATAAAGACCTCTTTGACCTTTGACCTTAGTAGCAGCTAAAACAGCTTGAACACAAGTCCTCTGGAAGACTGCTGCAATGTGTTTGGCACATTCATTCGCATGATGAACAAGAGAACAGAAAAAGCATTTTTCACAAACACACACACACACACACACACACACACACACACCTACACGTGTATCGCAAAATGAGCAGATGTCATCAATGAAAACATTTTTTTCTGAGAGTCAGATTTGAACTATTCAGTAATGTTTGGAATTACTTTTTATTTGAGACTATTTGTGTGTGCAGGGAGCTTCTGGAGGATGTTGGTCTGCAGGCATCTTAATTGCACATATTTTATGTGGGCTCAGTGGAGCAGAATGCTAATATGCACGCTCTATGGACCTAGATTTGCATCTCGTACTCCAGTATCCAGTTCTCCTTAATGTATCCATGTAGATGTTCTAAAACGTGCCTCTTGATGACACAGAGGGGTTGGGTTTCCTTTCTTGAGATGCAGACCACTAGTTTATAGCAAGTAAAAGCTAAAACTGTCATCAAAGAGCTGGCAGCAACCAAGGTCGACTATGACATCATCTTACGCTGCCTGTGCCTGTACCCAAGGGTTGCATTTGAATGCACCACGGTGATGACAGCCAACTGTGAGCTTGCACATGCAGTATATTCTGTGTGAGAGGAAACAGAAAAGATTATAAGCTCAGAGGCTATGAAGAGCTATACACCGTCGTACAGAGCAGTCCTGAATCAAGCTGATCAGCTGGTCGGTTAAAAATCAAGACGGACATGTTCTTGTGAAAATATTAGAATATTTAAATGTCTGTATTAGATGAAAATGAAAAACAAGAAAAACCTTCTGTGCAGTTGTTTTATTAACTTCTGTCACTACCGTTTCTCTTCTCATGCAACCGACGAGTGGCAAGAGCGCCGGACACACAACTTCAACAACAGGCACAAACGCTCACTGGCCGATAGTTGGCTCGGTGTGAATCCACTGTTAGGGGTAAGAGATGCTGATTGCTGTATGCCTGCAAAAATAGAAATGAAAATAGCAGGAAATTGCAGACAGTGTAGTGTACACTTACTACAATACTACACTTTTGCTTCTTCTCTGCACTAATAGGACGTACTCAACTATACATGACTATAATTTAAAAAAAAAAAAATACCTTCTGCCATCACGTCATGTCTAGCTCGTAAGTTGATCATGCCTGCACATGCATTTGCCCTAAAGATTTCAATCTCCACTGTAAATGGACTCCATTTAGTGCTGTGTGTGTGCGTGTGTGTGTATGACTGTCAACCTGCCAACATGAATTCGATACCCGTAGCTATTTATGTCACTGGTGTGAGCGATTTTGATTAACTGGTAAAGGAAACGTATGTTTGAACAGCCGCAACCTCTCTATCTTACGCATTTTTTTCACTATTATTGCAAAGAGGTTTTCGGGTATGAGCAGAACCAATTTAGAACATGACAAATGCTGGTTGAATGCACCACTCAGCGAGAGCAGCCGTCAGTCCTGTTTACATCATATTCATCACAGTAACATTTGGAATTCTTGACCCCGTTGTCACGTGGTGTAAAACGACTGCAACCATCTCAGATTAAAGCAGAAGATAAGTTGAAGCACAACTACGCACACACTCAGAAGCACCAGCGCTTGACATTCATGCCTTAAGCTATTTGACTCTTTAACAGTACGCCAGCTTGATGTAGCAGCAGGTAAGCGATTAAGGCAGTTAAAATAGGGCTTATTCCACTTTATTCTCCAGAGCAGTATGTCAAAAGCTCATCTGCTGTATTGTCATTGAAGGTCATCACATTCTCAGAGTGGCCCGCTTACTGAATTCTGTCACTTAAAACAGCAGGTATCCTCTCATCACTAATATACAGCTTCCCTATGATGTAAGTAATGGGGTTATAATGGGAAATTAAATTCCCATCCACTGAATAGATAAAATATACTGTGGGAAGGTGGGTGGTTGTGCAATACAGGCATGCTTATTTATATATTTATCTTTTAGCGTGCAGTGCCTTACAGCTATCATCAACCAAGCAGCATCTGTCTGACGGGGCTTGTAGCTGCCTGTGATAAACGTGCACGCTGTCTTTGTTCGCATGTTGTAATTGCTAAGGAGAACTGGAGAATGGAGAAAGCGAAAGCCAGTAGAAATCCATACATGGCTGACACCTATTTGGGAGTGTGACTGATTGAGTTTCTCCTCCCCTCCAAAAAACTGCAGCGTGCCTTTTGGTGCTATTTCATCACACTGTTGTTTTATCTTAACCTCTTCAAATTAAATCTGCAGCTCATTACACTTAAGGAATATAGCGTGGAAGTGAATGACCGCGGGTTAGGTTTGGGTTTCGAGGTTAAAAGAAATACGGTTATGTTTTCTCTAATCAAATTTCCATATTGTATTAACTTGACCAGAGTCAAGCCTTTAGGCTAAATTACACGTGCACCTCTAATTCCTGCCGCACTCTCCTTTGTGTTGAACAGCTACCTCAACAGACATTCAGTTTGTCCTCATCCACTCCTCTAAATCCCTTTAATTCTCCAGCCAGGCATAATAAAGAAGAGCCTCACAGAGTAGGAAATGGTTCTTGATTTTGTTTGAGGGAATGGCCCACCCGCTGGGAACAGATTGGACATAAATAGATGATGACAATGCTTAAGCAAACTGATGAAGTACTCCTCTAAGACATAGGAACACTTTATTATGAATATTATATGACAGTAGTGCTGACAAAATAAATGGTAGCCACTGAACTAGTCTGGAAGAACTTCCTCCACCCACAAAAATTCAGGGGATTCCGCTGGGAGCTGATTATGCCCCACCAATGACCTTCAGAGCCAGTGAAATTGTGTGGGTGGGCTTCATGCAGTGATGCAATAATACGCATCATCTGAGCGCCGTGGAGTTGAAGCTGGAGTTGAGTCCTGGGCAACAAGTACAACCGCGCAGGACAGAGTCTGGAGGATGGGAGGATGCAGTGCAGTCAATGACCGTGAAATGCGTTCTGGCACACCTGGCCGATGCACCCTCGATAAAATGAGCGGGTCAAGAACACATCAGGGCCTTTTGACTCTACTTGGTCAGATGGTGCTTTGAAATGGAACAGTACTTTACCAGACAGGGATGACATCGCAAGGACACAAGACGAATAATACCACATGTGGAGAAACTTTTGTTTATAGTAAAAAAAAAGAAAGAAAAAAAGAAAAGGCTGGTGATTGGTTTTAGGATTATCCTAAATCAATTTTAATACTGTGTTACCAGACTCTTATTCTGTCTCTATTTGCACAGGATTAGTATTACCTGGGTCGTGCAGCTCATTCACACGTGCGAATCGTTTTTTTTTTCTCCATCCACTCCATACAGTATGTGATATCATGGTTCTGCGTAACGCCCTTTTTTACTGATAAAACATACACGTTGATGCATTTAATAAAATCCAGTGTACTGCATCCTGTCGTTAATCCCACCTATCTCATCAACCTGGCGACACAGGTGTCGTAAGTCTTGGTCCTCATGTTATACTAGTCCCATGGCAGTGGGGCTTAGGTTTTTGCTTCTGTTTTGTAACTTTTGGCAACAACTCACGACAAAATCAGTTACTTTTATATTAACGCACAGAAAAATAAGCCACAATACAAGGTATCATTCTATTCCACTCACAAGTCATTCACAGCAAACACAGATAGCGCAGAATATTGTCTCTGCTTCTATGAGGTTTGATAATGATGCATTTAAAGCAATAAATAACATAATCAAAGGGATGGCGGATAATTAGGGCTTTATAATGACTGCTGACTATTCTTCTTTACACTGACAGCTGTCAAAGTAGCACTTATTCATTCACGCGCCAGCAGCATTACTGAGCTGCAGACAGTGTGCCGCACAGGAGAAAACAGCCGTAGCTTAGGTATGCAACCAGTGGATGTTTATAGGGGAACTCACTCATTTTTGAATGATCTAGCATGATATGCTCTTTCTGATGGCTTAAACTTTGGCAAATGGCCATAATCCACTATACACAGCTGGGCATTTGAATGAATGAAATCCCAGTAATTACTTGCCTTTCATATTGTTCTGTCCTGCAGCTTAGCGCAATTAGAACCAACTGGAAAGGATGAATAAACTGGAAAATAAAAAACAAAAAACAATTGCATGCATTGTGTGGATTTACACTGGGAGCATTAACAGCCTTTTATATAACATATATTTATGTCACATATCACTAAATATCTGAAGGTTACACATTTAGGCTTGATTTGTTTATTTATTTTTTCATTATTGAGAGCTTTCCTTTTTCTTTTATGTTCAAAGCTACAGGTACACGAAAATAGCTTGATTCTAATGATGTTTGCTTTTTAGCCTTCATCGTGGTCATCATCGGGGCTTTGATCAAGCATGCATGCGCAGGCTCTTGACGTCTCATCCAGCCTACCTGCCATAATAGAGACTAAAAACCTAGAAATGCTAGAAACACCAGTCAGGCATAACATTATGACCACTGGCAGGATAAGTAAATAACATTGACCATCTCGTGACAACACCATGATCTGCTGGGAAACTTTTGGACCTGGCATTTGTGAGGATGACATGTACCGTCCTCCTACACCAGACCAGGGACCCTGACCTCGTAGCTATGACACTCCTTGAAGGCATGCAGGATGCAGCCTGACACAGACAGACACACAAAAACAAGGAACAACTCAAAAAACATGAAAAACAGCAGAAAGTGTTGACCTGGCCTCCAAATTCAATGGATCCCAAACTGATCAAATATCTATGGGATGCACGGCAACAAGTCTAATCCACAGAGGCATCTTCCCTTCAACCCATAGGACCCAAAGACCCCCACTAACAACATTCTATTACCAGACACCACAGGACACCCTCAGAAGGACCTTGTCCATTCTCTGAGGAGTCACAACTGTTTTGGAGACACAGTACTGGGACGATGGTTGGACATATTTTCTTCTGTCTAAGCGGGTCCTCATTGAAACCCCTCCTAAGGTTCACTGTGGTACCTACATGGTGTGATGGTATTGCCTGCAGGTTAAATAAAAAAATGTGTTTGTGTGATCTCACCTTTTGAATTCACGACTTCATGTTTGAGTGTCTTTCTTTGAATCACACGACTGCTGGTAGGGACACTTTCAGAACTGGACAAGCAATACCTTTTATGTCCTCCTAATTCTTCTTCGATTCAATTGAGCTGTTCAGTAAATGTTTCTGTTTAAGACTTTGAAGCCTCCTGAGACTTCAGCCACTATCACACAGTTGGTGATGAAGACCTGATCAACCATGTGTGGCTTCACTTTTTGCTTTTATTGGTCAAAACACACATACAACACACTTACATATAAGTAACTGATTAGGAATTCTAATCATGAAGTTATCTCAAGTGATTTGAGAGTGTAACGCAGTCAGGCTGGTCCTGTTGCCTTTCCAGCGAGCTAGAAAGTCTGAGGAAAACATTTATCATTTCACTGTTATGTCATTATATGGCTCAGTGCATCTATGAGTTATTCACAATTTTACGTACTTCTCTGTCTTACACACTTATATAATGGAACTCTAAACTGAGAAACCACAAAATCAAATCTAACGGTCATGATCCTCATTAAAGCCCCATCAGTGACCCCATCAAAAGACAACGACACCGGAGAGGGGTGACATTACTTGCATTTTTGTTAAAGATGTAAATTGCTGCACTCTGGCTGTCTTTCTGCCCCTCTGAGGAGCTTAAATACACGCTGAAAGGTCACTGACGTATGAAAGTCGTTACATCCTTTTCAGTCTCTCTTTGTAACTCTGTACGTGTGCAGACAGCCAGCAGGACGGCATCAAAAAACACAACCTCCTCAACAATGTCACCGCGTTGGCACAGCAGGATTCCCGATGTGGCGTACCCGGGCATTAAAAAGCAAAGGTGACCGACATTGTTTTGCTGCAAGATTTGAACAACACTGTGGCCGACTGTACGCATCAAAAATGCGCATATGTGTGGTCCCGCTGCCTCCCTCACATTGATGAGGTCAATAGGTAGAGTTACTGTTGTAAACTCTTTAGAGTGGGACTGTTAGTGTGCAGCTTTTCGGTTGGTATTAAAAAAACAAAAAACATTTCAGATTTGTGGTTGTTTCACAGAAACCGGACGTCTCAGACTTCATCTTCTCGTCAATGAAGCTCGAAGAAAGTTTGTTCAGTCATGTGAGTTTTTGTTACACCCATAACAGATGCCGCATGTGGCCACTGTTGTCAATGGGTCTATTTTAACACAATAGTACTGTTTTCCTAAATCTAATTTAAAGTCGTTTGGTTGTATGTCATCAATGAGCTCTGTTCCTGGATAATCCTGTGTTTGACCCATGTTACTTTTTCTACTCAGTGGTGGGCACAGAGCTGGACTCTCTGGTGACAGTGGCAGAGAGAAGGACCCTGGACAAACTGCTGTCCATACTGGACAACGCCCACCACCCTCTGCACGACACCGTCATCAGGCGGAGGAGTGTGTTCAGTGGCAGGCTGCTGTCTCAGTCCTGCTCAACCAACAGACTGAAGAACTCTTTCGTCCCCCTGGCCATCAGACTGTACAACAGCTCTCAGTGATGGCAGGAGACACAATAGACAATGGACATATCATCTGATTTCATTCATTCTGTAGCTTTCATATTTATATAACTTCTACTGGTCACTTTATATTTTTTTAACGGGTCACTTTATATTTTTAACATAATTTTTAACATAGTTCATACCTGTACAAAAGATTTTATATAGCTGTACAAAACATTTTATTTCTAGTCTTTTTTCTATTTTTTATATAGTTTTTATATAGTTTTTGTATTGTATGTTTCAATGTATGTCACTGCTACTGGATGCTTGAATTTTCCCTGGGATTAATAAAGTATCTATCTATCTATCTATCTATCTATCTATCTATCTATCTATCTATCTATCTATCTATCTATCTATCTATCTACAGTATGTACAGTACAGTGAGTGCCCTGTGATGCATTGTAATGTTTTATAACTTAAAACATCCTATTTGATAGATCAGTCAGTAAAAGCTGTTAATCCTACAGTCTCCTTTTTCAATTTCATGTCAAGGTGAGCCTGCTCTCACCTCTCTGTGTCTTTCCTGCACAAGATGCCTCTTTTCAATGTCATCGGCAAGTGTTGTCAGTCTTTTCTTTTCTTCTCTTTGCTTTGCTCGGTCTGATTCATTTGAACTGAACAACAGATGTGAAAGAGCGCACATATTTATGTATATACGGCAAGTGTCTTTGACCTTTACCACCACTGTGACTCAAACAAAAGCTCCTTGGTTCAGCAGTCACCAATTGTCAGTGAACCAAAGAACATAAGATACTGTATTTGTCACAGCTGTTTTGTAGCGTAACCATTCAGTTTATATATTCATAGTCAAATAGATATAGGCTTAAGCTTGTCAACAGGGTAAACTAAATATATAAATAAACCACTAAACACAATACTGTAGACTTAGTTCGGATGTGGCGAGTGACAGGGACTGAGAGAGGAGAGCAGGAAGGCTCAAGGGAGGACAAATATAAAACTCAAGAAAAGAGAATAAACAGCAAGAGGGGAAAGGGGTTTATGTATGTCTGTAAAGAGACAAGACGACAAGCTGAGGGTGTAGGATCAAGACACTGCAAAAAAAGAAGCAAAAAAAATGAACTCAAAATTTCAAATTGCACAATTTAATTAGATACAATTTTAAATTGTTCAATTAAACTAAATATTTTAAGTTTTGCTTTTGAGTTTGCTCAACTTCGAATTCAGATTTTCGTCAACGCAACTGTAAATTGTTCTAACTTATAATTTTACATTGTAAAAACAGAGTCAGTCTCTCGTCCTCCAGTGAGTCATCGTTATGGTTTTCTGGGTGGTCAGGGACATGGTCTCTTCACAGAACGACCTGCACCATCATCTTCACAGCTCCTCTTTTCCTGGTTAATGGCTCAATCTGGTCTTGATCAGGATAGGCTTTCACTTCAAAAACTGCAATCTTGTCCACAATTCCTGTCTTCATGTCTGTTGTTAAGCTGATACCTTTCTTGGTCTTGTTTTTTTTTTTAAAGCGTGTTTTCACAAGATAACATGTCTGTCCTGTTGGAACAGTATTTCCTGTTTGTATTTAAATGTTGATTGTCCATTAATCTACAACATACTGCACAACACTCCTCAGAATAAAATTCCCGTGTCATTTTAAGTAAAGTTAATCAAAGGTTGGTTAAAACTTACCTGTGTGGACAGGCAGCACAGCCACGATGAGAGTTCAAGTGAAAGGCACCAACTCATAAAGTTAGCTTTCCTGCATTTTTCAGCAAAGCAATAAACAACTCTGCAAACTCTTATTGCTTATTGCAGAACTGTTGGTCCGTATTGAACCCCAACTTAAAGATATAAGTATTAACAAACTCAAATTGTTCTGGAGCAAACAACTGGCTCGATTTGTTGTGCTAACTTACATTATTGCCTTAAATGTCTATAATTCATATTTCAAGTTTTACCAACTTAAACTACATTTTTAGGCCAAAAAAATAAAAGCTAGCCTTTTTTTTTTGTTTGTTTGCAGTGCAAGAAGAGTTCACTTCTGGTGTCGTTTTGATTTCCCACAACAGCAAATGTTTTTTCTTCTTCTTCTTCTTCTCCTCTTCTGTATGACATAACAAATTTCATGCTCGCCTGTTTTCCGTCCAAGTCAGCATCCTGAACAGCAGGAAGGTGGAAGGAGGCTTTTTTTTTTTTTTCATTCGACTGCACCGTATGCTTGAAGAATTTTATCAACTGTATCCGATTTTGTAATCCCAGATAATCTCACATTTGCACATTAAATGACAGGATCCAATTTCTGCCATACGTGGAACTCAAGGGGCTTATAGGCCACATTTGCACGGTATGGGGAGAGATGTCTCAAAAACATAGTGGCTGGCTTCTGGTTTGTATGTCAGCCTGCAAATTAAATACGTGAGGAATTTGATAAAGTGCTCGATTTGTCAAATCAGAAACTGGTTAAGAGCTAACAACTCAAAAAAACATATAACATCAAGTACCTATGGGATACACTGGAACAAGCATAATCCATAGAGGCCCCTCCTCTCAAACCGTGCTTGCTTGTGAAGGAATGAATCCATGAACAAACAAATGAATTTGCATGCAACGGATTTTTAGCATGCTGTATAATTATATAGTTTGACTACAAATGTGGTCTTTATTTTAGAGGGAGACTGCAGACTATGTCATCCTGGGATATAGCATGTTCAAAAAAAAAAAAAACCCGAGGGATGAGTAATTCTAAAATAGGATTACTGCCGCTCTTCTTTTTTTACCCAGGCTGCTTCTTTCTGTGTTTCGCTCACTCCACAGTATCTTTAACTCGACCAGTGTTATTTAACCCTCATTTTCTGCAGGGCAAAACAATATTTATCTGAGTCCTTGCTCATATTTCCCTTAATATTTGAGAGAGAGATGGAGTGGGAGCTTGGGGGAAAGTTCACATTGCGCTACCAACGTGACTCAATGAACGTTTAACACAAAGAAGTGCAGAGGGCAAAAAAACAAGGCAGAAAGACGGTCAACTAATCATAAGCGATGAGCCGAACCCTCAGCTCCCGTGTCTCCATCACTCTGCTGTTATGGATGAGGAGTAAATCGCAGGCTGTCACACTGAGTAATCACTTTGCGGTGCTTCTTCAGAAATGTGAAGTTATTCATCCCCCAGAGTAACTACACAGTAAATCCCTGGCTACCAAATATGGTCAGGTAGAGTCAACTACTGGAGTGCACGAAAACTGTTTTGTCTTCAGATTGGTAACGGTAAGGCCGATGGTTTAAGTGGTGAGCTCAACTGATGAAAATGCTGCACAGGCCAAATAGCGTATTGTGCAAAGTTCCTACTGACATAATCTCTACAACCAGATATTGATGCTTCTTCTTTATCAGACAGCTGGTCCTGAGAATGCATTCGGCTTTAACCGGTAGAACAAGAGCTGAGAGCGGCTCAGTGTGAAATAGTGCAGGAAGCAATGGTACAAGAAGGAGCAAGGCACAGTGAACATTTAGATAAGTTGCAGACTGCACACCTCAAACATCTGCAGTGACACAACCGACTCTGTTCACTTTGCCCTGCAGTTCACGGACTCGTACTGTGTGCAGCATGAAATCAGAACATGGTTGCCCACAGAGTTAAGGAAAGGGACAATTTCTTTTCCTCACTTCTCTATTAAGATGACCTTTTTTCCTGCCCCCTGGATTCTATCGCCTGCAGTATGAAACCACTGAGCAGGACTAAAAGGTTCTGACACTTTAAATTAGGCTCAAAAGAGAAGCTGAAGAAAATATCATGAAGAAAGACGTCATAGACATTATACTGTAAACACAGATTGACTGAAGTTTATTAGAATGATGAGGCTTATTTTAACATGGCCACCAAGCTAACATTAAACAGCGCTTTAGCAAACATTTTAATTTTTTGGTGTGAAATGAGTTAATAGCCTTTGAAACATGATTATTTTATAGTACAGCTCTAACAGCAATGCAGCCTGAGCTACTATTTAACAGGATTCCTGCATTAAAGACCCAAAGGTTTACTTAGCAGCGTATAGGTTTTTAATTTCAACACCCTTTCGAGAATTTAAATTAACTGTATGAATTGTAGGTTTCCAAAGAAACTCATTTACCTTAATTATTCAAATTCATTATAAGTGAGATATTATTTTTTCATGAATTACAGCTTGGCAGTAATGGCTTTCTACCTACAGTATGTGTTATGCTCAAGGCGGTGGATGATTCAAGTTATGTTAATCTCTCAAAGTGAAAGAGTGAAGTGGATGAATAGTTTTGTGTCGACTTAATGTTTCTGGACTTTTGGTGGCATAGCCTTGTGCTTTTTGATATTTCAATGGCTGTTTCTCCATTCATATCAGCTAGTCATGTGTGGCAGTTCAGTGCATAAAATCCTACAGAAAGTGGTCAAGACCTAAAGTTGGGTTTCACACGAGGCATCACACAGATTGTTGGTACCCAGTAGGCTGGTTTGAATATTTTTGCCCTCACTGTTTTATTTAGGATGATACGAAAAACAAAAGAGAGCAGCAGTTCTGCAGACGGAAACATATGCCCTGGCTGGTAGGAGTTGTCCACAACTCAGATACTCCACTCTATCTACAGTATGTACTGCACATGAGTGTGGGGGTTTCTGTATGATGTGGACAGGATGTAATCTCAGTGTAAAGCATATATTAAAATGAACTGGACTGGATCCAATTTCAAGAAGTTTTGATTGAGAGATAAAAAAAAAATAGGGAACATGGGTTAGACAGAGGAGTGGTGAAAGAAGAAATATGCAATGCTGTGGAGAAAAGACATGCCATACACTTTGGAGATGATGAATAACTACATGTCATGGATAACTACAATCAGCGGCAGTAACGGCAGTAAGTAATAATAAGAGAGGAAAGAGATTGTGAGTGTGTGTAAAAACTAATTAAGAGGAACACATTTAAGTTTATGTTGTATTAACTCAAGTGACTGGATTTGGCCATCACATTGACTTTTTTTGGGTTTCAGATTAATCAGAGACCCTCATCTGATAAGTGGTCAAGTAATAAAGAAACCCTTTACTGCAGTAATCCATGATTAATTTAGCTTTAACTAGCATAGCAACCATTGCTAATAAGGAGACCATCTCTTACAGTCCAGCACACATACACATATAGCTACACAGGCATAAAGATGGAGCATGTCCAAGAAGTCTACCAAGAATAGCAGACAACATATGACGATCTACGATGGAGACAGTGAATGAGGCTGTGCGAGGCCTGCTGTCCACTGCTGTTTTATGGCCTTGTGAGGCAGTAAGTCTGTTCACAAGTACAGGCAGCAATCTAACTGTCCAGTCATGCGTGGAGACTCTGGAACCCCAGCAGGCAAACAAAAAAGAAAGATTGTGTTTGGAGACCAGAAGCCGAGAAAAACGCAATCCAGGATTTACTTCATATGTTGAGTCAGAGACGTTATCAAAGACCAGGGGGACAGAGAAAATATATTGAGAAACACAAAGCTTTCTCCTTCTTTAATAGAAGACTACATGACAAGAGGTAAACTAGCGGACAGAAGTGCTGGAGATGAGTTACAGGGGCCAGGGGACCCAGAAAGTGTCAGTAGTCATCAGAGCAAGTTTCTGGCAGACAGACAAGCTTTGGGAGTGCTGGCTGATTGAGAGGTAGCACAGTGAGAGCTATAAAACAGAGAGACCAATTGGTTGGACGGTGCAGATAGGTAAAGCGACAGAGGAGCTGAGAGGCTAGATAAGGAGAAAAAGTGTGGCAGAGAAACTGGGAAACAGGAAAGTTTCTGGACTGTTGACTTTATAGACCTTGGGCTGGGTGATTGAATGTTTGTCAGAGTGGACGACTTGTGATGCACAGAGTAAAGAAAGTTTTTAAAAGAGGACACAGTCACTAACTTAACTACTTTGTACATTTTATCCAAAGTTCCCTTCAGAGTTTTCTACATTACATTTTGTTAAAAAAAAATAATCGGGGATTTGTCACAGTTTGATCTTCACAACACGTTTACGGAAGTGTATGATGGTGCCGACAAATGAGCTTTCAGGAGAACTCAGAGTCTGGACTCCACACACTGCTGAGTGATCGACCGGTAGAGACACATGACAATCTGAGAGGTCACAAAGAACTCTCTCTGCTGTTTTTCCAAGAAGACGATGGGAGAAATAAATTGTAGCCAGATGAGACCAAGGTAGAATTGTTTGGTTTAAATGAAAGGCATCATGTTTGGAGGTAAAACAAAAACAAAAACACTGCATTCCAGCTTAATCTCATCATGTCACTCTATCTGGGCCAGGACGACTTGTCATCAGTGATGATGGAATAAATCCTGAATTATACCAGCAAATTCCAAAAGAAAATGTCAGGACATCTTGTCCATGAGTTGGCTCTTACGAGAAACTGGGTCAAGACAACAAGAACACAAGTCGTTCTACAAAATAATGGTTGAATAAAATAATTGTTAAATAAAAAATTAAAAAATACTAATAATAATGATGTGAAAGAACCTAAAACAAACAGTTCATGTAAGGAAACCCAACAAGATCTCTCTGCTGAGACATGGGCTAAAATTCCTCCAAGACTGATAAGCAGTTACCAGAAATGTTTAGTTGCTGGTTATTGCTGCGCACGACCAAATAATGAAAACAAGGGTTCACATAATTTTGCAACTCACAGATATGTACAAATGATTCATTTTCTTGAATAAACACACACAAGCGCCGTATTTCTGTTTCCTTTGTTTGACTGGTTTCTTTTTCATTTAAACAGGTCCAGAGAAACTCTTGTGTGCTGCAAATCACTGTATTTAATAAATATCAATGTAATTTTCATCATATTTTCTTAGTGTTTTCCATAATTTGACTCTTTCGTAATTATAGACTTAACACCGCCAACAACTGCGCTTGATTACCACACTCCTACTTCTAGCATTAGTGGGTGGAAGTGTTCCTCTGCAAATTTCCTTACACGTAAAAATGTGAACAACTTGTGAATGGAGACAGTTTCAGACTATTTGTTCCTCTATTAATGCACAGAAATCAATATTTGGTGGGTTAATCTCCTAATTCTCGGTGCAGATATACAAAGACTTGTGACCATCCATCGTCTTCTTGATCATATTCCAGAGGTTTTCAGTGGAGTTGATGGAGTTGATTGTCCTTCATCAACTCCATGATTGACCAAACTGTGTAGCATGGAGCGTAGTCCTGCTGGACAAACTAATCCGAGTAGCAAGAAGCAAGTTTTCGTCTAGGTAAACCTTGTGCATGGCTTCACTGATGTGCACCACGCAAAGATGAATCTGCTTGGTTTCAGCCTTACTAAAGCGCCTCCAGATCATCACCAAACCTCCACCAAATTTCACAGACACTCTCCAAGTATCAGTCTAACCATTAGACTCTATGGTCTTTTGCAAACTTCAGCCTGGCTCTTCTTTTCTTCACATGGATGAAGGGCTTTTTTCTAGCTTTACACGGCTTTATCCCTGCCCACAGGACCCTGTTTTGAACCATTCTCACCATGTACTTCACCCAAGCTGCCATTTGCCATTCTGTAAGGTCACTTGATGTCATCCCACAGTTGCCGAGTGACATGCGAATGAGTTGACGGTCATCCCGGTCAGTGAAGAGATGTTTTCACCCTCTGCCAGTCTGTAGTTTTCTTGTCCCCAGTGTCTTCTGCTTGATCTTGTTCTTATGAACCGCCGTCTTAGACATTTTAAGGATGGAAGCAACCTAATGCCCACTGTATCCCTCTGCAAGTAAAGCCAGAATTTAACCCTTCCTTTACTCACACAAAACGTTTCTTTTCAACTATTTTGACATGGTTAATAGTTCTTTATTTATTATTATTCCAGTTGGTCCGATTGCAAGAGGAAAGTGATGACCACTGCAGTGGCTTTTATATTTTTGGTAGTTTTGCTATTTATTAAAGCTGTATATTGGGAAAAAAAGAAAGAAAAGGAAAGCCTTTTTCTTCTGTGGCAACCAGCAGACACAACATCATTTTTTTTTTCATCTTGTTTCTCTAAACCTTGCTGACATCCTTCTAATGGTGTACACATGAAGGACTGCAGCAGAGAGCAAAAGTCCCCACTCCACTCTAGGTCAAGTCAGGGTAACCTGATGAGAAGCAAAGTCTGTTTCTTTTTATTACCATCTAGCTGTCCATTGTTTTGTGTTTTTAACTCAATCTATATGTAAATATAATGACCTCCATCACAACACGCCACTCAGAACATCAGCCAGAACATCTGATGAGTCCATGCATATGTTGTTTTTAAAGTGGTGCCTGACGCTGCATCTTCAGAAAGGGGCATGGAACCATACATCAGAGACAATCATTTAAGCTACTAAAGCGGATATTCGTGTAGCAGTTCAAATGTAGACCTCCATCAAACATGCCCGGCACTGCAAGGGCATTCAAGCTGCTCCTTTATTAATTCTGAACAAACATGATGGCATGACTCTTTTACAGAGCACCACACTTAATTCACCTGACAAAAATTTTTGGATGGCTTCCATAAGTCAATCCAATAAAGTCAGCAATTTTCATTCATGTCATTCATTCACCTTCATTTGTGCATCAACTTCCTCTCTCTCTCTCTCTCTCTCTCTCTCTCTCTCTCTCTCTGTCTCTCATTCTACAAAGTCAACTATAAAATGTATTTGGTCAAGAACCAAAGAGACTGCATTCTGCTAAAGCGTGATTTATGTCCGTCACATCTGATGGATAGTGAGCGTTGGTGCCTGATTCACTCAACCTCCTTGTTCAGTCATTTTGAAGCCGTGGATGTGCAGTGTTGTTCTGGTTGCAAACCAAAATAATAATAATAAAAAAATACGTATAAAGGCTGAAATTGGATACGCCATTAATTCAACAAAGTGGATTCAGTTTATTTTAAAAGCAGAATTACCTTAATTAGTTTTGGGCACTTGACCCAGAGCTGTTTAGGTTGTGATGAAAGAAACTGGAATACGATCAGACACAGACTTTATAATGACTATCATCTGAATGACTGAGTGAAGAGAAGATGCAGGATGCATGAGCAAGTGACACGAGACGCTGCCATAGCAGGAGGAAGGAGAAGGTGGAGTAATAAGGAGAGCAAGCAGTGAGTGGTGGACATAATGCAATATACGTTCTTTCTTTGCCCGAGGGGGCGAGACTAGCAAGACAAGCAAGACGACATAGGAGAGGTTCATATGAAATG
This sequence comes from Planiliza haematocheilus, assembly GCA_005024645.1. NCBI lineage: Eukaryota > Metazoa > Chordata > Actinopteri > Mugiliformes > Mugilidae > Planiliza > Planiliza haematocheilus. Next base: position 9,689,075 of record SRSE01000593.1, read on the forward strand.
AAATTAAGACAATAAGAGAAGATTAGAGACAGCCAGCTGCAAAACTGCCCGCAAACACAGTTCAGGATAGAAGCCACAGAATGTATTCTTTACAAAAGTGTGTTTTGTATGGGTCTAAATTTAAATTGCTTTGCTCTGCTTGTCTTAGAAATGTCTAGCAAATCACGATCACTGTGTGTGTCACACCTCAGCATATAGCAGCATGTAGGTCAAACACAACGAATATAGAATCATTTTTCATCGTTGAAAGTACTGGGGAAATGCTTGATGTGCACAAACACTACTACCCTGAGGCTTGCATGGCTGACAGAATTCATGTGTAAAGAGAAAGTGCACATTTTATAGGATTGTCTATCGGAGGCTCACATGAAATAGTGTCCTGCCAAAGTAAGTTATAGGAAACAGAGCTCCAGAGAGGTACTTCTCTACTGTGTGGTGCATACTTGTATAAACTTGTTGCTAATGAGTGTGGTTCTTCAATCTGTGCCGGGGTCAAGATTACTGTACTGTTTGTTTACACCAGCCCAAGGTCACTGCCATCGCTTTGTCAAGCTGTAAAACTCAATTAGTCATTAATCTCTTTGTTCTGGTCGGCTGAGCAGATAAGCTGCTTCCGTGGGATTTGATTCAGACACGAGCAAATTCATCACCACCATAAGTGCACAGCGTGTCTTATGAAAAGTGCCCTGTCCTGAGATATTGTTTTTCTGACTGCCTGACAAATGGCCGTCATGCGTGAAGATATCTTTTCTCTTGACTTATTATGGATATTTTCTTTTTTTAAACAGCAATTTCTTAATTTTCGAGATAATCCAGATGGATGTGCTAAAAAATATATTTCACAAACATTCATGTCCACCAGAGGATGTATCTTCAAGATGTTGGTGATGACTTTGACTCTGACTTTTCATATGACACTAAATTGTCTGCACGATTCATTTACATTTGTGGGTTCAATTTCAAACCTGTGAGACGTCGGATGTTGGGAGAACATCAATCTTCTGACATTAGCATCTAGTTTAAAGCAAAGAACATGGCAGCTAGTATTTGTGTGGACTTAGTTCACCCTTGCTTCCTGTTAAAGTTTCTTTAAAGCCATGCCACCACATGGCTTCACAGTCAGTTTGCTGATAAAAAGCCTGTTTCTGCGCTAGTCTTGCCTTTGCGTCTGAAAGTTTCATCGCATTTTGTTTTCCTCTACCACCCATTAGCTTGTTGCTCTTCTGAAACCTGCTCCCTTGCCTGCATAACCTGCTGCCTACCTCATATTCCTGGCTTGTGCCTTTGGATTTGCCTCTGTGCCTGTTGCTGGCTCTTCCTGTTTTGGTGACAGTTGTTACAAGCAAAGTGCCTAAGCCTTTTTGCTGTGACATGGGTCTGCGTTGTTAAATCCAGACTCCTGCTGAGCTGTGACAGTCGCTGCTGTCTGTTAGATGAAAGTGAGGAATGTAAGAGTGAATCAAAACACACTCTCTCCTGCGTGACAGCCATCACAACGGCGAGACAAAGCTCTTGGGAACCTGCATTAATTTTTCATTACGTGTGAACAGATCTTGTGTTAACAACATCAGGTAGCTTAATCTTACTGTGTCCTTTATTGAACTTCTAACATTCGCATTAGAGATGGATTTTTTTTTATTATTATTATTATTATTTTAAGTAGATCAGGAGGAACTATTCTTAGAGTGAATGTGTTAAAGTCTCTTCTGGTGTAATTTCTTCAGGACCGGGCTCCGACTAACTCCAAACCATTGTTTGTGAGGGAAATATCTCCTGCAATAAACAAAATAAGTTCATCATGAAAGCCGGTTCTGTCATGGAACATGCATCTTTAGTGGAGTTGTCAGAGAGGATGCTGGGGAAACTTATCAGCATTACAGGCAATGTCTCTCACGCCTGTCAACTGATACCACTGTGGTGCGTTACAGAGCAATAGCTATCAGTCTGTATATACCTCCACCACAAGGACAGCTGAAATATCTTTCATCCACCCTAATGCTGTGGCCGTTTCATTTCATACATACCCATAAAGCATTAACCCTCCCTAACAATGCAGCATTTGTTTTGTCTTTCTGCATTTTCACATATTTACGCTCTTTGGCAAACATCAGGTGGGCTGTAATTGTTTTTCCATGGTCTCCTGTAATGGACAGAGTGTGTCTTCAGTGATTTGCCTTGGTTGCAGACAACAGACGTCCGGCAGATCTAAAGGTTTATTAAAAGCCTTTAGTTGTTAACTGGGCGCCCTCTTGTCGGGAGAGGATCCACAGCAATAAATCATCCGCTGAATGTCTCAACTGTCACATTTCTGTTCAGTGACATGAAACAGTCTTTGCTTGCCTGTTCTCGTCACTGCAAAATCTTTTCTAAAATATGTGAACTGCCGTATGTGTCATTATAAAATGATCCTGCATCTTTTTCAAACTGCAAGTTGATGCACCTGAGTTCACGGCTTGACAAATCACTCACCTTTAGGACAGAGATGACATTCACATTATCACACATAAATAATGCAATATTTGGATTACAGAAAATAAACATCCAAAGAATTCTCTATACTTGACATTACTTTAAACTGATCAACTTCTGACGTGCAGTGTCGTGCAAGTTCACATTAAACAAAAACTAGTTCAAGTTCATAGTTCACATTTTTGAATTTTGAAATAAGTTCAGACTCTCTTTTTTTCGCTGAACGTCTTTATTTCCCTCCAGACTGAGCGAAACTCACGTCTACGCTCACGATATGAACGTGTTCAATGAACGGCGTTCATGCACAACACTGCTGACATGTAACCTAAAACCAAAGCTTTGATTTGTTAGAAAGCGCAGATATGCATTCAGACCTTGTGAGCACGCAGTCATAGCTGTGAGACACATCTGAATTCACATGGGTTATTCACTAGCCATTTCCTAACAGCATCATAGGAAGTGCACCTGCATGTGTCCTGAATTCCTGCTGCCGTGGCTACGAAAGAAACGAGGATTATTGATTGGTTACAGTCCAACGTGTACCTACACGTGACTACAGTCTGCTCGTCTTCTGCCAAGAAAACTCTCCCGCTATTCCTCTGTCAGTGCTTTATTCTTCTGGCTTTCATAAAATAAAACACAGAGTCCTGACCTACATATTGACAGGGTTGAGAGAGTTGTGGAAGAGACAAAGACTGAAAATAGGGAATATTGAGGAGTGTGCAGCACTGGTGTGATAAAAAAAATAAATAAACTTTTACATTTTCATTTCCAGTTTCGTATGTTAATATTGTCTTAAACAAAACCAGATACATGGAGTCTGTGCTGGCATGTGATGAGTGAAATAAGCATTTAAGTGTTTAAGGGAGGATCATCATGATGACGCATGGCGTGGTCATTAATGAATTATGATTGTCATAAATATATATATAGTGTGCGCTTTTGTGTGGTTATTATTTATTATTATTGTGTCAATGCATTCTTGGTGTGTTAATAACACAGGAAAATTTTGAATTCACTCACAGTCCATGTACTCTCCTTTAATGTCAAAGTTAAAGCACATGATAGTTTGCTGTGTCTCATGAGGTGGATCAAAAAAAACCTCATGCCCCCAAAGTTCACTAATGAGTTTTGCTTAAAGCATGTAGATGTAGCTTTCAAGTTACTTTCTTCTAATGGGAATCTCTTTCTAAGTTCATAGCTATAAGTAAACAGCGTGGACAAAGAGTTAATTTAGAAGAAATTCAATAATGTGTGTGTGTGTGTGTGTGCGTGCGCGTCCTTGTAACATACAAGAGCTGCCTGTGGGAGCTCTCTATTTTTAAACGCATGTGTTTGCGAGTGCGTCTCCGTGGGTTATCATCGATGTAGCCGCCCGCCCCTGTGCTCACATGTTCTGAGTGACCGCTGCAGACTTCACTGGTTTCATTACCAGAACGGCAACTCTGGCTCACAGGACACAACTGGGACGCACAGACAGGGATGAGGGGAGGTGTCAGATTAAGCTGAATTCCTCCTCATAGTGGTAAAAAGCGCACAACATTGTCAACAACCCTATGCAGCCACAGAAGTAACCCAAGCTGTGTGTGTAGCCAGTGAAGAGCATTTTGCACCGGTTTGAATCAACACATCAAAATAAAATGGAGAATAAATTGTATGGATCCCATCGAGTGTTGGTTGAGTGAAAGCAGTGTACTGGAGTTATGCAACACGATCCTTTTGTTTTGGGCGGGCTTAGATTGCTTCCGCTCACAGTGGTTGTCTTGCCACCAGCGGCATTTCCAGTTTACCAGGGCTCAGTAATATTCCTGGGGCATGTCTTTTTTCTTTCTTTTTTTTTTAAAGATCAGAATCGGTAAGTTGTGGAGGTTGTCTTATTTTTTAATAAATATTTTGACATAAATGCATTCAACGGTTATTATGGTACATATTTTTACTAATGATTTCTGCACTGCAGACCTATCAGGACCCATAACATGTCCATAAAACACAGCAAAGACACACAAGTTCAGCTACATTACCATATTACAACAATACAAAGCCCCTATATAGCACTTACACTGTGCTTTGTATTCCTCTAAACGGAGGAGAACAAGAATTAAAATTGTTATTTCTAAAATCCCAATCTGTTGCTGGGAAGCTGTCTTACCACTCTTGTCTGTCTTCAAAATGTAATGTTGTTTGTATGATTATATTCTGTGTTGCCTTGTATATGAGATACTGGAGCCAACTGTTAGACAACTGTTCACCAGGTGTGTTTCCATTACGGCTGTCCACACTCACTGCTGATTCAGGTAAGCATAGCGGCATTGTACAGACTGAGCAGATGGTTCTGTGAAGCTGGGCAAAGAGACACAAAGCCCGAGCAAACCGTCTAGGACACAGAATAGGATGGATGAAATGTGCACTCTACTGGTGTGTAATTTGCTTAAAAAGACTTATAGAAATATAGCTTTCACAGCATTAGCAGTACAGCATAACGGCTACAAAATGTGATCAAGATCAATGGGATTATGTGAATGCTGATTCACTGCTGTTGTGCCAACTTCATCACGCTATCATTTAGTCAACTTGTGTGGCCATGCAATCAGTGAAGGCACAGGAGTGAATGCAATAATATTACCATTTTCTATTATAAAGCATGTATTGAACTCCATTCTCTAAGGTCACACATGTGTTTCTGTCGTGAGCGACCAAATAATGAAGGCTGATGTCTTTTGTTTCTTTCCGTTGTCTCTGTGAATACTGCTCCCAGTAGATCCTCCAGTGCTTCGTGAAATCGCACTCAAACAAACCGGAGAGCAAGGGTACACGCGCCACTGTGCCTTTGCTGGTGGCAACGAACTGCGCTCACTAGCACAGATTAACCATGACATTTTGCTTTCACTTGCACTTCAAAGCTAAACCCGTGCCCCTGTCACAACCCCACCCTGCAGAACTCTCCACATCAAGATATCCATTTTGTATCATGCTATTAAGCCTTGCTCTTATCTTTCCGTCTTTCTCTTTCCCCTCTTCAGTGTCTCTGTCTTCCTCCTGTATCCCACACCCCACTGTATGTAGTCCAATATTTAATATTCATAATATGTCCAGGGAGCGGGATGAAAATGAGAGAGCAGAAATAATTGAAAGGCAATTGAAACAAAAGCGTACTCATTTAAGAAAGAAAAAATATTGAAGGTGTTAAAACCCTTTGAAAGGCATTAAGCACACGGGAACGGCAAGGAGAGGGAGAGAGGGATGTGAGGAAGAAAAGAACTGAAACATGAACGCAAGCACCGACAGAGGTGTGTGTTATTAAGAGAGAAAGAGAGAGACAGAGAGAGCGAGAGAGAGAGAGAAGGGGGAGATGCAGTGTGGAGAATGCATGTGTGTGTACAAGAAGGAGATTTAAGTGGAGAGGGAGAGCAGGGCAATAGAGGGAGGACCGTGGAGTGAGTCGGAGCTGCAGGCGGAGGGAAAGAAAGAGAGAGAGAGAGAGAGAGAGAGAGAGGAGCAGAGACCAGCAGCACAAAACAGCAGCACGTCTGTCTCTATCTGTCGCCTCTTGGATCTCCCTGAGCACAGCTGCCGGGCGGCTGCCGACTTGTGAGTGGATCCTCACGCTCAGTGGCTGTTGGAGGCAGCGCCTGAGTGCGTAGTACGCACTAGAGTTTCCCACTGGCCACGCATAAGCCCGTGCTCAACTGTTCTGGTTATAGTACTGTCACACATGAGTGAAGGTTTGGCCAGCTTCGCTCTGGACTTGACTCAACACCCATGATCCCAAGCCAACTCTGGCATACCCTCTCACTAAGGTAAGCAGATTAAGTGTTTTGTTGGCTGTCTCTGGTGTTTTAGCAAGCTATTTCTGTCTTCTTATATTACATATATTTTATAGCTTCAAACTCGGAATCCGTGGTAAATGTAGTAAAAAAAAAAAAAAGTATAAATCACATTGTTCAAGCCCAGGCTCTTGTTTCACTGTTTCACGTTGTGTCTCATCTGAGCTGCTTTCTTCTTGACTGACATGCTTACATCAGGTACTGACCAGTATTTTGTACAGTACGTTGTCATTGTTACATATGCTGCCTGTGACTAAAGCCTATGTCAAAGTGCTGCAGCAGGCGGTCGGGTGATTGTTTTCATGCAGCTTTGACTTTGATTGTGGTGATGAGTTTTTGTCAGTGTGTGAGTCTCGGCATCTGTTAAACACACATTTCATAAAGGTTAGCTGAGGCGATGCTATATTATGTACATTGCACAGTTCACTGAGTCAAAGTTGCTTGGAATCTGTCATGTGCATAGCGTTAGCTGTGACATAACCGCTCACATGAATATGCACCAAAACAGTGAATAGTAAGTGCATATTTGTGTACTAGTTGCCATGAGTGGGTTTCAGTGCATCTCGACAATTAAGAAATAATCCCAGTCCCAATGAAAGTGCATCTCATATCACACAAAAAGGGATAATCAGTGTCTATCTGAGCAGCCATACAAAAATATACTCTGTAATGGGAGTTGTAACTATCAGAAGCCTTCAGTGTTGCGGCATCTCTGCAGAGCATAGCCACTTTATGAGTAATAATGTGATTTTCTTTTAAAAAAATACTCTAATTGATTAGCTAACTCAGTTGCTGGCTGAACTGAATAGCTAATTTGATTGATCAGATTGATTATGCTCGCTTTCAAAACCTTCCCTAAGATGTTGTGTAACACAAAATGACCGCAACAAATGATCACTTTTGTGCGTTTCCGTTCCCTAATTAAGACCCGGCTAGAATGAACTTTAATTTGGGGCTCTTGTGATTTTATGAAAAAGATAAAACCACTTGCTTGATTGCAATTTTTAACGGTCACAGCGCAAATTAGGACTTGACATTTTCATTACCAAAGCCCATGTGATTGTGTAGAGAGGACATATACATCGTGGCTTGTTAGGGTTGAGGACTGGGCTTAACATGCTATACTGATGATATTCTACACCGACGCTGCTGGCCATAACAGTAATTAAGTAGCCCGCATCTGAGCAAGTTATCAAGCAAACATTGCTGGAGGAAGTATGCATTGCCTACCGCTCTGTGCCAGATTCATCCCCGATTCACATGATGTTCAGGTCCACAAAAGCGCCCTGTAATGAAATACCAGTGGGAGCAGAGACTGCATGGAGCAACAATATATCAAAGCAAAGGACAAAGTTGTGTTGTGCCATATTACTTGCCTGTGGTTTTTCTTTTTATTATTGCACATACACAATACTGTATATACATTATATAATCCCCTATCGTTTTTCTGGGAAAACACCAGAAAATATTAGAAAATAGATGGGGGGGATGTGTAACAGAGGTCACTGGAAAGTTAAAGTTAGTTAAAATTTAGTGGGTTAAAAGAGAATGAGAAAGTGAAAGTGCAACTTTTACGACAACAGATTTGTTATTTAAATCAGGCAGAAATGCTAAACATCTGCTCATTCCAACATGAAAAACGAGAGGACGGACATGCCCTGGCTTTATTAGCGTATGTATGAACCACAATAGGATGAAACAGGAATTCACCTGTAAGACTGTCAAATGATTAGCTGACGAAATTGAGAAAACAATCTCTAAACAAGCTCTAACATGAAGATGTGGTGACGTTAATTTAATTAGACTAAAAATAGATTGGGGTGGCGTGTAACAAAGGTCACTGCAGAGCTGAAAATTAGATTTCTACCTGCATACACATAGTCAATCACTCAAGTAGTTGATGAAAATAAAATCAGTTACCAACAATCACTGCATCCGACATATAAGAGGTGGAGGTTGAGAATATCTCTGGTGGACACGTGAACTCTTAAACAGGACGCTTAAAAGCGTTATTCGGGAACCTGTGATGGCTATTCTTCACTTTTTATCACTCCTTTATTTTCTCCTGTTTAACAGACCAAATGATTAATGGATTCATTGAGAAATTAATTATCAGATTAACTCAAGATGAAGTAATTATTAGAAGTAGCTCAAACGTAAAGATAGGGAGGCGTTCTCTCCTGCTCCGGAGAAGTGTAATTGCTCATTCTCGTTTTCCTTTTCCTTTTCTTTTTTTTAATGACTAAGTAACTGGTTGCAGCTCTACGTGTTATGCATCCATGTCAGATATATGATTTGATGCGTCTGTATGTTAAACCCATGATATAACCCTGGCTAGTTCCACTGCGTGACAGAGCGGAGGTGTCGCTCCGTAAGCGGCGGTCTCCACGTCAGTGTGGGAGGGAAGGCTGTGAGTGTGGGTGAAAGGCTGAGTCCAATTAATCTGGTTTGTGGAGCAGAAGGAGGAGAGCTCCCATTTAACTTTGAATGAGAAAGGAGATATTTAATCGACCACTGTCCACTGGCTGTTTGCGCCCTGATGTTCCAGATAATACCCCTGCTTCCTCTCTTTGCTCCTGGTTATTGTTGGCTGTCATATATTCGTTAAAATGGTTAGTTATGTAGGAAGAGGGCGTAATCTCTATATTTAGTTCACTGAGGCTAACATGCTAGAACAATAGTCAAGGGGACACCATTGATAATGTGCAGGGGATGCATAGAAAACACCTTGTTATCCCTGTCATTCACATTAAGGGGCTGCTTACATCATGACAGCGTAATGAATGAACAGTCAGAAAAGTCACAGTGAGCGGGCATTGGCACAGACTTGTTAGGCTCATAAACACCTTCACAGAGAAGAACATCCACCCTGCAACTTACGAAACCGACCCGGAGTGTGAATCTGGGTCAATTTAATGAGTTTCACTCGCTGTAACTGACGGGATCATCATCATCTGAGGCCTGTCTTTCAACATAATTTCCCGGAGGTAATGAAAATGGTTAGGAGGGTGAATGAACTGCAGTGAGGGGAATCAATCACAATGCATAGGGCTTTACTTTGGCACCATGTTATCATAACATTTCCAGATAATCCCGGTGTGCTGTTTTTTGAGTGATGGCGGAGCTAACAGTCACTGGAAAGCGTGTTTTTTTTTTTTTTCCTGACAGATATAATAGTCCTGCTGTTATAAATTTGTCTACAAACCTGACTGACACTGTACAGAGAGACAGACAACCATTCACACTCACATGCACACTTACAGCCAATTTAGAATCACCAGTGAACCTAACAAGCATGTCTTTGGATGGTGGGAGGAAGCCGGAGTACCCGGAGAGAACCCACGCAGACACAGGGAGAACATGCAAACTCCACACGGAAAGGCCCAGTCGGCCCATGGACCTTCTGGCTGTGAGGCATGATCGCTAACCACCTTTCCACTGTGCTGCCTCCTCTAGATGATCATGTAGTAATGAAACAACTTGTATTTCAACGTTCAGATGAGATGAAGATGCAAGAACTGTGTCCATTATTTCTTTGTACCAGCTGAAAGGTGTCCAACTAGTGCCAGTGGTGGACTAGGGCCAAAGGTGAAACAGACTGATTCTAGCCAATCATCTGCCTGGTTTGTCATGGACAAGTCACCATAAACAAAATTTCCAACAATCATGAATGGTTATTTGTTAGAGGATTGTTGCGCTGGTCTGAGTGTATCTATCTATTGATGCTCAGTGAGGTTTGTGAGTGGTGAGGCACTGGCGCTTTCAGTGTCAGATTACAACAAATACTGAAAAAATTATTTTTCAATATATATATATATATATTTTTTTTCACAAAAATGGAATGAGACAAAAAATGGAATAAAACCAAATCTGACCTAAATAAAAATGATTCAGTTGTTTATATTCAGCTTTATATTCTAACTATTTGATCCATTTTTAATGCGGATCCTTCAACAAAAGCTCTTCCATTATTCACCACTTCCTGTTTTGACTGGAAGTCCATTTCATATATATGTTTACACATATAAATGAAATACATCACCTATACTTTAGGACATATGAACAACCGTGTATGAACTTAATATTGGTGATAGAGAAGATGCACCAGTGACATGAGACCAACCTGTTTGTGAGAGACTTCGCAGTTTGAAATATTTTCACTACAAAAATGGTTGAAGTGACTGGAATCAGATCAAAATTACAGCTATAGCACAGACCAATGGACAAATAGTTTTATTTTTTAAAATTTTCCATTTTCCATTATCACATTTCAACAGGTAAGGCAATGCCTCCCTTGACAGCACCTGCCTGGTGTACCTTATAAACTGAAACAGGATTAGTTTCTGCCCCCTTTTGACGGATCACTTATTGCAAATACAACAACAAATCACAAAAAAGTTTTAAATTAAATATCAGTTTGAGTGACCACGAGAGCATGAACAAGTATAAATTCCATGTTTTCGTACAAAGAAGTTTTTCAGCAATGTCAGTTCTCGTAAAACCTCTTTAACAGCCCGATTTACCCTTTGTCATAAAGTTTTATCCTTGAACGAAGGGTTGTTCAATCAGGAATCACGTAACAGGCCTCAAGGATGATGTGACGCTGAACTCCGAGGAGTACAATGGACGCTTTGTGGCTAACAAAGAATGAAAGCAAATCTCTTGTATTTCTTTAAAGATATAAATCCACACTAGTTATGAGTTTTACACAAATGAATGCAAACAAATCTGTGTGTATGATGACTTTACCACAGCATGGGATGTGTGATTGATAAAGTATACAGTGTCCCCTCGAGCTTTCCTTGAATTGTTTACTATCCATACTCTGTTTTGCTTTTGTGAAATCTGGTCTTGTGAATAGAAACACATTTCAAGCAGTGCTGAAGTCTAAACCATCAATATGCTGAGAAAGCAGGCATCTGCTTTGTTCCCTTCACAGTACTCTACCCATTGTTTAACAGATTATTTTCAGACTTCTCATATTTGTCCTCTGAAAGAATTGTTGTCTCTGGGTACTCTGGCTTCCTCCCACCGTCCAAAGACATGCTTGTTAGGTAGACTGGTGATTCTAAATTGGCCGTAAGTGTGAATGTGAGTGGTTGTCTGTCTGTGTCTCTGTGTTAGCCCTGAGATAGACTAGCGACCTGTCCAGGGTGTACCCCACCTCTTGCCCGATGACAGCTGGGATAGGCTCCAGCAGACCCCCGTGACCCTTAACAGGAACAAGCGTTTACAGAAGATGAATGAATGAATGAAGAATGAATGAATGAATGAACTGCTCTATGATGTTGATCAGCATGCCCCGACTCGTTCTTACATTTGTAAGGGGAAACACACTTTGCTCCCGCTCGGGCCAATGCTCCTGCAGCTGAGAGCTGTGATATAAACACGTTATACGTTTAACATTCAGCGTGTATCGATTAAATAAGTTCCTAACATTCTCAAACACGTTGTCACGCTGCCACAACTCAAGAAGACCACTTGTGTACTTAAAGTTAGGAAAAAATATACTTCTCATTCTGAGGCGTGGATAAATATTTAAACAGGGAAGCTGCTGTTAACAGAGTTGGAGAGACATGAGACAAATACACAGCGTGAGGTAAAAAGGACAAGTGCAGGTTGGTGTTTTAAAAACAACTGGAAGTGTGGTTTGGCTCACTGATTTGGCCTACTTACGAACACTGACAGCATTTGGAGCTGCAGCGCTGGCTGTGACACGATCGTGGAGGTAACAGTGATTCTTTAAAACCCCGAGTGAAAAAAATCTTCTCTGAGTCATAACTCAGCCGAATCTGTACACTCACGCATGATTCACGTAGTCCTTCTCCTCAGAGTGTTCTCTCTGCAGGATGGATGAACTTAATTTACTTAAAATCTGAAATCATGTTCATTCGTTAGTCTCTTTGGAGACATTATTCATGACAAATCCAGTCTGGGGTATCGCGCTGTAGTGGGAGAGAAAAACTAAACAGAGCAGAGTGAGGCATTCGATGGCGTGTACTGTGGTGGTGCAGTTAATATAATCATGTAAAGAAATACACCTGGTAATAGAGGGTTTATTTTCATCCACCTGACAGAGCGCCAAGCTCACATAATAAACAGCTGTGGTCATAGATATTGCTCACATTAAATGGTATGGGAAAAGAACATTGTATTAATTACACAGTCAGTCAGAATTAAATGCTTTCAGCACACAGTACCTTCTGTTTTCTGTGTAAAGGTCCATTTGAATGTTTCTTCAATTTCCCACAATTCAAATGGGGATTGCGAGTCTACTGAAGGCATAGGTTTCACTAAGGACTAAGGGGTACAAGGGGTTATTCCAATTACGGTGCTTGTTAGTAACCACAATCACCCACTGCTTCCTAGGCCCCAATTAAAGCTTTTGACTCTCAGCCTTAAAGCTCACAACCGGGCCCAGCTTTCTCTTAATTCCTCAGGCTTCAAATGTCCAAGATTAATTTCGTTTCTTCGTCTTTTTTTTTTTTTGCCGATGCTGCAGTTCTTACGAGTTGGTCAGAGTGGAATGACGGGTTCGCGGCTCAGGTTTTGTTATTCAAGAAAATAAAATTCTCTTTAATGCGCGCCATAATGTTCTGTTCAGTCTGAAGAGAAAACCCAAGGACGCGCTGCTCCATAAACTGTCTTGTTTACTACACCCCACCACCCTCCCCACTTAGTTGCTGTATTTCTAATTATGGATTAAATATCACACAGTTGCATTTTTTTCTGCTTTAAAATACACATGAAACATGGCCTATCAATAAACATCCCATCTCCAGCATTAGCTGCCTCTGCACTGACATTTAGCAGCTTTAGACACTCGTTAGTTACACGTTTCTGAAGCTGACTGGGTGCAAATTAAACGCTGAGGTCTGGAGAATATGAAACAATACTGGCGTTATCACCAGTGCGGGGAAAATATTCTCGTGTTCTGCTAAATGTTGCAGTGTGAAAATGCTGGTTATGATTAGACGGAATATTTCAATATATGTCAACGTGCGATATCAATATGACAAGAAGAATGTGTTTTAATTGGTCCCACGTTTATTAAATACTATCTTATTGATTTACGCTAAAGTAAAGCTGAGGGGAATCACAATATTTTCCACTGCAGATTGAGCCAAACAACCCTCCCCATGTGTCTCATTACTCCCTGAGCTCTATAAAAAAAAACAAAAAAGAAAGACAAAAACGCACACATCGAGTGCTGTTATGCAATTAGCTCACAGTTTTGGATGACCCTGCGAGATTAGCCCGAGCTAATCCGTGAGAGAGACTGAATAAGCGTTGGTCTGAAAATGTTTACGTAGCTCTTCAAATGTTTTATGTTGACGAGTTCAGATACTGTAGCTGGGTCTCCTCTCACTGAACTGACACAAACAGGGAGTTTAAAAATAAAGGTGTGACAGCATGAGTAAGCCCTGGCCCGAGCAGCTGCTTCCTACATGACTGTGTGACGTTATGTGTGTGTTTACTCTGTGCATTATGTGTTTCAGTAGACAACGTGAATGTGTGCAACAGACTGGCTGATTGTTAAATACTCCAGAGTTATGTTGCTTTCTGTGCCTATTTCTTTTTTTGTGCGTGTGCTGTGCCTTTAGATCAACGTCTGAACTCAAGACATTTGTGATTACATGTATCTACACATTACACAATGCACTGTGACTTGTGTAAGTGCGTTAGAAGCTGAACTACTGTTTAGTGATGTTACACAGTGGCAGGGTGATTTAAGCCTTTGACTGTGGCAGGGACATCTGCCATTTACAGTGCCCTGCAGAGAAATATGCTTTTGTACAGTATGTGTGTGCGTGTGTGTGTGTGTGGTTGCGCGTGTGTGTGTGTGCGCATAAATACCAATGTGTAATTATCTGCTAGCGTGGGCATTCCCCTGGGGAAGCTATATCCTGAATGACGTTCAACCAAATGTCAGCTATCCTTATCCTCGTGTACTTCATGCATTATGCGTGAGGCTGTCACTCCCAGCTTAGGCTGTAAGGACAGCATGAGCACGATTCTAAACAGGGACATCAACACGCTAACAAAAGCATCTATTCGTGTACTGAATTCCGCCGGTTTTGCCATGTCCACCGCCGTAATAGGCTGTGTTTAATGTGACCGAATGTCTACCGCTAGTCTTCTTTAAATAATGGCCTCCGCGGCGGAACACGGTTAAGGCTTAACAAGTAGCTATGGAATAACTGCATTACTGCGCGGCATGTAGCTGTTTGCGTGATTCTGTAATATCGTTAAAATGTGCCAACTCTCTCACTGATTATCCAGAGGAATGACCTCTTCTGCCAGTATTCATATCCACATGCATTTGCTGTATATATGCACACACACACACACATATATATATATATATGTTAATATGTGCATTACACCAGATGCTTCACAGTCATTCAAGTAACTCTAATCATTCACACTAATTAATACGCAATTATGAAACATGACACTCCAAACATTACACCACGTCACGATGTGTTTGCTTCCCTCCTTCTATTGATTCAAAATAAAACATCAGACGACCACCTTTACATACGCCGCTCATATGCATTGAAATAAACGCTGCGCAGTGCCAACTCCCACATGTGTTGTGCGCACCAGCCTTCCGAACTCATTAACTTCGAAGTGACTCATTTGCTCATCTCTGTGGGTTTCCCGTTTGAAGTTAGCAGGAGAGGCCACGTCCCTTGTTGTCTCCGCTCCTCATCGCTTACATGGCTTTCGTTGCCTGTTGAAAGATTACATCACATCTCTGTGTTCCTCTCCCCCTGGGCCTCTGCCTCTCATGTCGGTCTGACACGGAGTCGAAGCTACCCACCTCCTTTCTCTCAGCACCTAGGATTATGCCAGTGTGTCAGCTCTGAGGATGACACAATCCGAAGTCATTAAAGAGCCGGTGTAGGACGGATGCTCCGCACTTCCTGATGATTAACTGAGTTTTGAACTGAGACAGGAAAACGGAGGTGAAAAAAAGGAAGAGGGGGATGGAAGATAAACTAAAGGCAATTTTGTTTGCTGTTGATGACAAAATCATGAGATTGGCAGCTGACTGACAGAGTAGCAAATAGAGACATCTTGCAGAAAAATGACACGACGATTCGCTTTGTGCTCCCTGATTTGAGTAAACCTCCACACTGTTTATCAGTCTCCTCCAACCTGCGCACCATACCCTCTGCACAATGTGAGCACGGCTTCCCACTGGTTGTTCCGCTCCCTTGAAAATAGGGAGTCGAATAAAAGAAAGCAGAATGCGACACTGATGTGCAAAAAAATTAGGACAACTCCTAATGTGCGCTTGGTACTATCACAAAAACAAAGACACGGCTTTCCAAAGGCACCCTGTGGCATCTTGTCTGCACTAAAATTGAACTTGTTAGCTTGTGTTTACAACATAAGAAGCTTTGTACACAAATGGCCTTCCTCGATTTTGAAAACGTCAGCTTCTATTGGGGAGGGTTCATGGATTCTTTATCTGAACACAGTAGACACAAGCTCATATGCAGGTCAAAACCTTAGGAGGCGTAAAGTCTACATAGATACTTTATTTATCCCAAAGGGAAATTCAGTGTCCAGTAGCTTCAACCCATAAAGAACAATAATTTGGCTTCTCAGATATAAAGTAGCCAAAACAATGTCTTGGTTCATCCATGCCTACTGAGATAATAATAATTAATGTGGCCAAAGTGACTTACTGTACAGTGAGAGGTGGTAGTGCAACTAGTGCCTGCTCTACGAAGTCATACATCATCAGCTTTTCTGGTGAATTGATGTCAGGGTCAGATCTGAGGGCAGCAAAAATGAATTATTATGCTCAGGAAAACATAATAAATGTCATCACTCCGAGCGCCCGCGGTAACCTATAAATTGTAGAAGTTCAGTGAAATAAGTACTAAAACTTCCTGCACAGAGACATTTGTGTGTTGTCTGGTTAACAGATTCTGTCTTTGTTGTCCTGGTTTTAACAGCGGAAAGAAATAGACTGAAACCGTGTGTTGCGAGGCTATGAATTATAAACATGATAAGATAGACGGCAGAGTATTTGTTGTGGCAGGCTCTTTACCTTTGACCCTAATTGGGATTATTTGGGAATATCGCTGCAGCTGGATAGTGTTCGCTCAGTACCGCAGTGCTCGTGTTTGTTTATAGCATCTCAAATGAGCAGATAGCCTGGGCCTCTTTCATTTCCGCTCCTCAACTTCATAACGCCTAAAAAATGGAGTATGCTGTGCGGGAACTGGAAAGTCTGCGGTGTCGTAACGAATTGATGCGATACAGATTTTATTTTAGTTATGCTGACATCATGGCTCTGTGCACGCCATCAATCACAGACTGAAATCACCACTGGATGCATTTGCATACAACTTGCTCCGCCTTGTCCATCTCAAGATAACTTGTAATGGACCAGCGGTCAGAGCAGCTCTGAAACTGTGCTGTTGACCACCAGTCCTGACACAAACCATGAACCGGAGATAATGTTTTGGAACAAGTCTGCTCCTGTAGAACTGGTGCAAATGTATCCGCACCAGAGAGCACTGCAGCTCCTTGTGTAATACATACCTTGTGCTGCTTCAGAGGACGTACAGATGTACAAGGTGATAAAGATAATTTCATTGGCGCGTAAAAGCCTAAGTAAAGATTGCAGCTATTTTGTGAGTAATATTGCCAGACAACAATTTGGCCTGAAAGGAGGCTGTTAAAAGTGGAGGTGGAAGCTGCCGGGGGAAACGTTAGGAGGCATCTGTTGATTAGATACAGATGATGAATGAAGGACTGAGAAGGTGCAGAAGGGTTTGACAACAAAATAAGCAAAAAGGAAAGTCAGAGTGACCTCCAGCAAATTGCCTGGCGAGTGAAGTGCTTCAACCTCACTGACGATACAAAAAAAGAAACCCGAGCCAGCCTAAGGATGCCGAAACTGTTAGAAAACGAAATTCCATAAACAACATGTTACTCGAAACAGTTTAATGTTATTATGTGTATAGATAGATGGTTCTCATTTACAGCTGGAGGAAGATGAAAATATATATTTTTTAAAAGAGTGGAGGGGAGAAAAAGAGACTAAAAAAATAAATGAATGAAAGCATATTTTATGGCCTTGAATGATAACGAGGTTTACTCTGACTCGCTCACCAGCTCACCAATTATCGTGTGGAAACCTTGTAGCTCTGGGGGGCATCTCCACGGACATATTTTAAATTGTTTGGTCCGTGGTGAATACCGCAATTTTGCTCTTAGGGTAGTCTAAGGAACGGTTTCAGAAAACTAATGAGTGACTCACTGTAAGCCTAAAAAGTTCCTCTACCGCCAGCTAACTCAGACTTGAGAGCAATTTTACCGTGGTAAATGTCAGTTATGCCCACCGACCAGTGGCGCAAACACAGAGGAGCTAAAACACGGCTCATGGTGTGTGGTTTCCTAGCAATGTTGTGAAAGCACCGATGGGAAAGGAACGTGTTTTTTCAAAGACCACAGTAATCCAGTTCTTGTCATTAGCCTGAGGATGCTATCCTGAATCCAGCTCTTGAGTTAAGAGAAGTGCTGAGCTCTGCCACGGGATCTGAGCTCGACTGCACATATGCATTGCACTAAGATTTTATGCTAGATTGTTTGCATTTGTTCACATAAACTTATGCAGTCGAAAGCACAACACCCTCCAGGTTATAGCTCCAGCTGTGAGAAAACTTTGTCACCCTTTGGTCATGGAGCAGGTTGTGAGATTATCTGTTTCTGGCATAGACTGTATAAATATGGGCGGCAGAACAGCCCCTCAAAAGAGAAGCCAAAGCAAGAAGAGCTCCCCCTGGTGCCTGGCTGCAGTATAGTTCATAAGCTCCACCTCCTCCATGTTAGTTGAAGGGACAAATTAGAACAATAAAATCCTCGTCAAATAATTTATTTTATTTTTCAAGGATTGTTTCAGTCAGTTTAGGTAGTTAATATAATGCTGTTGCCTGTTTGAAATGTCTTTTTTTTTGATACATTTAGTTTTAATTAGTTATTTGATGCTATAGAAACAAGATGTGATATAAAGACCGTACTGCGCAGACTCTGGCTCCAAAGTTGCAAGATGGCACTGTCCGTATCCTCGGGAATATAGCGTCAGTTTGGCCAGTGTAAGGAAGTGGGGACACGTCATCCATATTTAAACAGTCTATTGAAAAGAGCCCATGTTTAAGGGTCCTGTCATGAACTTGATGTTAAAGGAAAAAATAAAAGACTTGAGGGGTTAAATGTTCCCTTTGAATTAGTCATCCTGGCGTCTTTCCTGTGACAACACAAAAGCAAACATTTGGGCTATTTCCTCTGTTTTTTAGACATCACATCCTTCACAAAGAAAATCTTTACATGCACAAATACTGCGTTTTTACTCTTTAGACTCAAAGCTACGTATATTAATTATAAAAATTCATATCCCACTAATATATCCGTTTGCATGCATCAGGCTCTTTTCATGGTTTTTCTCCACTGGCGGACCGGTTTAACGGCACTCACAGGGCATTCCTCTGTTATCCAAGCCTTTCACAATGTTTAAAAGTTTTTGTTTCTGTCCAGGAATTCACAGACATGTATTCAGCATGATGTTACACACAGTTGGTTAGCTGGTTTGTGTGAGCCTGATTTCTTGGCGTGTAGGTGTTATGTGGGTTATAGTTTTGAGTTTGCATCAATCAACACCAACACACCAGGACAGTACACATGTTCACCTTTAGTCCTCTGTCACACGCCCACAGGGAGACCGTCACACCCTTAATTGTCTCACTGTAAACCAAGACAAGTAAATGTAAGCTCTCTCTCTCTGACAAATGGGGTCATAGATAACCACTGAAATATAACATGGAGATAAATAAAATGCAGGAGCTGATGCAAAAAATACTACATATTAAACTTAATCGTGCAAAAATAAACTAAATACAATACATACATTATTAGAATGAAATTATATCCTTTAAGTATCCAGAAACTAGTGTGTGCAGGTGCTAAGGTTACAGTTTGTGTAAAGCCGAGGGGCCATGTGTTGCAAACTACAGTAACAAAAACAAAAAAAACAGCTGTGACTCATGTTCCAAATGGCCTGTACACATCTCTAAGGGCCGCACCTAAAACTAGAATACATCCCCCATGTCTCCATGGCTCCATACAGAAAAAGACCTAACATGAAGTATATGCATGCAAACCTTCTGCTTTTAGAAACACATGCTAAGATCCCAGCTGATCTCCCCATCCGTCACTGCCTTCGGACATTCACATGACCAACAAAAGGCAACTAAACACTTAATGTTAACTTTAACTGACCTTCACTTTCCAGTCGCTGGATATACAAATCACTGTTAGGGTGTGATGGAAGCACTTTAACATCCCCACATTCCTCTGAAGTCTAAACACCTTGCAACTCTGTCAGAGACAAACTTAATTTAACGCAGCACACTGACGGCGCTTGCTCGCGCTCGTTCCAAACAAGGTGAACAAATCAGCCGAGTGTCAGTTCTGTTCAGCGCTGACGTTAAAGGTCAATTTAATCTTTTAGCTTTAATCAAGTGACGACAATGTGGTAATGGGGCCGCACGAGATGCTCGCTGCCTGAATGCAAAGGCTGTGTCTTAATGGAATTATTTGTCAAAGGGAGAACAATAAACAGGATGTGTCAAATCTAGGCTAATTGTGTTTGGTCATGTGGTTAGGAAAGATGGAAATGTGATGTCTTCATCAAAGGGTTTTAAGTGTCTCACAAAACTGCATTTGAAGGACTGCAGCATGATCTGGTTAAATTGGAATAACATACACCTTGAAATGTGAATCCTGTTTGCTGCATCTTTATTTTTGTCTCATGTCCAAGAAGTAGCCACACTATCACACTCTTTCAAATCTCTGCCTTTGTCCGTTTTTTATTTATTTATTTCGTTTTTTGTGAGAAACAACCCAGGATCAAGCTGTCAGTCAGAGTCATGCTCGGCCAGAAAATCTTGTTCCCTGCCTAGACGTGGAACTGTCAAGTGGATGGCTTGCATGTGGTTGACACCTTGGTGAGAAAAAAATAACAAACCAAAAGAGAACAATAATAATACAGCTACAGAAGGCTGCACCTACAGCGGCTGAAATTACGAGACACGTCTCCATCTGAGAAACATCTTTGAGACGTTCTGTCAAAGCCGACCCTCATTTCAGCTCAATTTAAATGAAATTAGCGGTCGAGCTTCACGGCAGCGTAGACGTCTGCTTCTTGCCGGTGCGTGTTTTTCTGCTCACAGTCTATTACTGCAGCCCATCCAACGGGCATCGCAAATGAATGAAGTCTAGTAGCCTCTTGGAAAAAATGAAAATAACAATCATCACGCTGTAATCCTATGTTATTCATCTCTCTCACTCTGGCCGCGTCTGATTAATCAACATTATATTCAGATACTTCAGCACAAGCCTTCCTCTGGGTCAATGAGTAACATCGCAAATGATTGTTTCACCCTGCAACACAGGAATTATGCGGATGTTTCATTTTATTTTTACCCACCCATGCGGGAATTGCACTGACCTAACTGCAATCTGCTAGGCTGTGAAAATGTCTGCTTGTCAAACACAGCAGCGATCCTGGATAAACCTGTAAATCCCGGGACTGTGTTGTAGATTTGTTTATGCTCACGGCCAATGTTTTATTTGATTTTATTTGATCTGTATTTTCACATGTAATGTTGCAGCTAAGGTATGGATTGAGTTCACAAAGGTGAGGGGAAGGTGCACCACATTCCCATTTTTCTGACATGTGAAGAAATATTAAGCCAGACATCACAGTAGCAGTGAGTCAGCAGCTTAGCTTCGTAAATATATCTGACTGATAGTAGAAACAATGAAAGATTTGACAGATATCACAGACAGTACGTATCAGTCACATCGAGCCAAAACCATTCCACTTCAAAAAGTCAGTATCTGCTCCAGCACTTTCACAAAAACATGGATGCATGATAAATAATTTGTGTTTGGCTTTGAACTCTCATATAACACCCAAAGTGGGATAAACCACATATTGTAAAAAATTGAGCCATGTGTTGTAGACCTGTACGGTAAAGCCCGACAAGCCAACAAGTGAGCTTAAAGCCAACAAGGATGATTTATTTAGCATTTTTAGACATGCTGGGGGAAATCTTCCACTCAGTGTCGGTCTGATGGGCCACCACATTCTGTGCCACATTTTGCATCTCGTTAACTATTTGATGAATTGTCATGAAAATGGGTAAAAACATTCACGGTTCAGGATGAATTCTGTTGGGAATCCTTCAGTCTTTTCTTTTTCTAGCATCACAATAGGGTTGACATTTTCAATTTCTAGATATTTTGCATACCTTTAGATATAAAGGTCCCATGTGAACTAGATTCCTGGTTTTCTTTACTCCTTGAACAATGCACAGTTTGCTCCCTGGGCGACTACTCCACACATTTTCTGAAGAAATGACGCAGAAACACAATTTTTCCCTTGTCGGATCAGTTATTATTATAACTACTAAATAGATTGCTTTGAAATTTGACACAAATGTCCTTAATTTAAATAATAACAATAATCAATAATTTGGTTTTGGTGCTAATTAGCAACTGTTGGTATGCATTAACATTACATCTGAAAACATCAATACGCTACCATAATTCATCATGGTCAGCAAGCCAGCATGCTAATGTGCATTTCGGCTGATGTGTATCTTCACTGTGCTGCTACTGAGAATGCAGTGTTGTTTATTAATCATCAGTTAGACATGTGAAAAGGTTGCTGTTCACTGGTCTTGCCCCATCCTCTCCTTCAATGTTTCGCTGTGTGCAACTTTGCACTCTCGGCATTCTCTCCAGCAGCTTCACGAGGTGGTCACCTGGAATGGGTTTGATGCAGTCTTGATGGAGTTCCCAGATGTGTTGAGAATTAGTCGGCTGCTTAGCCTTCACTCTGTGGTCCAGCTGATCCTAAATCATCTCAAAAGTCCATCACTCTCCTTCATAGTCAGATAGCCCTCATGTAAGCTGCGTTGGGGTCAATGGCATGTTGAAAAACAAATGATGGTCACACTAGGATCAAACCAGATGGGATGACGTGTCACTGTAGAATTCTGTGGAAGTGTTGCTGGTTAAGTGTTCCTTGAATATTGAATAAATCACCTGCAAAGGACCTCCTCCTCTACATTTAATGGTAGGACCCATACATAGAAACCATCTGCTCGTCTCCTCTGTATTTCGGAAATTAGGAAAAAACTGAATGAAATGTTGTGTCCAAACCTTTGACTGGTACTGTACTTCAACACCAGTGACTCAACTCAGTTCAAAAGTCTCATTACTCCAGATCTGAAATCAACCATGTGATGAAAAGTCAAACGGGTCAGTTGTGAGTAATTTACGCTCCAGTAACAAAGCAGTTCTTCGCACGCTACTACAGCTGTGGCATTCGTTAAAACCGTGCGGCAACACAAACATAACTGAGCTCTGTTTCCTTTGAAAGCGATACGAATTAGCTTGTTTTCTTGACTTGTGCTGGAGCTCATTATTTTTGCTGAAAACAAGTGATACAGCTGAACAGAAAGTTGCACTCGTGCAGCTCAGTTAGTCATTACTCCGTTTGTGCTACTGTAGATCTTGCCGCTTTCAAATACATGCAAAATATGAAGATACGACTTTCATCTTTATATTAAAGTATATACGAGGAAATAAGGCTTCATGGGGAAAAACAGCACTGAAAAGAAATGCGTAGTTGCACTGTAACTAATTTCATCTAACTAATTTTTAATAATATTTCAGAACTTCTTCTTTACAGTTAAAAGAGCGTACATCATACATCAAGCCTTCAGGATAATTTTCTCCTCTTCTCTTCATATATTGATCTGTTGTCTTCTGCCTTACTTTTCCCCTTTTCCTCTTCCAGCCCACCCCATGTCTCCTCCCCTTAATTTTTGCCCCCGGCAACATCGTAGCTCCTCCATTGTTCTCGTTGCATGCGCATACGTAGCTTTCCTTACATAGCCTTCTTCCCTAGTGTACACAGTTTCCAAATCTGATCAGTTTCTTAGGGTTCTGGATTTGTTTGCTTCCGCATTTACTGATATTGTTTGCTTGTGCTAGACTGATCTACTCCGTACTGGCTTTTGGACTGAGTAATGATCTTGCCTTTGGACTTGGGAGTCTTGGGAGTTTCTTAGCATTCAAGTCCGTGTTATTCCAAGAAAGTTATTCATTCGTTCATTTTCTGTAACCGCTTGTCCACTGTAGGGTGGCGAGTCGGCTGGAGCCTATCCCAGCTGTCAGTGGGCGAGAGGCGGGGTACACCCTGGACAGGTCTCCAGACAGACAACCATTCACACTCAGCCAATTTAGAATCACCAATTAACCTAAGAAGCATGTCTTTGGACAATGGGAGGACATGCAAACTCAGCACAGAAAGGCTCCAGTCGGCCTCTTTTTGTTTCCATGCAAACGTGTCATGAAAACAACACTGACACATTTATAAGTCGCTGTGTTCATGTTTGTATGTGGCCCTTGCATTTAACTCAAGACCCTGCTGTGCCTATACAGATGGCAGAGCTGCTCCATATTTTCATCTAGAATCTATATTTTCATTACTTTTATTTTCTTGTTACATTGCGGCTTTGACAGACTGGAGACAGATTCAATTATGGGCAAAAAATGACATTTACACTTCACGCCAGTCAGCATGCATCAGGACCCCTGTGGACGTTAAACAATAGGCCCGCTCCATGCATGCTTCATATGAAACTTTTTTTTTTTTTAACCGTAGCTCTCCAGAGAGCTCCTGAGGGAACAGGATTCAAATTGCATTCTGTGGGAGGTGTGCATCTTTCTCTTAACACTCAATACAAAGGCAATAGCTGCGAGCACCCCGTCACAGTGAAGTAGATTTCCCGGTTTGTAGGGCTTGTTTCAATTTCAAGTGGAAATTTTATCGTATGTGTTTCCCCCTCTCTCTTAACCTCTTCTATGTCCTGTTTATACCTTTGTCAGACTACAATTTGTGGAAATCTCTGGATAGTATTTCACTGTCACACATAAAAACTATTGTACGTTTTCAAGATCAAAATCCAGTAAGCTAGGTGATATCGCTGTTACTTTAAACATGGGAGTTTGACAAATTATCTCTGAGAGGTACAATCAGGATGAAATAAATCAAGGCCTGGAAAGTGCCACTCACAGTGGGCCATTTCATTAATAGGCAGGGGTTAAAGCAAATAATACTAAAATAAAACTCGACAGATTTGTAACCAAGATAGATTTACAGAAACAGTATTTATGACTTAATTGCTTATGACTCTTTCTGCTATCGGTTATACAACTGATCAGGAAAACGGCTGTTTGGGCTTACCCAGCCATATATAGTATTATTAGATTAGATTAGATTAGGTTAAACTTTATAGCCTTTGCATATAGTACGTACAACGAAATCTAACCAGTAGCGCAAATAGCAAAGTAAGTTAATGGGTAAGTTAGTATTTTACAGTAATAGTATATATAACGACAACATGTGTAATACACTCGTCCCTCTCCACTTCTGGGTTCACTTTTCACGGACTCACTACTTTGCAGGTTTTTAATTCAGACATATCTAATTTTATATCGCGGAAAATACGGCCAACAAAACAACATCATCCCGCGCATACACCAAGCTTTCAGCATTTCACCTTGTCCATTTGCCGAGCATTGAGTGGGAAAGGCTAATATGAGTGTGGGAATTTGAAATACATATAATTAATAAATACAGTATACTGTATTTAAATACAGTATAATTAATAAAATACATACTAGGGATGCTCCGATCAGGGTTTTTTGCCCCCGATCCGAGTCCGAGTCCTTTGACTTTTGAGTATCTGCCGATACCGAGTCCCGATCCGATACTCTGTGTTTGTTTTTTAAGTGCCGAATTAAGTTTGTGGTATTAAACGACGCTTTGTCCTTACCACCCCTCGATATTCCAACTTTGCAAATTTGACAGTTTGCGACTGCATCGTTCTCCTCACATACTTTAAAATACTTCCACACAGCAGACATGGTGCGCCACAACTCGCCACTCCGCTTCAAAACAAACTAGCATGCTGGTCTTCTGCACATGCGCATGCCGTAAACGGTGGTAGTAAATACTCATTTTATTTTTTATTTTTTTTAATCACCAATAGCCCATATATCAACAATCTAATACAAATAATGACTAAATAAATATATATAAAACCGATCTCTGATCGGGTTGTAACGTCCGAGTCCCGATCGAGTCTTCAGTTGCGTGATCGGCCCCGATGTCCGAGTCACGTGATCGGATCGGTACAACCCTAATACATACATATAAAACAGTATAAATAGTAAAATAAACTTTTTGTTACTCTTGAATACTGCTTGAACACACTTCTGAGAACACACAAAACCTCAGCCTTGCGTCTCGTCCGAGCAGTGGCAGGCCGTACATTTTACACCTAGGCCTTCAATGCCCTGCAACCTCATTCAAAACACCTCCTAATGTGATCATTATGACGCCGCTGCTATAGAAACCATCAACATCATACGGGCCAGACATGCAATAAAACATGGCGTTGCACCGTAGACGGGTTTCAAATCAATAAAACTACAAAAGTACACATAAAAGTTAGTTACTCATAGTTGCTGCCCTGAAAGTGGGACACACACTCTCTCCGGCTGGGTCAGCCTAGCTAGCTCAGGGATTAGGCAGATTAGGGAAAATGTCTTTCTAAGAAGATCTGCAACCAAATCGATAGCCTCTCCTCTTTCCGTGAATTCAACAAATAGCTGTCAAAACGTGATGGATTCGCTCGTGCCTCGTCGGATCGTCTCTCTGGTCCTCCAATCAGAGGACGCGAAAATGCTGATCCTGCCGTAGGCCACAGAGAAGGCCTACGGATATGAATATTGTGATTGTTTAAAGGAACAGTGTCATTACAATGTGTTTCAAGCTTCAGCCGCCTGCAGTTTTAATTGTGAAGGCCCAGGGCGATTTCCTTGCCTCTGGCAACACATGATGGCTGACATATGATTGGGTAAAAGCTCGAATACAAAGTTACACTCCCAGAAGCACAGCAGCTGAGAGACAGACAAGCCACAAAATGAAACAAATAGGCTGTTGGGAATAATTTAATAAGATTAATGGCAAATATTTAAATGTAAGTCAGTGATTTTGATGAAGTTTAGGCCAACAGAAAAGACTTTACAATACAGCAGTGATGGGGATCATTATGGCCTAGCTAACCATTCATTTATTTTCTGTAACCACTTGACCTCCGGAGGGTCGTGGGTGATAAGTGGGGTACACCCAGGTCGCCAGGCTATCAGGGCTAACACAGAGAGACAGACAACCATTCACACTCACACCTATGGAGAATACAGACTCACCAATTAACCTAACCAGCATGTCTTTGGATGATGGGAGGAAGCCACAAACTCCACACAGAAAGGCCCCAGTCGGCCGATGGATTCAAACCCAGTGTTATTTAAGTTTTCTAATAAAACTAATCATAAAAATGGAGTGAAGCAGAATGGTAGTGGATGTGGTATCATTACATGACCTCTTCCTCAAATGATTCAGAATAAAAATAAAAATATCCTTGAGTCAACTTCCAACTGTTCCTGTCATCATTATTACTTGCTGCATCTGATCCTGCTGTAAATCTATGTGTTTAAGAACTTAAGCTTCCCTAAGGTTTACTGCCCATGCCGTCTGAAGTTTGAAAGCTTTATGAACAGTTGAGCGAAACAGTTTGCCCTTTATGATCGGTCTCACACAAGACTCGATGTCTTGTGGAACAGCATTTACGCTAAGAGTTCACCAGTTCATCGCTGAAAACAGGAACAAAAACGTCATTGTATTTATTGTCTCATCTCTTTCTCTATGACATCCTCGTGCCGAGCAGCAGGCCAAATGCTCAATTTGTTGCACACTCTGTGAGTTTGTCAAAAGGCATTGATCCCAGTTGTTCAACCTCTGGCCGTGCCGTGGGTCGCAATAATAATGTTTGTGTTCCTTCTAAGAGTCATTTACTGTGTTTTTTTGTTCGCTCGCTCCAAACCATCAGCGTCAAACTGAATTACACTGAAGCCACTTCCAGAAATTTGTGAACAAAGCCACACACATTTCCATGTCATCTGAACAAACAGCTGTTCTCTTGTTGTTCCCGTAAATGGCTCGGTTAGGTTTGGTTTGTGTGGTCACTCGAGGGTAGTGGAAAGCTTTCCTTTTTGCATCTGACTCCTCTATGAACTGATGTTTTGCAGATCCTGTTTTCATCTTTCTAGTTTCACCCCGAGCCAGACTGAAAATCGAAGAACAAAAGCTATCTCTAATTGTCAGTGTGAATGTGAGGTGATTTCCTTATAAGAGCATGAGTCATGCAGCACGTCACCATGTCGAAATGTTTGCATAAAAAGAGGTATGAAGGTCGAAAACATGTGCTTCTTAAATTGTATTCTGTCTTTAAATCTGTACCTTTAGGATGAAAATGTGTTGACCAGGACGAAAAATCTCAAAGCCAGAGTGGCTGGCAGCTTGTTCTGATATGAAGGTTAACTGAGAATTTGACCAATAATAGACTTAAGGTGCCTTGACTGTGTTTCATTGATAGAAATACTCCATGAGTTAGTTCTAGTTCGAGTGTTTTCTGTCCCTCACGGCCATTGCCTCCATTTAACATGAGCACACAGATGATTCTGTTAGAAATATGGTTGAATTTTTATTGTACATCATAAAAATATCGTTGAGTGATTTGATGGCAACAAATGCTTCCATAAAGTCTTTTCACTGTCATGACTTCTAAGCGCTCTAGCACGCATGTCTCAAAAGTGTCTCCAGAGGCTGTGACCTAAGCGTGAAGGTCCTTCAGCGCTCTTTTTTTCAGTCTATCATTTCTCATTTTCTTCAGTTCATGCACCGTCATTTACGCCGTCAGAGTAATTATTTGGGACAAGGTCATTTTTATCAAAGTCAAATCCACCAAATCCACTTATTAAATCGTAATCTGTTCAAATCCCTCATTGGAACTTATTAGGTTTATCTCTCAGCATCCGCCAGTAACTTAAGACTGTAATCAAAGAACAAATTAAATTGTGTGAAATTGTCCAGCTGATCAATGGATCTCTCTAGAGTTCATCTGTGTTTTAGAACAGGACACCTTTGGGTGAAATCTTTAATTTTAATCTTTAATTAACTCCAGTTGATGTCTGCAGTTGTTAAGACGCAAAAGAAACTGCAAACCTGTACATTTTCAACTAGTTTTGCTAATAAAAGCATGAAGCGAGATAAAAGGTTAGCGATTCCCTGACGCCACGTCTCGGTGAACTCAGGTGTTTTGCCAAGCACCTATAGGAATCCATTCCTCCTTTCATTCTTCAGAATAAATCTCCAATTTAAACAGTACGGAACCGAGCTGTGAAACTTTGAAGTGAGGGGGACCAGGGAGAATTTGACTTAAACAGTTCTGCGCACGGGGGCAGCAGGTGACAGACACGGAAAGAAAACCGGGCCACCGCTTACACTCGGAGTCACACCTTCAGCCCCCTCTCTGTCATTCAGTTTTTTCTTTCTTTTTTTTTGTGTCTCCCTGTTCTCTCCTTCACCCAGTCAGTTTCACCACTCTTCTGAATAAAACATCACCTGAGACTCGCTCCTCTCTCGCCTCCAAATGCCGCTGCTTGTTTTCCTTCCATGCAACAGCTTCACAGCGGAAATCTGAAACCCAGAGTCCCAAAACACAAAGCGCCGAACCACAAAGACATGCACAGATAGATAGATAGATAGATAGATAGATAGATAGATAGATAGATAGATAGATAGATAGATAGATAGATAGATAGATAGATAGATAGATAGATAAAAACATATTCAGATGACTTACAGTACACCAAAATCAGAACAAACGGTTTAATTAAATTAAAGGGTTTTTTTCTCCTTGCTACTTTTTCTACCTTGATCCAGCTGCTTCTCTCTTTTGTGCAATATTTACTCTGAACTGCTCATAAGGATCAAGAATAAAGCCATACCTGCAGTAGTAACACCATTTAGTGTTTTGATGCTAATTTAACCAGCACAAAAGCAGAGTGTGAAAGCAGAACTCTTGAGGCCGTGCGGGCTAGATTTGCAAATGCTTTTTAATGAAAATGTGTGTGCCGGTAAATTGTTTGAGTGGACAGAGATTAGATTTAGGCAACCTGATTTTCTTTCCCCAGGACTTCAAAGACTCATATTTTTGCACATTCAAGAGGGCATCTTGGAAATGTAATCAATATCACATTTTGCATGCATGAAAACATTGCGGGATTACATTTATTATCAAGATCGATCACAGGATTTATTTATTTAATGGATTTACTAAAGCAAAAACACTTCTTTGTATTCCTGGTGGCTAAGAGGCTGTGACAGAATGCAGACAGACAGTGGGGAACATAATGGTGGAATTAATGCTAATGTGTGCGCAGTGCTTACAGTGGGCGTAATTAGAAACAGAACTGCTGCGGGCACGAGAAAACTAAATTAACACTGCTCTGTTGTGTCCCGTGGGTTACACAATCAGATTAAGTTTGAAACAAGTGCTATCTGCTACCTCCTCTGCTCTACCTTTGATTGATTAAAGAAGCACTGGTTTTAAAATGGGCCGCGCCCCAGAGCTGTGCAAGGAACATCTAAAGAAAACACATAGTTCAAGAAATTAGAAGTTGATCTATTGAATCAGAATACGAGATGGCAGAAACGAATGTCAAGAGCATGGCTACCAGAGAGAAAATCAACACATGACACCTCACACTCAACAGATACCAGGTACCTCTCTGTCTCTGTGTTCTGCGTCTGTGTGCTGTTTTTATCTCTCCATTGCGCGCCCTCCAGATATTGCCTTCCCCTTCCTGGGGCGGTCTGTTGTGCACCTCTGTTCTCACTTGCTCACCCAGGATGGAAGTGCAAAATGAGAGAACTGCATGTCATTAGATATCACGCAATTGCACCCAAATAGCACGCCACTTCAGGCACATTCTGCATGCCGCGGCATCGCGTTTCTAAGCTTTTCCCGTCTGATTTTTATGCCGTCAAACTATGCATGTGATGGTACTGATAACGGCACTGACTTAGTGTATTACTGAGGCGCTGTTTGGTGATACCAGGCTGGGGAAAGAGCCTAGCAAGCCCCGTGGCCAAGGGGGCCCTTTGGGTGGCATTCAAGTTGCCTGTGGGACATTTCTGCGCTAAGCTTAGCAACCTCCAACCACCCATATAACTTTTTTGTAATTTGTATTCCTTCAGGAGATAATTAGATCAGCGTATATTCATGCAGTGGGAGTGACTGGGGCAACGAAACTCGGTTTACAGGTAAGCAAGCCGACCGCCGCAGGTGCGTGTGGTGCCCACAGACAACATGGCATCCGGGGTCTGAAGGTCAGTGATGATGAACAGCTAACTCAACGCGAAATAGCGCTAGCGTACGATAACAAAATATTGGTAAATTAATGAATTTCGCAGCAGATAATGTGTTATTTAGAGGCTGCGTTTCGGTGCCCCAGTCACTCCCACTACATGGATATACGCTGATCTAATTACCTCCCGAAGGAATAGAAATTACACAAAAGTTATATGGGTGAGTAAATGATAATATTTTATGCCAGAGATAAGGTCCAGGTTGTAAAAAACAGTAGTTCCCCTTTAGATTTTTAGTTTGAGTTTTGTTATTTCAGTCTGAGCTATAGTTAGAGATTATTTTAAACTTCATTTCTGCTGCTGAATTACTTTGTCATCGCCCCTTTCATCTTCTAGCCGAATAATAGGGAAAATAAAGAAAACCGGCAAACGTGTGTGATTGAGAATACTATCGCCCATCCTTTGGGCTACAGCAGTGGTTCTCAATTATTTTCTGTTATGCCCCCCTTAGGAAGAAGTAAATGTCGCCATAGAGTTAATAGTGCGCACAATGAGAGCGCCACTGCCACCTACGGTCTGGATGTGCAATTACACTTTAATCGAATACAACAAGAGCAAGCACTCGCGCCCCTCCAGGCATTGCACGGCGCCCCCCCAGGGGGCGCGCCCCACTATTTGAGAAGGACTGGGCTACAGTGACTTCATTCACATGCCCTGTACATACATCTGCCGGTTCGTGAGCTACACTTGCAAAAACAAATGTGTTCTAATGTACCTGTCAGCATTTGTTTAAAATAAGTTCTCCTAATGAATCTGTTACGTAGTAAAACCCATTTTAGTGACTGGGCTAGGCTGAACAACAGAAACACCTCACCCTCTAGTTCTGTGCAGTTTAACAGCGTCACAAATGACATCTTCCACAATGATTATAGAGTTTTTTCAACATAAACTCAACATTATAACGGACATGAAGCTAAGACTTAGTGCAGGGCTGTTAGACGAGGATTCATTTTCGTTTGGTGTACCCAATGTTGTGGCAAGCAAGTGTACGTGTATGTGTGTATTTGGCGGTGGAAACACTGCAGGGACATTGGATTGCCGCACTATCAGTGACATTTATACTCTTGCTCAGTATCAAATTGATCAATATCCTCCCCGCTGCTCGCTGTATTAGTATTTGATGAATAGCAAGAGACCTCTAACTCCACTCCACTTCATCCTGCTGGCTGCAAGCTTCACACTTGCCTTATGGGAAACAGGACACATGGGAGCCTATATGTAAAGGTCTCAGCTGCATGACCTCCATGTTTTTATTGTCTTTTGTTGTAGCGATGGCACAACCATATCTGAAACTAGCTATTTATTTTCTTTCTAACTGGAATATCGCTGTCTCCTACAATAATCCCGATAATCATCTACGGAAGATTTATGGCTTAAATTTGAGCCGTGTAATAAAAAGAGACATGAGAGACGAGGGGAGAAAACAAGAAACAAACAAATAAACAAACAAGGGCTCTCGTCTGCTATGAATGCCTGAAAGGACAGGAGCGACAAATGAATCATTCAAAAAGAGATCCACAGTATCAGCAAGCATGACTTGTAGTAAAAAGCCCTAATAAGTCATGTTCGCATATCTGATTAGTAATAAGTCATGCTTTTTAAGTAACAAATCATTCTTTTCATGAATCCCAGATTCTAAACGAGGACGATGGACACACTGATTATGCACGGCCTAAAGAGCGGCGAGCCAGTGACACGGTCTTTTATAATACATTAGAAGCACACATTTCCTATCTTAGAGTGCGCAACAGCGTATGTTTGTTTGTACAGGTCTTGTGCGTGTCTCTTGACTTGGCTCGCTCTCGTCCAACTGTTGAACTTGCCAAGCTAATCTTTCCCTGGCAGGCTGCTACGGCAGTGTTGTTTGTATACTGTCAGCAGTGGGACGCAGTTTAAGAAAGCTGTGCTTCCACGGACATCCCAGCGTGCCAGCTATGAGAAGGAGAGTCCTGGCTGGGCTACCATCATCCACACGCCAGGAACAGGAAAACAGACACGCTGGCTTAACTGCCTTGTCTTCCTTTTATTCTTTTACGCTTTCTCCATGAGGCTCTTTTAAGAAGCTCTGTCATATATGTTACATGAGCAGCAGGCCTCATTTTAACTTTTCACACTGTTATGCATATGTGTACTTGCACATCTATGAAGGTTCTCGGTTATCCAGGTCATGGTGTATCCAGAAAGACATTTTGGCAGTCATCTGAGTAGCTTCTGAGAGATATAATCTGCCATCAGTTAACAATACAGTCTTCACCCCTATTCTGACGTTGAGACTGATTATGCGCGGTTTAGACTTCTGCGTCAAATTGATGCAGAATCTACGGCAACAGTGCAGAGCACCTCCCCAGAAATGTAACTACACACCGCAGCGACGCAGGCCGCAAGAGCTGTGATTGGTCTGCTTGGTAGCAGCGTGTTTCCGCTGTAGTATTTCTCCCTCTCCGCAATTTTCAAATTCTTTGTTTTGGATCAAAAAAGATGGAACACATCGAGCGAAGGTTAACTGAGGAGGTTCAGAGATACAAACATTTGTATGACTCGTCATTTTTTAAGTGAAGTAGGAAGTGGAAACGAACCAGACTGACGTTCACACAAGTATGAATGGCTCGCACCGGCGTCAGCTATGTGTATATATACGGTGTCTATGTCCCGCAGTACTCTGGGAGAGAGGGCCGGGACAAACAGTCCCCCCTTAACAACAGGTAGGTATCCAGCTCTAAATCCAGCTGCCTTTCTTTAACATTTTTGGATGTTTTGCTTTGTTTGGTTCGATGTCAGTGCCAGAGAAGCAGCTGACCATGTGTCCATGTTTCTGCTGTATGACTGGTAGAATCAGCCTATAAAAATCACGCAGGGATAGCTGGTATGTATCAGTTTGCTGCACTCCATTCATTTTCATTCACCTCAACTGCAGTTTTCTGCACGGAAAACTTGATTTGTTTGACATGATGATGAATGGAGGGAGACTATGCGGGCTATAAATTGCTGTATGATAGTGGTTATCTCTGAGATAGAGGTGGCTGTGAGGTGAGAAGTGGAGGTAAGAATCTGAAGCTGAAACCAGTGGGATAGGCGAGCAGAGCAAATAGTAATATTGGATTTATTCAACTTTAAATTATACTCTATGCACTCAATTAACACAGGTGCACTAGTATAGTATAGTATTTCTCTGGGGAAATGTTCCTTATTAAAATCACAGGTCTAAAGAGAGTAGATGTATGTTTTTTTTTTCTTTTTTTCTTTTTTGGATAAATAAAATTAACTTGGCTTTAACTAGAATGAAAAAAAAAATTTAGATTGGTACAATCTTCAGTCTGCAAACGGCTTAAAGATTCCCTCTGGGGATGTTTTAATTTATTCAAAAATAACATTCTTGGGAAAATAATTTAAGTCAGCTGTGTGGGGTTTCTTTTCCACAAAAATATTCGGTACACAGAAAGAAATTCTTACAGTCATGTTGACTTCCTCTCGCTTATTGGAAAACCCAGTATGTATGATGATGATGATATATCACATGTATGTCCACTCACATAGGCAGGCTCAGAGGCAGGAAGGAAATGCACATTTCAGTCAACTACTTACATAAAATAGATGTTTTGTATCTTGGCCCTGACCTTGTCTAAGTTTCCCTAAGGACGACACCAGACTGAGAGCCCGTGTGTTCATGCTGCGGTGGAAGTGGGCCTTCTCAAAACCTTGACAGCTGTGGGAGCAAGCGCGAGCATAGCTTTCAGGTGAACAGCGTGAGTAAGCGTGCAGCAGAAGACTGAGCGGGGCTTTGCAGGTTTAAGTACGCTGCCGTGATTACAAGGGCATGCTGGATATGTGTTGCGGTGACAGGAGTCTTGTCGCGTTAATGTTGCAGCAGACTGGAATTGGGTTTGCCTGATCTAGCAGACGGGCTTTGTTTCATTTATTCATTTATGTTCTATTAATGTCTAAGCAAGCACCTTCACATTCAATATATAGCGAGTGTCAGACATGTAAAACCTAAACAAATCCCAGTATGTATGAGGTGTGACAGTGCTGTAGTGGTGACACCATGTTTTATAAAAACATTTCTTTTTGGAATATTACTTTCAGAACTGAAGGAGTGCAATGGAGAATAGTGCCAGAACCAATAAAATTGTAAAGGGAGTTTAAAAATAAGTGTCACGGTGCTTTGAATGCTCCTCTTCAGTACTCCATCAGATAAAGCGGGCGCTGATTGTGGTTTGGAGCTATGAGCCCCATGAACAAAGGCTGCAGCGTGCACAAAAGCTGAGTGGTGAATATTTTAGGGAAGATTTGAAGATTTACAACAATCATGGCAACTGCTGCACATCAATAACCCCAGGCGGCTACAGCGCACACGGTTGCTGGTGCAAGCTGCTACCCAGAACTCAATAGTAAATGAGGTTCCTCCATATGATGCGTGTCAGATGTGTCAGATTATTGTTTAGAACAGCAGGACTGTCGCATTGTTTTTTATTTTATTTATTACATTAACCCTGATTTATGGATACTTTAACATATTTCTCTCAGTGTCTCCTCTTCAGCTGTGACAGATCTCCTCGGTATTCTCCGCTTGCAGGTCTTTTGGCATGTAATAAGATTCCTGTTCGTGGTTCTCTATTTACCAAACACCTGCTTGTTGCTTGTGACACATTTGGCAGCGGCGCGCGGATGGTTGCAGAATTGCCCATCAAAGTGAAATGTATTCTCTATACCACGCAATTACCATATTTAGATTACTATATTTAAATGTAAACACAGCGTATTATTCACGTGTATGTAACATTGCTATCTCTCAACATATCCCATTAAGGGGAGAGGCTGAAAAGAATGGAGAGAGGCCAGGAGAGGAACGGATAGGGCTGCCACATTATCAGTGGAGACGGTGATATATGGAGGGTCGGAGAGGGTTTGTTGTCCTTTAGCCCCAAACTCTTTAGCACACATGACAGCACTTGCAACGTTGCTGCCTGAACCCTGGCTTAGTGGAAATTATTTCAAAGTAAACAATGAAGGAGTTTTTTCATCTAATCCCTTTGAGGATTGGAGCCCGCCTGTTTGTTTTCACACATCTGTCTAGAGCGGATTGATCACCACAAAGAAAAATCATCATCTGAAATATGTAAATATCTGAGGCCTGGTTGTCTCAGCAGCTTGACTTGAGGTGAGCAGATGGGAGAGCGAGGGATCCGTTACTGGAGTCACTTGTGATACTGATGGAAAGTAAAGGCACTGAGGGTTAGGGAATGCAAATGTTTGAGTGCTGTGCTGTATGTCAGAGTCAAAGAGGTGAACAGATGGATGTATAAATGATGGAGGCACAGGGTACGTGGCGAGGGCAAGAGACAACTGGAAAATATGTGATCCACATGCACACGGGTAAAGAGCTGGATTAAAAGGGGAATCAATGGATGACTAAGAAGGAGCGCTCGGAGGAGGGAACGACAGGGGTGAAGATGAAGAGAAAACACAATGTTCCATCTGGCTCGAAGGGAGCTGAAGTCACAAACAATTATATCACAACTGAACTGTGCGCTGCAAAGTGTACATTTGGTGGCATGCGATGCACAAAATGCACCTTTGGGCTGCATGTGTCTCAAAGTGCTTCTTGTACCACGAAAGTAAAGAGGAACATTTTTATTTTTGACGGTTCGTGCTGAATCTGGTGGGGGCTCTCAGTCCGAGAAGAGGAATTAAACATAAATCAGAGATTTGCCAGTGTTTCTTGTACCTACAGTCACACACAGCTTACGGCGCTTTATACGATCATTCTCACCTCCGTCTTTTGCATATTGACCGAGAATGAACCCTGTTGACACCCCGCTCGAGCCTTCAATCATTTAAGGACCATTTGGCCACATCATTTCCCACCTGTTCAACGTCGATGGCAAGGCTTGATTTCATTACAGTGGCATTCATGAGATTGACAGGCCAAGTATTGCCCCCTCTTTTCTATAGGCGAATTACAGTAGGTGTCAATCACAGCAATTGTTCACGGCTCCGAGGGAGCAGGTGATTGTCAGGTCATTTGAGCCTTCAAGAGATCCCAATGCTGAAATTCATCTTTTGAATGTTGTCTACCATAGTAGAGTTTAAACTTTTATTTTATTTTTTTCACTATGTTAAGTAGATGATACAATGGAGAGAATATAGTATCAGCTATCAGTTTAATCTCTAACAGAGCACACGAGTCCTGAAAGTAGACAAAGAGAACCCAATCACACAAATGAAAAAAAAAAGTATTTTACCTGTGTTTTTGTTTATTCAGTGAGCCAATATTACATGTCTGTGAGTTGCAAAAGTAAATATATCTGTGGAATTACGTATTCATTTAAAACTAGAGTCCATCTGTTCATAAGTACTTGCAGTTTTATGAGACCCAGATGTTGTTCAGTTTGTGTTTATATATCTGTGAGTTTTCTACAGTCCAATCTTCACAAACACATGTTTGTGGAAGTGCATGATGCCATGAACAAAGGAGCTTTCTTTCAGGAAAAGAGTTGTTGTTGCTCATCAGGCTGGAAAAGATGGTTACAACCCTAACTCTAAAGAGTTTGGAATTTGCAAATACACAGGAAGACTGACTGTGAACAAATGGATGAGATTTAAAACGGCTGCAGGAGTGACTGGCCAACAAAGAGACTATATACTGTAATAGTTTGAGAGGTCACAAAGGAATCCAGGGTAACTTCTAAGCAACTAAAGAGCTCTCTCACATTGGGTAATATTTATATTCGTGAATTCACCATCAGATGAACTGTGAACAAACATGGTGTGCATGATAGAGTGGCGAAGGAAAAGTCACTGCTCTCCCAAAATAATATTTCTGCCCATCGGCTGTTTTCTGTGGATGAGCCAGAAGATTATTGGGAAAATAATTTGCGGCCAGATGAGACCAAAGTAGAATTGTTTGGTTTAAATGAGAGGCATCATGTTTGGTGGTAAAAAAATAATAAAAAATACACTGCATTCCAGCTTAATCTCATCCTGTTCATGGCGATGTCCTTGTTTGGGCCTGTTTTGTTGCATCTGGGCCAGGATGGCTTGTCATCATTGATGATGGAATGAATTCTGAATTATACAAGGAAATTAAAAGAAAATGTCAGGACATCTGTCCATGAGCTGGATCTGACGAGAAACTGGGCCATGTAGCAAGACAACAGGAACACAGGTCGTTGAACAAAAGAATGGTTGAAAAAGAAAAAGAAATCTGTGTTTTGACACAGCCATGTCAAAATCCTGACTTTAATCCAGCAGAAATGTTGTCGAATGATCTGACACAAGCAGTTCATGTGAGGAAACCCATGAGCATCTCAGAACCGGAGCAGTTCTGTACTGAGGAATGAACCTTTATCCTGCTGTGGATGACCGATCAGCAGCTGTGGCGTTTAGTTGCTGATGGTCATGTGCAAAGGCCATACATTTGCGTGTGGGATTTTTCAGACCAGATTTTACGTCAGACACATGTCCCGCTGCCTTCAAATAGGGATTTAATTGTATCCCTTGAAAGTGAAGTTTTTGAGCGGTTGAATGACATGAGAATGAAAGCTGAGGACGTGAGATGGCAGAGGAAGAGAAATGGGCTGGAACTAAAAGCATTTTGTCTTGCTCTTCTTTTGTTCTCTCGCCTCTCCAAGAACCGTCAAAAGGAACAGACTGGAGGAATGGAGGGAACGAGCCACGGCGGAGGCTGTTTGTACTATAGTTTATCAAAAAAAATGGACAGGGTATTGATGAAATGACCCTGGTAGAGGTGATGTAGAGCAAGCCTGAAATCTGAATCGCTGCCAGCACTGAAAATACTCCTGACACCAACTGGCAACGTTACAAGTTAGAAAACATCTCTCGCTGGGACATTTACTTTGAGTTATGACATCCATTATGCTCGCACATTAGTATTTCTAACTCCCCTGTTGTGTTTTGAAGATCTCCCAGTGATGTGTCCAGAGGGAGCTCTGGTTACATTACAAATCCTTTGTGGAGGGCATTTGTCCTCCTGCGAAGGAGCTGTCGCCAGTGGCTTCTCTTGTCTACGAAACAGAGAAGCGGCAAAAAAAAAGCAATTCTTTCTGCTTATGAAATATAAAGATCGATGAGTTTGTACCACACGACACAGAGGAAGAGAAAAACAGAAAGTGTGGCAGTTGCAAAGGGGTCTCTCATGTGTAATATCTGGGGTGGGGGGTAATCACTCATGTCCTGTTTACATAATCATGCTTATTTGTTTTAATTGGATCCCACTGTATCACTGTATCATGTCTTTGGGTCCAGACCATGCTCAGATCTTGAAGCTACATCCCTCTCTCTCTTTCTCGCAGCTTGTTTCTCTCCTATTTTCTATGCATTGTGCAGTCTTGTCTCAGTTTAGGTCTCTGTAGCAAGAGACTTCAAGTGAGTATTCGCCAGTTTAACTGTAATTGATCCGCGAGGGCCAAGTAACCGTCTCTTTGGACTGTAAGCGCTCTCTTCTATCTGTTTGTGACCTTGAAAAACTGATTCCACGGCTTTATTTCGCCGCAGCTGGAATAATGCAACGCCAGAACTCGTGCTTCTGCCAGAAAACACTTGTCCTACTTCCAGCTGACACAAGTGTGTAGGTGTTCAGCTTTGTCAGAATCCAACACTCATGACGACAGTATATTCTGCCTATCCTTGCCTGCTTTGGAGGTCAGGTTATATTGTGGATTTGTGTAAAGTGACTAAATGTAGCCTTAAAGGCTCTGGTGATGCCCTGCTGGTTCTCATTTAAACACCGGACGCTGTGTAAAACCCTATTATAGACGTTCTTATGTATACACTAATTCTGATGCTTATTAAAATGTGTGTTAGAAATTGTATTTCAAATATTTGGAGAGGTTAAACGTGCGAGCACCTGCTATTTTTGCAGCTACCTGGTTTTAAGATTTCTGCCCTCCACTTTGTGCCACGTTATAATGAAAACTGTAATTTATTGTCTCTGTGATGGCTGCACTAAGTCATTTGTTATTTATCTGGTCACGTTATGCCTGCCACTATACGCCAAGTGCATACTGAAGATAGGGCCTCTGAAGGATGACGGCAATGTGTGAAAGGAGGGAGAAGTATGTAAAGATAAATTATGGTTTTAAATTGAGGGGGATATGTGCCAGATGGATGAGTGCTGCCTCGTGGAAATGAATGAGACGATCAGCGTTTAATCATGTGCAGGGTCTTGTCATTGGCACACAGCGCTGAAGAGCAATGTGGAAGAGAAATTATGTGGGTGTGAAAAAAAAGTCATAAATGTATCGTGTTTGTAGACTGTATAGTGTATTGAATCTCTCTCTGGTTTGATCTTTCTCTTTAAGTTGTGATTTCACAGACCTGAGCTGGACTCACTGAGTTTATGCCCAGACTAAATTTGTGGTTAACTGTGGAGGAAGATGCTCGGACGTTATATTCACATACGCACAGCAAACTGGCCCAACTGGATAACACCTTTCCCTTTTTTGTGAAAGCAGTAAAACGTTATAACTAACTCATTTTTTAAAAATCAACATAATGAGGAGCTATTTGCAGAAATGCAGTATAATTTTTATAATAGCCCCCTTTATGGGCAGCATGGTGGAGTACTGGTTTGCACTTATGCCGTCCAAAACTATCCAATTTTTCACTCAGGACATGCTCATTAGGAGAACTGGTGACTGTAAATCGGCTGTAGGTGTGAGTGTGTCCAGAGTGAACCCACCACTAGTTCAATAGCAGCTAGGATAGGCTCCACGACCCTCCAGAGGAGGGTTACAGAAAATGAATGAAGTGATGCACTCGGTGGAAAAAATGATGCTTTGGGCTAAAGGATGGCTGACAATCTGTAATTTGTAATGTAAAGTAAGACAGCATCCCGAATCTGTGCTCTCATCACATACAATCGTCAACCGTGTTTCTGGACATCCTAATGTTGTTGAATGCCTTCCTTTGTTTCCAGGCACAATAATCCTGCAACTTTAGTGAGGCACTCTATTAAGAAGTCTTCATCTGAGAAAGGTTTCCTGTTTCTGGCGGCGAGCTGACCTCTGAACTGGCTATTGTAGCATATTCCTGTGCTGTAGACTAGCTGCAATTTGCATAACTTTGTCCTCGTTTCGGCACTGGCGTAGGCCTGACGTTTGGTTTCATGGTGTCGTCATGCATTTTACTCTTACATCACGGAAACAGTTTCACCGTGGCATGTGGAAAAGTTATGCACACACTCTCCACCTTAAGGTTTATTTCCCAAACGTGTCAAAAGTCTTCTTTGATCAATCTTGTTTTGCAGAGAAGCTGCAGCGTTCAAGATGCTAGCTGCTGTTAAAACTTACTAAATAGTACAATATAAGTCAAGTGCACGTTCCATGTGTGGGACACATTGCAGTATATATTTAGAACTTGCTGTGGGCCAATTAAAAATGGACCACGCAGTTTGTACACCCCTGTTCTAGAGGATAAGCAACAAAACACAAAGTCAATAAATAACCTCCTTTTTCTACCAATTTAGTTGTGGTTTTGGGATTGTAGAATAACCTTTAACTTCACAGAAGCAGGCCCTCATCTGTGGAGTCCTTCATGTTGTGCTGCCATGTTTCTACTGTACGTGGACAAACCAAACACTTGGCAAGTGTGGGTTATTCATTTGGCTTCAATCTCCAGCCTCACAGCTACATATGCCTCTAAATCCTACTGAAGCCTGCTGCCTGCTCTGAAAACCTTGTACTTTAAACTTCACTGGACAAATGGAAAGCTACTTACACTGCTGGCAAACATAGTTCAGAACATATTTTAGTAGGAGATAGGGTTGTTGTTGCTTTTGAGTTATGAATATCAGTATATTTTGTGGTTAAATCAAACTATGCCAGAGCACAGATTGTTACAAAATACAACATTGCAAATATAAAGTGCTTTTACGTACGGCTGCTGGTTATGCTAAATTCCTTTACCTGCCTCTGCGGGGAGACCTGAAAATTAGTTTTATTCTATTGCCACTCCCTGTAATATCACATAATCTCCTGAGATCTGCACGGGAAAATGAGGAGCCAACTGCTTTTGGTGTGATAGGTGTGAAGGTGACGATTTCCAGCTGGAAATACATGGCGTGCGGTGTGGAGACTCGGGGGATCAGTGTATGAGAAATATATTAATCTGTTTCCCAGATGCATTCAGCAGAGACTTTGCTCTCTGTTCATTTCGTCTCTCTTAATCACGTTGGTGTCTGCAAGGGTGTTCAATGATGCACTGGGTCGACGCTTTCAATACCACTAAATCGTCCCTTTGTGCTATTTTCCTTTTGAGTAATCTCCATCATCCTGCTTTCAGTCCTCGGCTACTGACACTTTCAGCTATAGGATTTCTCTCATCCTTCACTTGTCTTTGCATATTTGTTCCAGCCCCCCATTCTTTCACGGCACTTTCCACGTCCCTCACTTTTTTACCCGTCGATTTTGTCCTCGCCGTCTGTTTGGCACCGCGCGTGTCTGTGCACGCCAGTGTGTGTAGACTGTACGTTCGTGAGACGCCGCGGCTTAAGTTGTCACAGATGTCCTCTACAATGATTAGCCTCAATTCCACTATTCAGCTGTGGACTGACAGTCACTTTATGGCTTCCCCTTACTTTCTATCGCACTTGTCCCCCTCTCAGACTTACAGCGGTGAGAGCGTGGGTTCCTCTCATGCCCTGCACTGCTCTGCCACCCCTCTCATCTTGAGCGTCCCTCTCTTGACTTTATCCTCTCAGACTGTTAATCCTGTCTAGTCCCTCGTACCTCTGACACCGCTGACCCCTGACAAGTGTGGATTCAAAGAGGAGTTGCCAGGAGACCTGCGCAGCCTGCTCCTCATCTCTGCTCGGAGCTATCCGCTCGAGGCTACGGCAGCTTTTGCTTGCATCATGCTTTCAAATGTCTGTCTGAACCGCTGACATTTGTGCTGTGAGCATTCGCCTGTTTTGTTTTTACAAATATAGAGAATGCGTGGAATAAAAATAGAGTCGTTTGAGACGAAGTGCGGCTTGCATGGAAAACAGAGACACAGCGGCGAGAGGTGGCACGTCTCGTGTTTGGCAGAGTAGCCTGCAGCTCATCATGACAGGGTTTATGGGTTTATAGCTTATACACAACATAAACAAGAGGTTTGGATTTCATCTGTCGGCCTGCTGTATATAAATCCGCTGCCCAAACAAAACTGGTGTGTACGTCTTTCTCAAACACTTCAAAAGACGAATCAATAGTTAAATACACAAAGAGAAGGACAGAGCCACCAGACAGCATTTTCTGTCATTGATCTGTGAAATAACTAGACTGTCAGGGCCACACGTTAGCGAAGATGTTACTTTAAGAGTCCTCACACTCCACTTTATGAAAGTTTTCTCACTAGGGTTTTATTCTTTTTAGATCAATTATTGTCATTGTTGACTACAACTAAGATTGTATGCCGTCGGGGAGAACAGCAAAAAAAAACAAAAAACTATATTGGAATATTTGTGGGTTGTTTATGTGTGAGTTTTCTGATAAAAGTTGAATAAACGCAGG
The DNA here is from genome assembly GCA_005024645.1 of Planiliza haematocheilus. Classification (NCBI taxonomy): domain Eukaryota; kingdom Metazoa; phylum Chordata; class Actinopteri; order Mugiliformes; family Mugilidae; genus Planiliza; species Planiliza haematocheilus. The sequence continues at coordinate 9,732,319 of SRSE01000593.1, forward strand.
TGAATTAAACATACGTCTATAGAAACAACTGTGAGCAGAACTGTGGCACAGAGCTGACCCCGAATATTCAGCTGCCACCTCCAGCTTGTGAGGAGACCGACCATTAGCTGTCAGGTCAGAAAGGGTCTGAGAAAGATCAATGAATTGTGCGTCGATCACCGATAATCGATTCTGTGCACACCCGGCTCATCGTGAACTCTGTGGAAAAACACACTGTCTGGTGAGGGGCTGAAAAATGCTACGCGAGTGAATTTTTAATTTTTCATCCGTTACCATTTAGAGAAGACTTGCTGATTGTCCGTCCATTATGTGCAGCCTGAACAAAAAATATATACTGAATATTCAGTATGTATTCATTAAGGCACATAAAGCACTAATGAAAATTCAGCTTGGCTCCCATTTACACCCGCCTCTCTCCAAACACTCTGAATTGCACATAAAGTGAAGTCTGAAAGTCTGAGTGCACGACCAAGAACTCATTTATCATTCATCTAAGGCTAACTCCTTTTCAATCTTCGTGTCTCCAGGGATTCAAAGTTTACTTTCAGCAACACAAGATTTTTATTTTATTTTATTTTTTTCATCATTTATACGAGATGTCGGCGTCGAGAGGTTGAGACACTGAAAGGACAACAAACATTTGACCCTAAAGATGAGTAAGAAGAGAAATGGATGTGAGATTGCAATTTAAAAGGCTGGATGAACTTGAAGCTAACACAAGATACCAGGAGGACTGAAAGGGGAACAGGCCTTAGTAAGCGAAAACAAAGTGCAGTATAGATACAGTAGAGCTTTCTCTCTGTAATGTAAAGTAAACCGAAGCAGCAACCATTGGCTGGGCTGAAGAATTAAGCCACAGCGTCACTCCATAAAGTTCCATGAATGATCAGTTGAGAGTGCGGCTGCTTTGAGCGACAGCTGGGCACCGTCACAGGTCACAAACTATCCGCCTAAGCGGCACCTGCTCTCCTCAGCTACACTCACGCTCTGCGTCTTTGCCCGTTTTAGAACTAGCAGAGAGTTAGGTGGAGTCAGGCACTGCCAAGATGGTGACAGTTTTAAAAAAAAGGTCTTGAGAAATCATAGAAATTGTGGCGTCATGGAGGGTTTGTCCACCTGTTTACACAGTCAGTGTGCAAACCCAGTTGTATTACATGTTGATCATAGTAGATCATTTACTCATTCGTTGTAATTTAGGTGCTGTAAATGTTTAGATTGATTAATGGGTTACAGGTGGACATCAGCATTATCTGAGCTTTATTCATTTACCTAAACACACACTGTACCTTGATCGTTCTCATTGTGTTGGCTGTGTGTCATCACTAATCCAACCACTTGTGCAAAGTTACTACAAACTCAAGCACTGCAGTTAAAGTGAAGTATTTTGAGAACCTTTAACTTCTCGTTTTGCTCCAGTGCATTTGTTTCACAGCGATAGTAACTAATATAATTATCAGTTTAACAAATACAACACAGTATGGATTAAATCCCCCCAATCAAAGAGGAATCATCCAGGGTTTCATCAATATGCAGTTCACACTCAATCTAAATTAGCTTCAATTATTATAGCAAATACAGACCAAAGGCAAGGAAAGTCCTGATAATAAATGTTAAATCTAAACTCTCATGTGTTTCCTGACCCTGGGCAGTGTGTGCAAACCGTTTCATCTTATAATGTGTGCTTTCTTCACAGCGTTGAGAGTTTTATTACCTACATGACTTATACATGAGCATGCTGTTTATTTTTTATTTTTTGTGTAAAGTAAATGCATCCTTCATCCATTTTTTTGGAACTTATTTTTGTACTCATCTCTGTGACATCTTATGCTTCCCTCGGGGCTTAATAAAGTGCCATCGTGTCTCAAATGTTCCCTGACCGCAACCTCTCTAGTGCATCACTGATAACATCAAAAGTGATAAAAAAGGCCACGCATTTGGTACCGTCACGCGGAAAAAGAGCATTTCTGGGACACTGTCAAAGAGCGATCTCAAAACAATCTCAATATGGGGTGTGGCATTCACGACCTGGGAGGAAATATGCATTAATTAAGCAGTAATGTGACAAAATCGTCTTTGTAGATGACATTTAGACTCTAAACAGTGTATGTTCAGAAGCCCTCCAAGCAAGAGATACACACATTTAAATACATCTGCACATACTATACATGTTTGCACATTTCTGTGCAGGATTGTATCTGCCTATGAGCTAAACTTGGCCACATAAAAGTATAATAGAAGGTCGAGACAAAATGCCATAGAAAAAAACCCCCACCTCTGGTCCCCTTTGAAGATTATCTCCAGTGTGTGCGGTAATAGGGATTTAACCACAAGCAGCTCCACTCGTAACCCCAGGTGATTTAACTCGTCTCTTCCCTTTACAGGTAAAGTCAATGAGTAAATAAAAAGACTATGAATATATTTTCATGTTATCTCCACCCATAACTTCCTTTCGGAAAGACTGCCTCAGCAGCTTGTCTTGGCTGCAATGAATATTGTATTGGCAGTGGCTCATACTGTGTATGCAAATTACCGCCCAAGACAAGAGTGATTTTCAAGTGAAGGATGGCATTTCATTTCTGCATCCTCTTCTCTTCCTTGCTCTTTGGTGACACTTTGTGTAGGTTTCAACAGATTGAAAACGAAATAGGTGGAGACATAAGTGTCCTTCATATGCTATTCGCCGTCACTGCTTGTAGTCACAATCGTAATTTGGATGTTTCTTTTATGGATTTAAGTAGCTATGAGAGTTAAATGTCATGAAATAATTTATGCATTACCATGAATCTGAACCACTGGAATAATCTTGTCTGCCTGTCTCCATTTTTCTCTTAGATGGGAAATGCCTCTGAAACATTTCTGCTCGTGTCCAGAATATCGAAAGACAATGACTTCCTCATGGGAACGCTCTACACAATTTTTGGTACGTTTTATTTATTTTATTTGTTTTAACCATATGCGGATTCAAGTGCAACAGTTCCTGTATGTTCTGCTACTCTGTCTCCCAGGTGTTTTGTCAGTGCTGGGGAACGGGATTCTGCTCTTCGTGGCCTATAGAAAGAAGTCCTCCCTGAAGCCAGCGGAGTTCTTTGTGGTCAATCTGGCAATCAGCGACCTGAGCATGACCATGAGTCTGTTCCCACTAGCAATTCCTTCAGCCTACGCTCATATGTGAGTGCCCGTCATTCTTTTTCCTTCTAAGTGTCCATCTTTGACGGAATCTCCCTTTGATGTCACACTCAAGGGGCGTGGAGGCAACAAAAGATGACGGTTGTGGAAGTGGTTAGAAAGGTTGGGCTGGAGCTGCCACTGAAGACTATATGTCCCTGTAGTTCTGAAGATGGTGGGGCTTTATCAGCCTGAGCAAGAGTTCACATTCAAGGCACACTGGTTTCAAAAGGGTCACGCATTTCTCTGTTTCATTACAAACACAAAATTGGGATGGATCTTTGGAGACACTTATGGAGATTTGCACGTGTTGTGTCTAAATATGCCATCACGCTCTGGAGTCTTATCCCCTTTTTCAATTTTTATATAATTTTTATATTGAGTCTTATTTTTGCACATACCACATTTACAGTAACATTTACTTTCTAAAATCTTTCCAAACACTGTTGAGCTGCCAGATGAAAGAAGGTAAACAGAAATGTTGATACTTCAATTTGAGACGCCTTTAGTTGTGACTGCGTGTTCACAGGCAGGCCTTCAAAACAGCAGTGAGCGATTTCTTGGTTTATTAAATTCCCCCTTGTGTTTTTACCTCTGAGGCTTCTTAAAATGTGCCACACCTTGTAAGGTGAAGATTGTTGAGCCCATCTGCACCCTGAAAGGATAAATACAGATGCTACCTAGTTCTTAAAAAAATGCACACACTTCTTCTGCATGTAGAGCTCGCCCTAAAATGTTAATGCAGTGTTTATGCAATAGCTAGATATATATAGAGCAAATAGCATGTACTTTACCTGAATTTAAACATATTCATATATTTTTAATGTGTAACTTTTACTGTAGGGCAACACAGTGGCGAGGTGGTTAGCACTGATGCCTCACAATCACAATCTGATGCCTCACAGCAAGAAGGTCACCGGTTCTAATCCATGGTCCGACTGGCCCTTTCTGTGTGGAGTTTCCATGTTCTCCCTGTGTCTGCATGGGTTCTCTCCGGCTTCCTCCCACCATCCAAAGACATGCTCATTAGGTTAATTGGTGATTCTAAATTGCCCGTAGGTGTGAGTCCAGGCCTGTCCAGGGTGTACCCCTGCCTCTCGCCCGATGACAGCTGGAATAGGCTCCAGCAGACCCCCGTGACCCCTAACAGGACTAAACGGGTATAGAAAATGACTGACTGACTGACTTTTACTATATTGTCCATAAATGTCCTCCTTCCTTCCTGCCTCTATCACCTACAGTATAAGACAGGCTATGAAAATGATGCATTAAAAGGGTCAATATAATGTTGCCATTCTTGTCTCTCTGGTTTCCTGCTTCATCTCTTTGACCTTTTCTGACTGCTTCTCTGATCTCGGAGAATGTGTGTAGTTGTCATACGTGCAGCGCTGGGTCAGAGTGCGCCGCTGCTTAGTACAGCTGAACGAGACCCAGGGGAAGGTCAGCAAAGTGTACAGCATTACTTGTCTCGTTTACAGGAGTGCAATTTAACGGAAGGATTTTGTAAAATAACAATTACTTAATCCTTCTGTTAAATTGAGCTGTGGGGTAGAGGATAGAGAAGTGGCTTTCGAGTGTACACACTGCAGTGTGAACAAATGGATGGGTCATGCAGAAAAATGACTTCCCCGTGTGAGATCAATACTGCATAAATGACTATTATTAACAGTACCGGGGTGTCAGTCAGTAACAAATGTTTTTTTTTTCCTTCACGTGTCTCTCCACTCCACTCAGGTGGTTGTTTAATAGGACAACCTGCATGGTCTATGCCTTCTGCGGTGTTCTGTTCGGCCTGTGCAGTCTGACCAACCTCACGGTGCTCTCTTGTGTCTGCTGGCTCAAGGTCTGCTGCCCAAACTACGGTAACCCAACCAGTTTTTATGCTTTACTTCATTATTCCGTATAAAATTACCATCCTCACTTTAAAGCTAATTCACTGAGGCACTTACCACTTTGGATGATTGCATATGCATCTTAACATCCCATTGAGATGCATTATTATTGTGATTTTATTTCATTCTTAGTGTCCATCAACATCACAATTTCACCCATCTTCAAGACACGTTAAGTTGTATTGTATATTCTACCTAACTTACCATTCATTCTAAAAGGCTGGCTCTCCCTATTCTGCTCCAAACATTGTTGATCTTGATTCTTGCTCTTCCCCCGCAGGCGAAAAAACCTTGAATCTGTAAACACTCACACAATAAAGTAGTGAGGCCAGCGACTCAGGGACTCATTACAAAGTAAAAGAGGCCGTGCTGCAGTAATGTTAATGTTCAAGGCCATGGGTTAACCTCTTCAACAGCAGCATACGTAAATAAGGAGATGTTTACAAGGGCTTTTAATATGCTCCTTTTTAATGTATCGCCCCAATAAGATATTAAACTTGGAAGAAAAAAAACAGGAACCATCCAATTATTGAAACTGCATTATTCCTTGGCTGCATGTTTTGGCTAGATACGTGGTTTTGGAGCTGACTAATGAAATTCAAATTGTGTTGTTAATTTTAAAGAAGAGCAGTGAATCTTTTGCAAGTTTAGAAAAATGCTGTAACTCCAGCGCTTTTTCAAAGGCATCTGGGTCACTTTAATAGATTTACGACCGTGTTTTACTATATTGTCTTTTAACTTTTATTGTCTATTGTCTTTTATCTTCTTCATTTAACCAATTATTAAATATGTGCATACATCATATATGAAGACTGTACAAGAGGACTTATAGGTTGTTTAAGTCAGAGGGCTGAGTCACCTATATGTGACATTTCACCTCACACTGGGTTGTAAATGATCAGTCATTTCTCTAATGTCTTCCTTTCATCTGAGAGATCTGTGTGAATTTACCAAGAAGTACTTCTCCACTGGGAAACGGAAAATGAAATGAAACACTTTCCCTAACATCTTTTCTCAAACAACACCGATAGACATTCAAACAGTTGACATTCAATCGTAAAGCCAGCTAAAGGTAACCATAGAAAAAAGTGCTTAATGGCACAGCGACTTCCATTTCCATTATTATCCAGTTGTGCTTCAGGGAAATTGTTGGCAGTTATCAAACGAAAAATGAAAAGGTGCTGTGAATGTCAAGGATGGCTGACCCCATTTTCAAGTGTCAGATTGGATTTAATGCGCTTTCATTTATAGTTAGTCACACACGTGGATGCTGTTTTGTTAGCCGGATCACAAATCTGATTGGAGTCCATCTAGGTTGTCTAGAGGCTACAGAACTGAGCCACTCCAGTTCAGAAGGACATGTCAGCGCACCTGCTGTTAAAAAGCGTCAAAAGATGAGAAACGTCTGCACTGAAGCAGAATCAAGACTTAACGATGGCAGCTCAGCCCGCTAACAGCCATCCATCATCTCACACAAACACATGGATCAATCATATTTATTAGGTTTGCTGTTTTAACTCTTACCTCATTTATGAAGATCAATGCTCTCCCACCCACTACAATCAGTAACTGGAGAGGGCAGGAATCAGATAACGGAGACAGCAGCAGCTCTGTGTAGCACAAAGATCCTTAAAACGGCGAGAGTCACTTACAATGAACGCTCCCTGTGGAAGCTATTTCTACAAACTGATGCTGTTACAAAGACTAGAAGTGCAAACATTATGCATGCATCTACACCTTTTTAACATCCTAATACTAACTCAGACAGTCTCAAGTGTTTCTTGGATCCATTTAAACATTTTTTTCCAGCTCTTTGATTTTCCTTAGCCACCTGAAACAAAGTCAACTCAGCGTCCAATTAGGCCTGGTAGTTTCTTTCAGGGCTTTCAGCTTTATCATCTTCATCTGAGACTGACTGCTCGGTTTTCATGGAGATCTGTTGCCATGAGAAGCCTGACTGCGTCAGAAGCCAAAACAGGCAAGAGGTTTAACGAGTATGGCTGCAAGAACAAAATCTTGGGGCTTCTGCATGATCTCTATGACAACTGAGAAAACTCAGTTTAAACTGATGAAGAGCATGTGGTGTGGCGGAAAGCTCTTGAAAGCTTCGAATTAGTTCGTCAATCAGGATTCCAATTTGAAGAATGAACATCAGATCTTAAAATGAAAGATACAGTTGTGTGATATGTTAGTGAAGTCTCCTGTCGGCTCCTGAGCGGTCAGTATTGCGGCCTGATGTTTGAACCCGAGCATGTGAGGAGTTGTCTTTTATGATTTTGTTTAAAAGAAAACATGTGCAAGTTAAGTGGCTCTGATAAAATTCCCATTAAGGGGGCTGAAAAAACACATTCAAATAGAAAGCTTGGTTTTTGTAATTAAAGCAACAGAAGGAGGCTTGGCAGCAAACACCGTGGTATTGTCAAAGCAATACAAAACAACTGACAAATCTCTAATGAGGCCAATCAAATGTGGCCAAAATGCAAATGGTCTAATTCAAAAAATATGCACAATTGTAAAGAGGAGTCGTCCTGCAAACTCAAACACAGACGGAAAACCGAAAACTCAACTGAAAGGGACAGGCAGCTTCGATATGAATGTTTCTTAGACTTTGTGGGGATTATCAGTCACATCCAGCAAATATTCCAATGCTGTCACACTAATGACTTCTAATGTTATTCAAAGACATTCATTTAAGAGTTCTCCATTCTCTTTCCCTCTCTCTGAGAAAAACGCATTTCCAGATGAGGTGGCACTCATCCCTCTTGAAACCATAGTAACCATAGGACAGGGGAATGAGCCATGACATATCCATGCTAAGACTTGAGACATTTACGCAACCAAAGGAAGCACAGCTGCATCTGCCATAAAATATGCTTTCAATAAAATACTTGAAGAGAAGAACTCAACGTGTCAAACATATGTGGAAAAGATTTTGTCTGTATTCTGTAACATTTGCAGGCTCATGGCCGCACTGTGGCCCCTCAGTGATCATGCAGTTTCACTTAACATTAACTAGTCCTTCATTGCTAGAATGACTTTAGGCAGCACATTGTTAAAGATCATAATTAAACTCTCTTTTTTTTCCCACAGTAGCCATGGAGGATTTATTTAGTGTACATGATTGGCTGTGTCTAATCCAACCATCCTCACCGCGCAGACAGTTGAGTTAGGGTTCACATCTATTTTTAAATACTCTCTTGGCACTCCCAAAGATTCTTCCATTAGCTATAGATTTATATATATTAGTTTTAGGTTAATTCAATTTCAGATTTGTTCAAGACTCATCATTCCTTTCTAATTTGCTCATTAAGTGATCCCGTTGGGTTCTTCTTTTCTTTTTTAGTCGTTCTGTGAAAATGTGATAATTTGTCACAGCGCTGCTTGGCTATAACTCATAAATCATGATTAATTTAGAAACAGACTGAATGTGCAATACATCCAAATTGGTATTTAGTTTCAGTTCATTCAGAAGCCGTTACAGTCACTCTGTGGATGGGTGTACATTTAAACCTCGCCTTCCAATCCAGCGATGCTCCCATTTATATGATTCACACGCGTACAGTCTGTGTGCCGATACACGCTGGAGATGCACAAGATGAACAAGCCCCACGGGAGCATAATTAGTATAAAAGCACGGTACATTTGTTCAAGGAAGAAATAAGCACAGCTAGAGACAGTAGCGCGTATGCTATGATGCAGGAATGTAGCAGCATGGGTGAGCTTTCAGGCACAGCTGGACTGCACGGATCAGACGAGAGGCAAACAGCACTTGCATGTCGCATTTCAACTAATTCTGTGTCTAAATCCCACTTCACAAGGCCGGAGCAGAATGAGAAGTGATTTCCGCTCTCCAGAAGGTTTAACGATTGCACCTAAACAGGCACGCTATAATGGAGGGCTGCGTTTCTAAAGAGTTCCTCTTGTCTGTTTTCCTGAGGAGCACCGATTATAATGCACAGTGTAAAACCCAAAGGGACACCGAGCCTTGCAAATAAAGGTGTTTGAAATGCAAATGAGCACAAATAATTACACTTTTATGAGAATTCCCTGCTAGGAACCTTGCACAAATGTACTGTCCTCTAAACTAGTTTATACACTGTAACGGAAAACCCTCCTAGTCAAATCAGGGGTACGGCATCACTGATGTGAATATCCTCACAATCACAAAATAAAAATGATCATTTTAACATATGATCAGATCTATATTAAAGTTGCAAACAAACCCATTTTAACTAATAATATGCACATAACTGCTCAGTACCAAATGATTTACTGACAGCGATGGATTGTAGGACGCGATCAACAAAAGCAGAGGTTATTTTGAGTGCGTTACCATCTGTTGATGTGAACCACGCATCTAACAACAAGAAAAAAACAGATCTCGGGAGACAAAACAGTCTGGAGCAGTTGCGTTACAGAGTCATCTCAAAGCATTTCGACTGCATCCGAAGGGAATCTGAACCAACCCAAGACTAATTAACTACTCAGCTGAGTAGCACAATGTCAACACATCTAAATTGCTACTTCAGAAAAAGTAGCCACCTTAATAGTATCATAAAAAGATTGTAACCAACTGGTAAATAATTTGCCAGTGTTGTGTATAAAACTGAACCATTTTATCTATTGTTTTCATTTACTCTCAATATTTTTTCAGCCAGAAAAGTCCTTGGGTCTAAAGTGAGGATAATTTGTCTTTGCGCTGTGTAATACAGATTTTAAATTTGAGTATCAGAGTATTAGATCTAGAGTGCAAATGGGCACTTAAGTGTAGTTTATACCTCTACGGGACCTAGATGCGTAATACACACACAGTCTATGCCAGTTCAAGTCATTTATACTTGCGCTCTTCTCAGTCTGTCTTGTTCTGTAAAAACGCCACCCAAGCACTAGTCTTTTTTGCCAGTCTGGTTGGCGACTGAAACATTTGCCGAAATCTTTCTGGAAACGAGTCATACAAATGTGTGTACCTCCCAGCCTCCTCAGTTAACCTTTCCTCGATGGGTTCCTTCTTTATTGATCCAAAACAATAAAAATAAAAATAGCAGATATGGAGAAGCGGCCGGAAATACTAAAGCTGAAACACGCTACTACCAAGTGGACCAATCACAGCTCTTGTGGTCTGCGATGGTTACATTTCTGGTGAGGTGCACATCAGGCTACAGTGTTAGGGTCTGCGTAGGGTCTGGGCTGTCGTCGTAGCTACATTGTCAAAGCGACGCAGAAGCATTAATCGCACATTACTCACACTTTAGATGCTGGAATCAGGAGAGAAAAAAGCTTCTCCATTTAAAATGTTTGAGCACATATTTGAGGAGTCCGGCTCTCCACAGACAAAGAGCTCAGGAGATCTAGATGGATTTTCTGATCAGTGAAGGTATGCTCTACTTGAGACAAAAAGCAATCTGTAATGGCTAACTACCCCCCACCCTCTGCACCAGACAGTCCAATGAGCGCCACCAGGCGTAATCACCTCCCCCCACCCCTCAGCTTGAACTGTAAGAGGGGTTGACATCCTGCTGAAGAGGCTGTGTGGTGCCACAGATAAGGCTGCGTGTGTTCTCCTCCTCGCTGATTGCACACCGAAGAAGCCGCTGCCTAAATCAATTATAGTAGACTGTGACTGTTTCAGTGAATCCCATGCACCCCTTTATTCACACTCTGGCATGAGTGCAGTTAGTGCACAGTGCTGCACCACTAGTCATATAGATAAATAGTTATGTGCCATAAAGGCAAGTTACACATATTTAGAAGGTCCTAGTAACACACAATAAAACATTTATATTTACTCAGTTTTATAATCGTGAATGTCTATACAACTCCAGCAAATAATGTCAGAGGAAGTCAGTCGCATGGCAAGACACAATGGTTAGCTTTGTACTATTATGCACAGGCTCTTATGCTCGTTTACAAGTTTCCTGACCAAGGGCAATCCTGGTATGAATAATATGTACGCTAGGGAATGGCGTACAATGTATAAGTGTATATTATATAATAGATTATTGTTTAAGTGCATATGAAAAACAGCACAAGGACAAGATGCATGATTACGCTACAAAGAGAAAAATCACATTGTACTTTCACCTTTTTATACTGGCTAGAATTGCCAGCGTCATCAAACTTTAGTTGATGATTAACTGAAATAAAATAACCGTGAGTTGCTTTGTCAGTCGTTTGTCTTGCAGCCTTTTTATTTAATCTGTACTGAACAGCTGCAGATATTTGCCTGAACATTGTCACCATTAAAACATAAATAAATGAACACAAAAAAATACAGTGGAAACAGTGACGGCGATGACTGCCGTCAGTTGAAGTAATTGCAATCAAGCGACTGTGTGATAATTGTGTCAGGCCTACTGGTGACTGTGTTTCTCGGGGCATAGATGGCTGAGCCTCCGGGGGGAGCAGCTACGCCTCTTAAGTGTTTTTTTTTCTCATATGTGTCAGCCCTAGGCAAACATGCAGCTCCAACAATAATGTTTATGTTTAAGTCGCTGGTATTATGAAGTCTACTAGCTTCAAATGTGCTTTCCTGCGGTCCATGTGATCGAAACACGCCTGAGGAGAAATATGCATCGACCGCAAAACTTGATGAAAGAAAAAACTTTCTCCTCCTCCTCACATATACACATTCATCAAACGTCCTGTTAAATTATTTCACCACTCACTGGATATCTTTCTCCTTCAAGCCTCCCCACTCATTGCCTGTTATCAGGTATACCAGACTAAGCATATTGTTTTTCTGCCTTTGTGCTTATATCCTTCTCCTCCTCTGTACCAAGGTAACAAGTTCTCGTACTGCCATGCCTGCCTGCTGGTGGCTGGCGTCTGGTGCTACGCTGGAGTGTTTGCTGTGGGTCCCCTGTCGGGCTGGGGAGAGTACGGGGCTGAGCCTTATGGCACGGCGTGCTGCATCAACTGGCATGCTCCCAGCCAAAGCTCCGCAGCCATGAGCTACATCGTCTGCCTCTTCTTCTTCTGCTACGTGGTGCCGTGCACTGTCATCTTTCTGTCCTACACGTTCATCCTGCTGACTGTACGGGGCTCCCGCCAAGCCGTGCAGCAGCACATGTCCCCGCAGAACAAGATTACCAATGCGCATACACTTATCGTTAAGGTAACGGCATCGGCTTTTTTATAGACTGGACATTATTAAATGTATCAATTCATGTTTACATAACAAATCTTTTGTGTGTTGTCGTGTATCTTTTCAGCTTTCCGTGGCCGTTTGCATTGGTTTCCTGACAGCATGGAGTCCGTATGCTATTGTGTCCATGTGGGCTGCATTTGGCAACCCAGCATCTGTACCACCTATGTCTTTTGCTCTGGCAGCTATCTTTGCCAAGTCCTCCACCCTTTACAACCCCATTGTCTATTTGGTCTTCAAGCCCAACTTCCGCAAGTCGGTGTGCCGCGATGTGGCTCTGTGCAGAAGGTCGCTCTGCGGATGTGTGTGCGAGGCCAGCTCTGCGCAGAAGGGAACTTGCATGCAGCCTCATCACAAAGAAGAGTGCAACTCCACAAGGTTATCCAATGGACTACCAGAGAACCACGGGACCTGCAGACACTGCCCTTGCCCTGAAACAGTCACTGGTATGAGAGAAAATTGCACAGACTACAGCCCCCAGCAGACTGCCAGGATACTGAAAGGATCTCTGCACAGTGAGGTCGCTGTCAGTCAGCTCTCCAACGAGCTGCAGAGTGACTTCCTCTAGAGAAGCGAATGCAGCCGGAAAGAAAAAAAAATGGAAAAAAAAAAAGATGGCAAGACTGCACACTGAAAGACATTAATCACAAGTTAGGGAGGAGGGAAAAGGTAAGGAAAAACAAAACAAAGAGATCAAGACCGACTGAGAGAAAAACTATATAACTTTACTTATGCCTCAAATATGTGATACTGCCAAAAAATAAAAAGAATACAACACAGAGAGAAACAACACATGACAGATAAGTTAAAAGCCAATGCAGGAGGATAAGGAAGCCAAACAGTCCACAGATGTGTGCGTCGATATGACATCAGGTCAAATTACTGAGCATCTGACCAACATCCAGCAACCAGGAGTCACAATGCAAATCAACATACGCTGGATTTAGAGGGAGGAACTGATACTGAACCTTTCTGCTCCCTCAGCCACCTTTTGTGTGTGTTTATTACAAAGTACTGTATTTGACAATGTATTGGATTTGATATGTAATTTATTTATGCATGCCTCAAACTGAAGGACCACAGGGTTGCTGTTGTTATACTGTAAGAAATTAGTGCTGTCTCCTCATTGCCGAGGATGGATTAAGTTGTCAAAGCCCCGATGCATTGAACTACAGTGTGTCAGCCTCGATATTCATCCTAACACAACCAGACTCCTTGAGGAGATAAAGAACAATGATCTGAGGAAGACATTTTGTTTAGTGAGCCCCTCCCCCACCCCACCCAAATTGACATTTTGCCCTAGGGGTATTGTATTGACCCCTCCGCAGAAAGGCAATGCCAATTTTGTCAATGTCTATATTGTCTAATCACCTCTGTCCAGAACAGAAAGCACGACTCAATTACGGTGTACAGGAAGAAGCTCTGGGGGCACAGCTTCGTATATTTCTAACGCACATGAAGCTCCACTCTCTCCCAGTGTACTCTGTGTGGAGACGTTCCGTTTGGGACGATCAGCTTTACAGTTCCTGAAATAAGCTACACATTTAAATTATATAAAAGATTTGTTACAAAATATTTGTATGTAATGTAATTTTTTTTTTTTTTTTTTTTTTTTTACAAATAATACAGCATCCATTTCTGATGTAAAACCCAGGCAAAAACACTAATAGTATTAAGTGAATGTTAATGAAATGAAAGCTCATGATGATGTTTTTTTGAAATCACACTAATCTAGGATTACAAGACTGAAGTTATGTGGCTGTCCTTGGTTTAAAGTCTGTATGTGTTAAACAGAGAGCTTAGCGAAGACAAGAACAGGATCTTTGGTTTCCAGGAGGTTAATCTTGGGCAGTCGAGAAGCAATCTCATCCTAAACAAAGGACTGCAGCAGTGTGGACTTTGAAGGATAAATTGAGGGTCTTATTTTCATACGTTTGGTCCTGTCTTTTATTGGTCATGTGCTTACCAGACATCAAACTACTGTACAATTAAGCCTAAGAAACAAGCTGACGAGGCGGCTGTAAGATAGCCAGTGCTTCAGCCAGGTCGTGGAGATGAATTTTTTTCATTCATTAGCTTTGGCTGCCCCGAGGCTTTTGTAAGAGGTCAGACCTTCACCTTTCCCTTGACTGCTTTTAATAGATTTTACCACATTCCTGAATTTCAATTAACGTGGCTAGTGTCTTATGATCACCGACGGCAACGAGGTCCATTCCTATAAAAATAAGACCCATAATTGTAAGAAAAGCAGAGCGATCGTCTAAGCCTGTTAGTGCATGTGCAAGAAAGGAGAGGGAAAAATAATCGTAAGGTTTATTTATACTGTATGTGAGTGTATTTTTTTCTCGTGTGCCTCTGTGAGAGTGGGCTTCATGGGCAGGATGTAACAGATTCTTAGTAAATGACTTTGGGTGGGATGCCCAAAAAGAAAAGAGAACACTAAAATGTTCCTTAAGCCATTATAACAAAATAGGAGACATTAACTTTATGTCTATGCATGAATATAGACCACTTGCCTTTAGTGCTCCCTTTACCTGTTGTTCAGTAAAAGAGTTTGTAATAATAGACACACAAGGCTTTGCCTCAGCACCTGCCAACATTACTCCAATAAAAAATGCCCAGCGAGCATAGCTGGGCTTGTGTTTGTCCAGCAAGCTATTTTGTACTTCCCCTGGCAGCATAGGTCATCAAATGGAAGTACAAAAAGACCTGCCATGGACAAGATTAATTAGATGTGCTGGGGTGCATGTTGTGGTTGACTGGCGTGACTTTCATGCCATGATTCCTTTCTTTGCTGTGCTACTGAGAGGCTGCAAGACTGCAGGCCCGTGCAGTTTTTCCACTAAGTACTTGCCTGTAAAAGAGGCTCCCATTTTGTGTTCTCACTTTCAGATTGTCATAAAATAATGTGCTTCACGTCACGCAAAAACGGCACGGTCAGCACTTGTGGCTCACTCTGCCGCTTGCTACGCACCCCCACTTAATGCTCCATAATGGCTGCTTCTTGAAAGACCTGATACTAAATTGGCATCGCCACCTGAACTAATACCCCACTTGGGCTTTTCACACGACACTTAGCTCTGGGGTTAGGCACTTGTTAGCTCAGGGCTTACATCTCTATCACCTGTGGGCTTCAGACGTGTTCAGACTGATATCTGCGCTGCACGAAAGAGAGAGAGAGAGAGAGAAAAGGTCCCCATGTTGATCTCGATGAGGCACCAATGCAGGAGGTTTCAGTAAAAACAAACACAGCGTCATCTGGCAAAACTGGCTCAGTTTTTATCACAATGCATCCAGCAATGCACTGTACTGAACAATCAAAGTGGTCTTTATCTTGTCTCGTCATATTATCACAACTGAAAAGTTTTTAAATATGTGTATCCCATTGTCTCTGTTACTTCACTTCACTGCATAACATGCACACTCCCTCCTGTATCAGCAGTGCACAGGTGCATTCAGTACAAAACTGACTATTTCTTCATGCATCACACCGCGACCACTACAGCCCGTATTCATTCTCTACTGCAGTGCTGCTCTCAGTCTTAACACCAGTTCAAGTTGTTTCACCCCTTGTCTGAGGGATCTCTTCTGGCAATCTTTATCTCGAAAGCAGGTTACGCCAGCGATGTTTAATGTGACACGAGACAACAGGCCATCTGTGGTCCGATCAAATAAAACCAGCTACTTTGAGCATTCTTACAACTTTAACCTGTGACATTGAGTTTGAAATGCTCAACCTGGCGCTAACTGTGAGACAATGTGGAGGATGCCTCGGGCGAGTTTATTTCAGCTGACACATGTGCAAACCTTCCTGCTATTTAAAAAAGAAAAGAAGCACCATTCTCCGATAGACATTTCCATAAACACACTGCATATACAGACCCTTGTTCCTATCAGGATGTTAGAGGCAATAACTGTCACCTTCACCTGTTCACCTGTGTATACAACAGCTACACAAATACTTGGATGTGCAGGGTAGCAGCTCACCACTGTTTCTTGCTTTTGTAACCTTCAGAATGAAATGAAAAGTTGTAAGTACAACACGGTTATTACTTCCCCAGAAAAACAGATCGATTGTACTTACTACTCTGATGTGTCAAGAATGACATTGGTGTTGGCTATGACATTTAGAAAAAAAGAGAAAAAGAAAATTATGAAGAAGGCTGAAGAAGGATCCTCGAAAAGCAAGTGGAATTTCTGTTTGTTATTCTCTAACCAAAGGTTACGGTCTCCTTTACGCTCACTGTCAAAGCCAAAATGCTGTTTTGGACACTCATATTTTTCTACCAATATGCAGGTTACCATGAGAAGAATATACATATCAAAGACTTGGCCTCAAAGTCCTGTGCTGGACAGGCGCTGACCGGCCCAGTGTTTTGGGCAAAGATGGACACACAAACCAGGAATCATAACTGTGAAAACGTAATCTGATGTCTCTTTTTTCTATTCTGTTCTTCTCTAAGAACAAATACTGCAATTACCTAGGTGTGTATTCTGTATCACTAGCCATTCCCACCTGGGTCATCTACTTTACTTTTTCAAATAATATATATCTATATATATATATATATACAGTATATATGTATTGCATGTGTGTAGATAATATGTGTTTGTACAGATGCCAAACTGAATTCATATATAATTATGAATATCAGCCCGGGGGACAGAGAAGCCCCTAGCAGTGTCTTGAAATGGGGATGATGGGTTTTATTTTTATGTTCTTTCAGCTTCTGACTGGTGGCTTTCAAGGTGTTTCCTGTAAATGCTTCTTATTATGAGATTTCAGTCCAAAACTGCCGCCAAGGCTATGGCTTCCCTTGCCGCAGCTGGAATCCATTTTCCTTTCGCTTTTGCTGTGTGTGAGAGGAGGACAGACTGAACCATAATATTCTAACAGAGAAATCACCAATATTAGACGACTTCCATAAAGTAATGGCTGTTATGGCTGACCGTAATTTACCTTCATTTTCCACCTCTTTGTTGTGGACTTCTACGGAGACGCAGCAATTCAAGTGGGAAATTGAATCTATCGTGATGTTATTGTGTATGCAGCTTCTATGAAGGCGATTGTTTCTACCTCCCAGTTAATTACAGAATGTATGTGTCGCCGAACAGGAAGATTCAAACATTTGTTATTAAGGAATCCAAGTGTCTCGAGTCTTTGACACAATTATAGCCACTTGGACGAGCAGTTCACTGCAAAGAAGCTTGATTACAGAGGAATTAAGGTGTGGACGCAATATTTTGGTGGAAATAGCGCAAGCTGGATGCAGTTGTCTTCTAACCGTGTACATTTTAAAACCCCCTGTTGGCACCAGTTTAGGCATCCTGTCAATATGAACACCTTGGTTTAATGCACTCATCTTTCTGAATCTTACCTGTTACGATGCAGCCTGGAAACATGACAAAGACTTTGTTAATCCCATTCGGGACATAAGACTCTGAATCAGGAAAAAACACCATATGCACACACATATGCAGAATTTATAGTCATTTATATTTCACGTCCTGGATGCTCTAAGCCCACACGAGGTATGAATAATGGGATAAATCCTATACGCACTGCTGTCTATATATTCACACTAATCCTCTGTAAATAAAGTGAAATGAGATCAGAAAGATTCACCAAGAATTTAGAGTCGTATTACTACAGCAGCAAAGTCTTTGTATGGATCCTTATTTTTCCTTTTGTCTTCTGCAAAGCAAATGCTCTGTCCTCAGGAGATTTGCAGGTTTGATCTGCAATGTATTATATACACACACACATCAGACGTTTAGGAGCCCCTCTCCCCCAGTTTCTAAGACACAAACAAGGCTGAATGTGATGTGTTGTACATATATGTATGTATGTCTGGTAAGATTCTGTCTATCTATATGGGTTTTAAACTATTACATCATAATTATTGAAATTATTATCATTGTTGTCAGTGAAGTTTCAGATGCACTGTGAAAATGTTTACAACTTATTTTTTCTTTTTGCTTTGTTTTGTTTAAAAAATATGAAGGATTGTATGAAAAGAGTTAAATACGTCTACCTAAGGGCATATAATTTGTTCTGAAGTAAAAAGGAATGATAAATAAATATAATTCAGGATTCAATTATTGGATGTTTCTGTGTTTTTAAATACAACAGATAGTGGACATGTCACTAACCAGTCATTAAGGTTTTGACCAGATGATTAAAGCTTAAAGGTCAAGGATCACAGTTTCTGGGTTCGTATGTGCGAGACTGGACTGTTTAAATGTGTGAGTTGTTAATTCTGTAGGTGTGCCATGCGCTGTTCAATAGCCTGCAGCAATAACATTCAAGTTTGTTGCCATCCCCAAAGCACAGTGGGCCAACACAGCTTCCCTGGTGCACACACAATCAGTGCAGTGTGCACACGCACACATGTGATCTACAAATTTTAGGCTACACAAGGACCTCGAACCTTCGCAGACTTGGGCAGATGACAAAATGTGCATCAATCAGACCCTGGCTGAATGCATGAACTGGCCTTGAAGACTCTGTCTACCTGATTTAGAGGCATCTGGCAGTGAGATGATGGTTTGCCCTCCCTTTCCAAGAGTGTGGGAGAACCTATGATGACCAGGCGAAAAGAGCTGGTTTGTCTCTTCTGGGCTACAGTTAAAACACATTGCATTATTATTTTCATAGCGCTACTTATTTTCCAGTTTACCTAAGACCGATTACCTAAATTCTACACACAGCAGAGCACTTGTAGGAGACGGAACAACAAAAATAAGATGCAACGGGACCCCTGCTGTACCTACAGCAAAGATTTGGATTTGGATTTCATCCGATATTACCATCACAACACGAAATAGTCGTTGTGGATATGCGGGCCTGTGAACCAATCATTCCATAATGTATCAAATGTCCGGTAAATACCCCAGGCATGTTGTTGCAGCAGGTTTGCATCTGAGTGCTTAATTTCACATTTTCCAATGTGTGCCCTGGTATTATTGCTGAGGATCAGATTTCACGTTAGAAAAGTTTAAAGCCTGGTGCACGTCTTGAGGTGGAGATCAGACCGTTGTTGCCTTTTCCGCTTCTGCAGCCCCTCGTGCCTGTCCGTGTTTCCGGTATAATGTAATGCACATGTACAAACACACACACACACACACACCACGTCTTGCTGGGCTGTCTGAGCACACAGGCATGGATTTTTAGCTCTAATTGGTTTTGTCACACTGTTTTGCGCCTCCAAAACAAGACTGATCAAGATTCATGAGCTTTTCCTGCTGTTTGAGAAAGACGGATCTTTCCAGCCATCGTTCTCTGAATACCATCTTACATTCATGTATAGTTGTGTGCATGCTGAGTGAAAACGAACAAGTTGAGAATATTAATAATAATAAATAATTCTCATTTCATTAAGGGTACAATCCATAGTTTAGCTGGACCTTAGTATTGCGTAATAAGCTCTAGCGCAATATGAGCGTGCTAATTTGGAATCTTAATCTTTAATTGCAGTTGCAGTAACCTCTCTGACCTTGAACCAACATCGAAGAGAAAACTTGTTTTCCAACTTCATCCCACTGATCGTGTATAGAAAAATGTATGTGCCACTGGTGCTTCTGTTCTACAGATTTTTCATCCCACATCCTCCACGCACACCTGGCCTTTTGCATTAACCCCACAGACTTCGATGTAGCTGAGAGCAGTTGCACTGTTCGGGAAACAGATGGACATGATCCGGTTGCCTCACCTTATCAAGATGTCCCTGCTGAACGCCATCTGCCAAAATATCTACACTCTGCCAGGTCTGCATTAGAGCAAATTGGAAAGGTGTGTGAAAGAGAAGCGACGACAGCAGCTGAGCATTGCATGCGCCTGCCGTGAAGCAGTGCAACACAACAGACAAAGCAGCTTCAGGGAAAACACTGTAAAAAACGCCACACCTAAAGGGGCCTAATACAAATCTGTTATTTGTGTGTTGGCAAGTCCATTAACACTAAGCTTTCTAAGGAAAAAATAATAATTAAAAGTTGCTATGTTGAAATATATACACATTATATTGTGCACATACAAAAAAAAATGATAACTTTCTTTTACAGAGTTAAGTGGGAATGTGTCAGAGCTTTTACATCGGCTGTTTGGAATAATTTTTGTTTGATTATGTGTTTATAAGTATGTTTACTTGTTGCCAAGTTAGCGTGGAAATCCAGCAGTAAGCTAGTTGAGCTTGTTGTAAAACTGCACTTACATTGAAACTCTGCCCTTTCTAACCATATCATTTCTCTGTGCATGACATCCTCTGAAACCTAGACACATCTTCCAAACCTGTAGAAAAGTAACGTTTGACTTGTACTTTGTCAGCAATACAAAGTGAGTGTTAAAGTATCACATCCTTAACATTACACTCAAATTATACAATAAAGAGAAAAACTTCCTTGATCAGGGGCACTGATATGATCTGATTAGGCATGAAAATGACTTGGTGCTGAATGATAAGGTGTGTAAACAGACTCATCCACCCTAACCTCCGTCCTCTGTGGACAAAGTGTTATTATGCTGCACAACATTCAGAATTCCCCCGGCAGAGGCGTTTAAATGTTAACCATATGTCTTTAGCAGGTATCTGCTGAAGCAGCTGATGCCACATTCTGCACATAGCCAGATAAGACAGATGGCCTGAAAGAGGAGCGAAGGGATCCATCTATGTAAGACAGAAAAACAGGGGAGGTGGATTGGCTTCTCAGCCACTTACTAAACAATGTTAACTTCTCTACCAATCACAACCTGAGAATTATCTTAATTAGTTGTCAGAAAACCATTAACCCTGAAAAGAAGATACGACTCAGGTTAATCTGATTAACATCCTCTAATGCCGGTGAGTATTGGGTTGTTAATCATCCTTGGCTGAGTATGTTTTCTTCATGTTCAGTTTCTTTTACTGGTAGTGGTTAATAGGCAAATTAATAGGCATACAAAAAGACAACAAAAAAATCTGGAGTGTGCTAAACCAAAAATAATTTTCAAAATTTACAAATCAAAGAAAAAATACTCACTTGTCACTTGTTCATTTGGTTCACACTACATTATTTTTGTCCTTAAGGTAAAGTGAATAGCCGAGATAACTCAACAGTTTCCTCCCCGGTGATAAAAGATGACTATACAACAAGCAGTCTTCTATTTTTTTTTACTGCTGACGCTTCTACTTACACTCTTCCTCCTAGGCCCTGTGCCTGGACATCTGGGCAATGCTGTCGCATGTGGCCAGCTTTAAGTACCTGTGGTCACATCTGACATTAAGATGAGTCCCCAGCCAGCCCAGTGAGATTGAGATCCAATCACAGTTTGGTGCTCTGTATGCAAATAAACTCAGATTTTATTTGATATGCAGAAGAATATTATAACACCTGCTGTCTCTAATGGCTCTCTACCTGCCACTGTATCACAGCACTGGCAGAAAAAATCTCTGGTAATAAAGATAAATATTGGTGATTATTGACAGTACACATAACATAACCACACACATTACAGACTACATCATGATGATGTGATGGCAGCAGTATTTAACCACATGCCTTCTTAATGACAGAATCACACAGTGTGCCTCATTAAATCACTTGTTTAAATGTATATATGATATTGTTAGCTAATAGCGACAAGGTCAGAATATTATACTTGAGCACTCGTTAGTCTGGTTTCGCTCTGTAAAAGGCGGCGTGTCTTTTTAGCCAGCTGGGTTAATTTTTGTTTCTACTTCCTGCTTCACTTTCAACAAGGGCAAGTGAAACAATCCAGGTATTGTATCCAAAACAGGTTCAAAAAAGGCAACTGGACTTGTAGAGTTTTTTGAGAAGACATTTCACCACTCATCCGAGTAGCTTCTTCAGTTCTAGGGGACTGGTGGGAAGTCTGAGGTTTAACTCCTGAGGAACTCCTCCTGAAACTTGCTTGTTAACAATCAGAAACCGGAGCAGCTGAGCGGTGAAACGTCTTCTCAAAACACTCTACAACTCCAGCTGCCTTTTTTGAACCTTTTTTGGATACATTAGTTTACTTCTTCTTCTTAGTATATCTTAGTCCCCTATCTTTTTTATACTTTTTCATTTCAGTCTTCTTGGCATTTTGTTTCCATGTAACAATCTTCCATTTTAACTTGTTTCTTGTTACTTCTTTCGTAACTGACTGCCAAGTCCCCTTTTGCTCCAAGTCAAATTTCTTTTGCCCATGCCTCAGCGCACAGACACCTGTCATTGTGGCCATTGTTAGCAAGAACCAACGTCAGCTGTTTCCCTGCTGACAACTCTTTGCCTTCAAGGTTTATCCTACAAGGCTGAGGCCTGCCTGAACCTGCGTCATCAGCTCTGGAGGTAAATGCCAGAACTGCTAAAAGCAGCTGTTGATTCACCTGGCCTGCCCCAGGAAGAGCTGTGCAACACACCAGCCCAGTGCAGCAGCTGTGCTACGGAATTTTTAAAAGGCTGTTCAGTCCTTTGTAAATAAACCCCCTCATTTATTACAAAGTCTGGTTTCTATGTGAACCTTTAATAAAGAGTGTGGAGTTACTTAAATTGGCTGAAATGAATATATCGCGGCATGGAGGAAGAATCTTCACAGTCAAACTGATACATGTCTCTCCTTTCTCTAATCAGAAGGTGTTAATAAGAACAGTGCATTAAAGTCACCATTGTGCAACAACTGGGGAAGGATAGCAATTCCATTGTCCAGCGTCAGCTTCTAACAGGCCATTGATGTGTAAATGCACTCGGACAAGGCAGATAATGGCCAAGGATTCGATAGTATCAGTCCCTTGGCAATGCTTTCAGCAGGATTTCTGCTGAAATAAATTAAAATAACCAGCTAGTATTGCCATTGAAATAATGACATAAAGGAAATAGGGTTTCAACATGAATGGTGTTGGTATTTAAAATAAACATTCGTCTACAAAGGCCACAGCTTCCAGTATTTTTCATATTCCTCATTTTCTTTCTACACTTGCTCTAATATGTTTTTGACTTGGTTATAATGCTCCCTGGATTCAGTGTTTTTTTTTGTTTTGTTTTTTGGTGGTTTTTTTATAGTCCTGCCCCCGTGTCTCATAATGTGAAAATGTGTTTGCTGAGACCTAAGCCAAGCGTTAGTTGCCCGTGGGCAGACTCCCCGAAACAGTTCATTTGAAATGACTGTTCTTGCCTCTGCTCTAACTGTCTGCATGGTGTATTGCACCAAATTGCATGACATTGTCAGTAAAAAAACACTGGGATCCAATCTCCCACATGTGAACATGTCACCCACTAACACAGGATATTAGTCTAATTTGATTCTCTGCCTGTCAGAGTATTATCATAGAATAGACAACATTCAAATACACATCGTATCATGGCACAATGACTATTTCTACATTTACAGAGTGTATGTGAAAGTTGGCGCTCGACTGAAAATGTTCTTCTTCTCTAAGCTGTAAGCCGTCAAAATGAAAAGAAACAGATGAATAATATGTTGATTTTGAAAGCATTTAATAAACCCAGAATCCTGCAAAATCCTACTGACGATTAACCTGAAATCAAAGACAACATAATTTTACCATGGCACATTCTTTATTCAGTCCTTTGAACATCATCCAAGAGCAGCAGATTTCCTCTTATCACCCCTGTCATAAGGTGACCAAAAATTATTAGCTGCTTTTTAAAAATTCCACACCACGCCGACAGTGATATGAAACAAAAACAGTTTGTTTCACCCTGAAGACATGGCAAATGTAAACGCAACAATTCACACTCTCTGCACGCATACAAAGAAAACAACAGGATTTGCTGAGTTTTGCTATCAGCCTATACCTTGAGAATATGTATAGATATTGGTTATCGTTCATAATACCCCGAGCTCATCATTGTGTGAGATTAATCCTTGCCTCCGAGCTAATTATGGATATTTCTTGTGCCTGCACGAGACGCGGTGAGATACTGTCGGCTTTGAAGCATAACAGTGTGATATATTAAATGCTATCCCAGCAGACTTTTCAAATCAATCCAGACGTTCACATGCTCCAACAAAGATAATACAAGATAAAATGCTGATGGCAAATTACTACTGTGACGGATTTACTGACATAAGATATCACAATTCATACATTTTACAGACTATGGAACGTTTGGGGAAAAATACGCCTCCAGCAAAGTAAAGTATGTGCAGTTTACAGTAAATCAGCTAAAATCTGAAACAGTACGATGCTTTATATATAATGTAATGTAAGTGAATTACAGATAAGTGAACCAATCTTGAGCTACAGCTGAGTTAACAACCCAGTGCTCCAGGCGATGAAGTGAAAGTGTACAGTGAGTGTGTCAAAGGCTGTAGTGCTCTGGAACCAACTATTTATAAGAACACCATGTAATTACTATTCACAGTGACTTTTAAGCTAAAGCACTTCTGAGTGAAGTTAAAGTAGCTAAAATATACATTTAATACATTTAATCAGAGAACTCGCTTTTGAGGGATTTGGAAGGAGTTATGTTTGAAAAAAAAAAGAAAAAGAAATGAAGCATTCAAATCAACTCCAAAACTGATGATGGGAAAGCAATAGTTTAAGAAGCATAAACCAAAGTACTGGCGTAAATGAAAAACCATATTCCTTATGTTGTTGATGCTCACCAAAGTTACTTCACTTTATCTTCAGATCAGCAAGAATATTTCTGTCAAATCCATCAAACTCGTCCCCCTCATGGTGGCTACAACTTCAAACTGTGGCTGTCTTTGCCAAGTCGACATCAGATAAGTGAAAACTCAGTCAAAAACTGTTTTATTAAAAGATGGGATTCATCTTCCCAGTGTTTGGATCTGTATTTGACAATGTTTCATCACCTCTTATACGAGCAAATAAATTCTTCAGCTTTACATCTCCTGCGTTTTAACATTATAGTTAATCAGCTACCAGGGTGGCACAGTGGAGAGGTGGTTAGTACTCATGCCTCACAGTGAGAAGGTCCTGGGTTTTAATTCATTTCTGTGTGGAGTTTGCATGTTCTCCTTGTGTCTGCGCGGGTTCTCTCCGGGTACTCCGACTTCCTCCCACTGTCCAAAGACATGCTCATTAGGTTCACTGGCCGTAGGTGTGTGTGAGTGTGAATGGTTGTCTGTCTCTCTGTGTTAGCCCTGTAATAGTCTGGTGACCTGTCCAGGGTGTACCCCGTGTCTTGCCTGATGACAGCTGGGATAGGCTCCAGCAGACCTGAAGATGAATGAATGATTGAATCAGCTACTGGCTCACACTTGTTCAGATCTGTGCAAAAGGTATGTGGATTTAATACATTAAATACCTAAGCACACAGTTAACTACATGCAGGCCTTGTATTTTAAATATAATGGAAACTCACATAATTACAATTTAAAAATAAGACAATGCAATAATGATGGGATGAGCTCATTCTGTAGTAGCATGTCTGTCAGAAGTGATTATCGAGACTGGACAGGCAAATCAGGCATTTTCAGTCGTTCAAGTGAAAAAAGCTCAAGGGATGACCATCTGTGATCTGTGTGATCCGTGAATCGCGTACTTAAACTCCACTGGATGAAATTATTTGTGCGAGGAAGTGCGCACTTCCCCTCTGCAGGATAGCAGGGACGTGTGTGTATTACTCACATTGTGCTGTCTGGCTTTGTTCATCTTTTCAAACACTTGTCACGAATGCTTGAACAACTTGTCATTCGATCAAGTGTTTTGCAGTGGTACACCTGTTTCTCCAACAAGATCGTTTTTTTCCATTTTTTTCAGGTATCTCAAAACAAAAGACAAACAAGACATCAAGGCAAAAAATAAAAAATAAAAAAATATAAATGGTTTTGTATTCATATAGCGCTTTTCTACCTATTGTTCCTCAAAGCTCCGTACAGTCACAATGACACATCTACCCACACACAGCGCGCTCACATTCACACACCACTGCCAAGCACTGGGAGCTACTCAGGGTTCAGGGTCTAAAAATACCTAAATTCATGTGTCACATGAGTGCAGCCAACTGACTGCACCGGTGTAACACACAGCTGCTTTGGTTTTGAAGTTTATCCTTCATTTTTAATCAGTCCAGTTTGTTTTCCATGCGCACACAGGAACACAGAAGAAAAAAACAAAAACCCGATACACAGTTGCTATTTCAGCTTTGCTTGTTCCGGCTGAGGCAGAAGTAAGAGCGAGAGTGTGTTACTCTGTCTTTAAATAATAACTTTTTAAGTTTTGCTGACCCTGTACACTCAGACACCCACCGTGACATTCCTCACAGGGGATTTAATAATTTGAAAAGTACAAGTTTAACCGGATTAAACCCTTAAGCCTCAGCAGCATCTGAAAATAGAGACTCTTGAACACTTATATGTATGTGTGTGTACTTTTATCATCACTCATTTACAATATATTACAATATTACAATACATGTGTGCACATTGTCAGGTTGCTGGGACTCCACATTTATTGTAGGACAATAGGTAATTCCTTATTGAATCACTCAATCTGTGTGTTACAGTTCTAAATACTTCATAAACACTCATATGCGTCTTGTGTAAAAATTTACTTTCTGCAACTTATGCAGATAATATTAAAATGTACGGATAATATTTTTTTAACTTTCTCATTCATACTGCAGTAAATTGCTGCAGTAAATCTCCTCCCTCCAACATTCAAACCTCCATTTTTTATTTTTTATTTCCATCACTTGATCTGAAGATGCAGTTCTTGCATTCAGTTTGTGTCGGTATTCACCTAAACCTTCTGGATGCATGCCAATAATAATAATATTTTGTACAGATTGGCTTACTTAATCTAGTTATAAGATCCCTGGATGTGTCTGAAATCACCCCATCATTCCCTTTATATGACGGACACTTAAATGTTTACCCAGTACTGTAGTGTAGAGAGCAGTAAATTGAGATTCGCAGCACTAATCGTCATTTTGCTTCATCAGTGTCAGGACACTATTTTATTTTTTTTACTGTGGAATCCTTTCTTTACATCATACAAAAAGAAGAACAAATCAAATGGCCAAAATGACACAATCATCTACCCGTTCCTCTCTCAGTGACAGCTGGAGCAGGCTCCAGACCCTGCGAAAATGAATGAATGAATGAATGAATGAACAACCATCTATTTGCATGTGGTTTCTGAGGTTGCAGTAATTTGAGTCCTCTCGGCCACACAGCATATAGTATATGTATGCCTCTAGCCAGCTGCAAGCTGACAATGCCTGAATATCCATCTATAATGGGTGAAACATGGTAAAAGCAGCAGCATTAGCAGCCGAACTCCCCTGTTGGTTATAGCCTTTTTGTGAACACTTTAGATTACAGCCAGTGTACACAACAACTCTTCCACAGATTTAGGTGAACAAACAAGCACCTCTTTGCCCATGTTTGGACAAGCTGAGAGTTAGGTGCTGAGCTGATGTAGGGTTGTCCATCAGTATACACACACAACAAACCATTCTAATATTGCTACTGTACTCCACAGCAACAGTAAACAGCATCCCGTATACAAAGAACATAGAGACCGTTTTTTTTTTGTGTGTGTGTGTGTGTGTGTGTGTGTGTGTGTGTGTGTGCCTCGATCACTCACTGTCCCTCAGGGTGTGGCATGTTAACACATACTGGGCAGCAAGGTGTGCCCGCTCTCCTTCTCCGAGGAGTATTTTTAGGCCCTATCCACACGAAAACGCATTTTTTCGTAAACGCACATGTTTTTATTCGTTTTGGCCTATCGTCCACACGAATTCCGTAAACGCATAGCTCGAAAACGCACTTTTTTGAAACCGGGTCCCAGGGTGGATAAATTCGAAAACGCACTTCTCGCGAATCGGTGTGGACGGTTGAATCCGGACATTTCTTTTTTTGTAATTCAAGTTTTTATTTCTTTTATCTCTGGTGTATGACATTAGAACATTTTACATTTTCAGACATCTTATGCACGTTACATGAGGTGTCAGTGGCATAGAAAAACAGAAATAAAATAAAATAAGAATACCACATAAATTGTGTAAATGATATAAATGATGCGATGATGTAATGATGTATAGGGGACATATTGGTGCATTCACATAGCTGGAAAATATATACATACAATAGGTGGATACATACATGTTGAATACACTCAGAAAACGGCGTTCAAACTGTAGGGTCATCAGTCATAGTGATGTGAGTCCAAAACAAGTCCCAGACTGGTGCCTTGACCTTATTCTTGTTTTTCATCTTGTCGAGCATGACTTCATATGAAGCTGTTTTAACCATAATGTTTATCCACTCTTTTAGTTCAGGGGCTTTAGGTGTTTTCCACAGTTTAAGGAATCCGGACATTTCGGAAAACTATGACGTCATCGCCGCCATAGCCACCATGGCGACACCCCTCGAGCAGTCTTCCACCTCGTATATCTCGCGAAACGTCTCATAACAACATCAACAACAATGGCGGACTACATGCTTGCGTTACTACTGGAGAACATATTGAGCCTGTTATGGTTACTAGGGCAAAATCTAATTTTTGGTTTCTTCGAAAGCCGATTTGTAAACAGCGCTCAAGCTTCATGCGCATGCGCCACCTCTTCCTCTCCGTTTTTGGTGAATTTCTGAAACTGAAACAGCGCCGCCTATAGACCTGGGATATGAAGTAGCGTTTTCAGTCGTGTAAAGATGGAATCAGATGTGGACGCGGATTTTTTTGAAACCATAGAGCGAAAACGGATAGGAAAAAGATCGTTTTCGTACGTGTGGACAGGGCCTTAGTTTGGAGAGGTCGTCCAGCTCTTTGAAACCTGGAACCAAAGAGCTGAACTTGTGTCACATAACTTTGTACATTGTAGGAGAAAGTGCATCTCCGTCTCAACCTCACCTGTCGAACAGTGACCACATGTTCTGTTTTCTTTTGGTTGCCATGATTTTTTGTGTCTCCCTGTTTGGATTGCCAATTTGTGGTCACTGAGCCTGTACTTGGTTAGGATCTGTCTCTGCTTTCTATCTCTGACAGTAGAGAGATATTCTGCTAATTCATAATCTCTTTGAAGGGCAAGATAACATTCCAATCTAATTTGGCTTTTAGTTGTTTCTTCCCAATGGTCCAGATAGCTTTCTTTATATTGTGCTATAATTTGCTTTACCCTGATTTCTGTTTGTAGAGCAGTGTTGTTGTGAGGCTGGTCAGAGTTTGTCTGAGAGGGGGCAGTTAGCCTCAGTACCAACTGACATAGGGGACTCTTTTCTGGGCTCAGCTCTTGGGTTTGGAGGGCTTTGGAGTGGAGGGTGTCTCTGGGACTGGATTTCAGGTGGTTAAAGAAGTTGAGCGTTCTCTTCTGAACGTTGATTATCAGTAGGTATCTGCCTAATTCTGCTCTACATGCATTTGTTGGTGTGTTTCTGTGTACGTGTAAAATGTATCTGCAGAATTCTGCATGTAGAGATTCTGTTGGATGTTTGTCCCAACGGGTAAAGCTCTGATGACTGAGTGGATCCCATACTTCACTACCGTACAGCGCAATGGGCTGGATGACACTATCAAATATTTTCAGCCAAATTTTTATTGGAATATGGAGATGATAAAGTTTTCTCTTAATTGCGTAAAGAGCTCTTCAAGCTTTTTCTTTTAGTGCATTCACTGCCATGTTGAAACTCCCTGATGCTGTTATGGTTATACCAAGGCAGGTATGACTCATGCTGTGTTCAATGACATGATTATCCCATCTTGTTGCCTATTTATTCCAAAACTGCACTGGCACATCATAAAGTGTGTTGAAATGGCTGCAATCTAAAGTGCCTGATTGAAACCGTGCTACATCAATATCTGCAGATCCGTTGCTTTGTCGCAGTCAGCCCTTTCTTGTACTCATTTTCTTGTACACATGGTGAAAGTCGCTTAAATGTATTCAGATGTTTTCTGTTGTGTCCCTTTGCGGTATATCAGCACGGAGTAGACGTGAGTTTCTGTGATTTCTAAATTGCCTTCTTGCGTACCCTTGAGAATGGATTTGCTGCATCCTACAGGAACTGGAGCCTAAAAGCTGCAACAGGAACATTCCCAGAAGTGACAGTCAGAGAGCATGTTTTCGTGGTGAAAAGGAAAAACAACTACCGCAGAAAACATTAGTTACAGCCTCTAACTCACAATGCTCTATTAAGTTGCATTGCAATGACAAAATTACCGTGTCCATGAGTTCCCCCAGAGGGATTGTTGAAAATGCAAATAGTGAGCCCTTGTTCTTGGACTCCTATTAACTAACAGAAAAACATGATTACTAAAATGATTAAATGGCAATTGAGTCATTTAGATAACAAGCTGCTCTGCTCACATCAACTATTTTGTATGTTGTCAAGATGTCTATTCAGTGATTTATTGTCCTGTGGTTACTGGACACAGCGTGTCTCAAACAGTGATCTTCATCGCTCCAGTGACTTTGCAGATCCCGTTAAACCTTCTTGGAATTGCACATGAGTGGGGCCTAGAATGTACTTTTTATTTTAATCTCCTGGATCATAAACGTATTAGTTACCATTACGTGACAAGAGTAAGTTATTGTCCTTGTCCTTGTGGGCAGATTCTTTGTCACAAACTTTATGTCATTCAAGCAACCTTGACTCATACTGCTTACATAAACGTGATAAAAAAGAAATGTTAGCAGAATGGCACATTTTTTATGTGCTGTCTTTGCATCAATGTTTTAGTTGTTTATTGTTTGTGCAACCCTTGGTTTAGGACAGGAAGAATTTTTGTGGTTTTGGTTTAACTCTAAAAATGTCTGAACAGAAGGTCAGCTCTACTTGGCGTTTAACGGAAACCGTGAACTTTTTCCCAGGAAAATGTCTTTGTTGTCTAAATTCAACCACACTAAATACAAAACCAGATCTCCAGCATCAAATTTCAGTGATTTGCAAACCCGCCATCCAACCTAACTGCCTCGTATATGCTTGACAAAATAACACCTATATGCTGTGCCTTTTACTCAAAAAGGATGTTTCTAGTGAACATAATCAAAGCAAGCACGTTTCCATCACACTGAATTAGGCAAGCATCATACTATCTATACATATAAACATGAGTGTCCGGAGACAAGATTGGAACAAGCCTCTCGAGAGGTACACTATTAAATCTGGTGTAGTCTTTTAATTTGGGTTTTGTTCGTCATGTGAAAGGTAAATTAATCTTTGCAGAATTGCTTTCAGACATTTTGTTCTGCTGGATCAGGCAGAGGACGGGGAATCACATACCAGAGGACTACTAGAGGTTGTTCGTTCTAAACTGATGATGTTACACGGAAGACTGATAATGAATATATAACCAGAGCATAGGGTCGTAAAACTGTTAGGGACAACAGCAGTTCTATTACAGGAGAGTTAGCTGATGTGCTTATTGATTAAGAGGTATGTATAGGCAGGTTGGACAGTCATGCAATTCAGGTTAAGTATAAGGATCAAATGATGGGACATGATAGAATAGAGGACTACTTGAGGCTGTTCATTCTACAGTGGACCTCAACAGACAAATCTACTGAACATGTTGAGACGTTTTTTCACTGCTACGTCTTGGGGGGCTTTTTCTTTCACATAACTGATGCAAGTTAACAAACAGTTGTCATGTTCCAGACTTGGCTCAGTTTGCTTGCAGTGGAAACAGTATTAATACTAAAACAAATCAGGAGACAGATTGTGGGCATGTTAGCGAGACAGTCGTGCAAAAAATCTTCCACAGTAATTGCTTCTGCTTGTAATAATATGTTATCCTCAGTGGCCAATTTTCATTCAGAAGGAAATGAAGATAAGATGCCAGCTGAATCAAAATATTGTAATCTCAGTTAGAGCAAACAGGATAAAAGTTCATCAAACCGCTTTGCAAGAACACACAACTCTCTATTGTGTTAAAATGGGCCAGAGGGATTTTTCTAGGAGAGACTGTCAGACTGTGAGATTTAAGATAAAAGTCTTTAGCCAATTTAATTTAACGAGTAGACGCAAGGTCAGAAGAAGCCTGAAACTACAAACAAGCCCCATAAACACAGTCTGTGATAAAAGACTGTTTGATCACTTTTTCCATGTTCGAAACTGCTGAGTTTAAGTTTCATCTTGTTGAGTATCGAAAAGGGAGTGTAGATAAAAATAGATAGAAGTAACCAAAATCACATGTCACCAGAGCTGCACTGTGCTGCTTACCTCCCGGGGTTTAATGGAAATTAAAGACTCTTGAAATCTATTATGACCTTTTGTCTCTCTAACCACATTTCAGTGTTTGCCTACCATTAACCCCTTTGTCTCATTTAATCAGTTGACAAAAATCAGAAGTAAATTGGCCATGTTTCCCCTACAGTCAGAGTTAATTTATGATAGGCACATTCATGAATGCTATGTTCCTTCATGTCTATTTGCCCTACTGCACCCTAGTGTCTTTGGGTGGTGGTTTGATCACCCTAACCCACTTTCGGAAACCCCTTGCTGCTGAAGTTGAGCATGCAAAAGAAGAGGCAAGTTCAAGACACACTACAAAATCTTCCAAAACTAACATATGTTGATGACATTTGAAACTGTACATGGTTTTTCCTTACACAAGGGAAGGTACAGTTGTTCACCAGCTGGAACACTATCTGTGCTTTAGTGACATGCGCAAACATAATGGAGAACATGTACGGATTACCTCAGGCTCACCAGATTTTAGCATGACCTCATGCGCCAAACCAAGCTCTGATTATGCCTGGTCCAGTAGCAATAAATTATTCTAACCTTAATTATCGTAAATCTCTGTATTTGAGTTGCATCTTTTTTACTGACAGTTTGGGTCTTTTGTGCCAGAAATGTACACAGAAAGCTATTTGGGCCTAACTGGCCACTCAAACTTGTATTATTGTATTAAGATTTAAGCCAATAAACTAACTGGATTTTGATTTGCCTGATGCAATCTTCTGTGCAGCGGAATTGGACCTGTGCGCTCTCTTGTGTCCTGATACCACAGGTGGCATTTGAAGGCTGCCAAACTGAGGACAGCCTGAGGAATTTATCTGCTTGTGTTACCACGTCCTGATAAAATCATGACAATCAGCCTTTCGTTGGTGAGTTGATTTGTGTGCTGGGTAAATGCAGTTTAGCTAAACTGACAGAATAAAGCCTATTTGTATAACACAAGGCACCGCTTAAAGCTAGAGCAGCGCCTTTGTGCTATGTTTTTAGATGAGCAGCTTGCGTTAGCTCAGCCCTCTGCAGGACATGGATGACTGCACATAAAGACCACCACCGCCATGAAGTCGAGTGCGCATCTTCACGCCAAACAACTTGCTGCTGAAGGTGCCTTCCAGAGAATCGTGTCTGCTTCTCAAAACAGAGCACTTGTTTTCAGCAGTTGTCTTTCAGTCGGGGCTTGAAGCAAGTCAATAGTTTCTTCTCTCCAGGTGAGTGTATATCCACAGCTTCATAGCCACAGGTAGGCAGTCATAGACTCACTCCTGTGATGCGTACTGTAGTATACACTCATAAGCATATGCGAAAAAGGGTGCCCAGGCAGTAAAGTCCCAGGGGGAGGTCTTAACGTCAGTCTGACTGCTCTACAATAATGTCACAGGAAAGAAAATATGTTCTGCCTCTTGGTAACTTCCTCAAGAGTTGCAGACCAAGTGGGGACAGGGGCAAATGAAATACAAAATGACATACATACGTATCTGGCAGCTGTTTGTCCTGACTTGCCTTAAGTGGAATTGCATAGAAGGCTTTGCACTGGCAGTGTCAGCTAATCCAATCACTCCATTACTTCTTCCTGCATGTGGACGGCAGGGCTGCAGAGGCACCAACAAAACCGAATGTTTCAGAGAAAGATTTCTTTGTGTTCACACATTCCAGACCAATCCAGAAACATGAAAATGTAATGTTTTACCTGCAGGAAATAAAACCCTTTCGAATGTAAAATCGCAGCTCATTTTTTTTTTAAATAATGCGCTATGACTTGTGTAGTTTAAAGCATCAAATGGATTACTAAAGCTACGGCTCCTGTGGTCAAAGGTGGTGCGGTGACTCGTCGGCTTGTCAAATACAAAAACAGACTGTGGAAAATTGGAGTGGAGCCTGTGACATCCTCGGGGCCCTTTGGAAACACAGCTCAAACTGTGCCATAGAGGTCTAAAGTAAATTAAATGTCTCTCTTCTCAGATCTCTGACCCGCCTTCGTCTTCATCCTTTTACATGAGCCAGCCTTGCGCACTATCATCTGATCTGACAGATCATGAGGCTGCGTTTGGGTGACTTTAGGCCACATATGCTAAATACATGGGCGCTTATTGAGCCTGACACTGCTCTCCTCCACAAATACACACACAAGCTACACAACCTTACCTCACAAGTTTTCATGATCGTTCCGCTACAGAATCTACACATTATTAGAATATTGTTTGATGAATGAGTATGAGTACATGGATGACAATAGAAAATGCATGGTGCAACGTTTAAAGATAAATTTAATGTGTTATTGTCCTTCTCTTTGTGTTACTTCCATGTAGAGAATAATTGCAGTCTGTTTTTTTGTTTTGTTTTTTTAACTATACTTCCCATGATTTGGGGGCTTCAGAAGTATAGATGTAAACAGAAGGTATAATACTATGTAATGGAGTCAGTCATTACCCTCAACTTCAACTCTGGGCTTTAATCTAGCATTTTTTTTTTTTCCTGACAAATTGGCACCATTAAAGGTAAACTAAAGTTAGTAAATAAAACTTCCAGTTTTGAAGTGGGCCCAGTGATACAGATAGAACTATTACTGGATTATGTTACCAAAGAAAACTCAAAAATATGAATGTTCCTCTGCCAAATGCTGCTTTTATAGAGGGTGTAATTTTTCTGTGAGTTCTAAGCAGTTTATATGGGTGTGTTTATTCATGATGATAAAATTATCCACTGGTCCGTTTGTTCAGATTTGACGTTTGAAGTTTAACTACTGACGTATCATGATGGATGAGCTGCGCTTTATAAGTTTAATCTCCCTGTCTTGGCTCCGACAACACGTATTTTCGTGTACATCATTTAAAAGGTTTTTGTGTCTGAACCCAAACTGAAAATAAGACGTTAATCCAGCATTTATTTATTTATTTATTGCCCGTTTGAACTGGTACATCCTACAATGAGAACAACAAGCATAGTGCCAAAGGATGCTGCTATACAAGTGCGATAATCCCAATCAATGGGACCATGTTCTGTTCTGTCTGAATGAACTGAATGAAGCAGCTTTATATAATCGTGTGTGTTTGTGTGCATCTATGGGTGTGTGTTTGTGTGTGTGTTCTAAGCTATGGGGGGCAATCTATAACAGAATACTAAAGTTGTGGATCCATGTTGTCTGTGTGGGCTCATTTCTCTGGGCCTCACAGAAAACGGGTTGGAAAGAGTTGGTACCTGATAAGACTTTCTTTTAGCGTAAAGGTTACAGTTAGGTTAGGGTTACTTGAGATAGGTTGGGGTGGGAATAACGGGTAGGAAATGCATTACGTCACAGGGGTTAGAGTTTGCGTTATCTACCCAATATACTTTCTAAATATAGAGACTCAGGTTTGTGTGTGTGTCCATAGCTGACCCTGCATCCTTATTCACATCTGCATGTTAGAGCCTGCCTACGTGCCTTCTGCTACAGCGACTATGCCATATGTTTCTTTATCTGCTCCTCCATTTTACTCCACATCTAATTTCACCCCACATTCCCAACTGCCATAGTGACTCATAACCCAGCACAGCTGAATTTTGAAATGACGTACATCCACTGAGAACGTTGCATCCCAGTATCCCAGTAATGAGACACATCCTGTTTTTGATTGTATTTGAGAAACTGATGCTTAGTTTGTATGAAATAAACCAGCCGTTTATCATGTTGTGTATGTAATGTTATTGGGGTTTGCGAGGCCTTGACAGTTACGATTTCTGTACTGGACTGGCAGCTGATCTTAGCAGCTGGGCATAATGCTGTTTGGTTTGTGGATGCCAGATCATATCACTCTCCATTAAATGCAAGGATGTCAGTTCAATCCCTTGCTCTTCTCCTTTACATCTGAAGTGAAGTATCGTCAAGAAAAACATGCAGCACCAATCACTAGCAGGCCAGAGCCTTGCATGATTTGTTGTCAGTTGTGTGTCTGTGCCTGTATTTACCAGTAATAAATCAGGAAAGCGTTCACTTAACCACCAGTTTCTACAGTACTCACTTCATCCTTGAGTTCAAGTGGACATTTATACAAAAATATGAAGAAATTCCTTCAAGGCGCGCCTGAGATATAATGTTGACAGGAATTGGGAGTGGCAGACAGAAAATCTGAAGATGTGCTACCGTCAATAACAGCTGTCACCAACACAGAGGCATGACAAGACCTCACTTCAAGAGTCTAATGGGGTGAGTTGTGCATTCCTACCATTAAAGCTGTCTGAAGGTCAGGAGATGGTGGGTTACTACTACTACTACTACTACTACTACAACTGAAAGGCTGACATGTTCATATGGTTTTGGCATAAGAGGTTCAAGGTGCATCTGCAGTAAAGGAGTATTAGCCATTACAAAATGCAAGACAAAACAGAGACAGTGCAGATGTGGCAGACATTTGATTGTAGCACGACGGTATGTGCTGTTTGGGGTAGACGTGTAGGGCATATTTTTTATAGGAACATGCAGACACCGGAGATAATTCTCAAATTCCCAGATGCCTCATTTATTTCCATAGACACAGTTGAGACACTTCTGTGGCCTGGATTGGCAAGAAACTCCCCCAGTTTATTCATTCGCAACTGAACAAAACTAATAAGGACTCCATGAGAACATATCTGGTTCTTTGGGGAAAAACATCACAGATCACAGATGCACACTAGCTACGGCTCCTGTGGTGCATTTCAGCAGGAAAAGTCTAATCAATGTGCTTCAGATTCTGCATACACCTCATTCCAATAACCTCCAACATGCTACAAGCACCAAAAACAAATTAGGTAAAATGGTCTGATGCAAAGATACAGTTGTTCGTGATCAAAGCAGCCTCACAGACGTTTTTTCAAAAACACAGTGTATGCCATCGACCTGCCTTCATATAGTCTGAAAGGTACCCCCTCATTATCATGCTATAGTGAACTGATAAGGCTTGCAACTGTCAAATGGACTACAGCTTATCTCCCTGGAAGGGATCCTTTCGCAGGCTGCCGTACATTCAGCTTCATCGTGGAGTGATTTCTGGTTCTAATCTCTCTATTCACTCGTCAAGCTACAGCTAATCAAGACGTTTCCTTATACTTCATTGAATGTATCCATCCTCACGTCCACCTGAGCTCCTCATCCTTGCAGGAGGCATGTAATTAGAAGAAAGGGCATGAATGGGAAAGCATGAATGGGAGCAAGAGGAAATTTAATGGAATCTGCATAGCATGTAAAGGACTACAGAGACTTAATTAACACTTATCAATAGCTAATGATCAATTCCTCTTTTGCATCATTAGGAAAATTGCATCTTGACGTTTAATTCGCCTAACAGTAACACACAGTACACATAACTGCTGTTAACATGGGCACAGTGTGTGTTTTTGTTTTTACTTGTTATGTTGTTGGGGAATTGTTAAATGTCATTAGTCATGGTGCTGCCCAAGAGAGTGTGCATTGAGCCAAAAAGTCCAACTGCCTGGAAATGTTCTTAAAGGCACCCTGTGGAGTTTTTGGAGCCACTGGCAGCAACAAGACAAAAACAATGTTTTTTGTGGCAAGATCCCTGCTCCATTTGCATTGTGTGAGTGAACAAGAGCACACTTGCACAAATAAGGGAGACAAAACACACATTTTATGCTGTTCAAATTCAAATTCAAAGGAGACATGTAGCCATGCGGATACACACAGCAATGCACCAAAAAAGTTACTGATAAATTTGAAGTGCTTGTCACGAAGAGTTTATTTTGAATGTCTGTTAATTTAATAAATGTTAATGAATATTTTCACTATCACGTACCAGATGCTGACATTTTATAGAGGCAGAATCTGAAATTGTCCCAATTGTCCATGATTGCCAGTGCGTTTCGAGCTGCTAAAGCAAACCGAAGATTTCCTGCTGCCGCTGCTGCTTCATGTTAAAAGAGGAAATTGAACTGGTAAAACAGGAGCCGACAGAGGATCGGTTTGAAATATTGCACAGAAAGCTGTTAGAAGAAGAGTTATAGGCTGCACGCCTTCTCAGCCCTACTGTTACACAGTCCCATGCTGTGTGCAGCACAGAATCAGATCGAGTCTGCACACAGAAGGTTAGAAAAAGACCAATTGTCCGACATCTTTATTAAAATAACATTTTGTTGAATAACAGTTTTTGTTGTGCTGCTACCAGAACTCTGTAAGCTGTTGTACTAAGTCACATCAGCTGCTACAACCAGTAAGTACTACTGGATAATATACATATTATATATAGTAAACAATATGTTACAGTGAATGTAACGTGTCACATGAGTGTTGGATTTCTGCATACTGGCCCATTGTATGACTTTCACTGAGCCATATGATCATCAAGATGTTTCCAGTAACAATCACTTTGATGTGTTTGGGGAACAGTCAATGTCTTAAAAAAAAACAGTGCTAATTGTTGATTGTAGGCATGAACTGAACAGCTGTATAGGTTTGACATTTTGTTGCTTTTCCTGCAGAAAGATGAAAGAGCAAATCTACTTTCAAACAAGTCTTTTCTGTAAACAGTATATATATTATACCGCGGCTATCAAGTAAAACCCTGCCTTTTCCCCCCTTAATTACCTGTAGCTATTTGTCCAGAGTGAGCCCGACACCTCATTAAACCATTCACTCGCTGAACCCGAACGGCAGTCATGCAAGCCTGCCTCAGTGCTGAATGCTAATAATGATGCTGAGGCGAGTCTCTAACCTGAAAGGAACACAGGTCTATTCCACCAAGCATGTAACAACCATGAATGCTCATTGACAGTCACAAGGCAACGCTGAGACTTTAATAAATTGGGTCTGCTCCACTATGGACAGTTACGCTTAACTTCATCCTTTTATTCCACAAAACCCTGCACAGAGAAAGCAGGGAGAACAAGAACAGCTGGGGCTAATAAAAAAAAAATAATAAAAAAAATGGAATACTCTATAATGAATAAATAAAAATACTGACATTGGACTTTTTGTTGTTTGGTTAGTTGGTTTAAAACATTTTGGATGGGCCACGCATTTCTATACAACAATAACAATAATGATAATGATAAATTACTTATTGACGCAGACATAGATTATTTACAGAGTCCCTGCAGCCACGACTGTCGTTGCCAGAGACAGCATGGCTGCACTGTTACTCTTGACTGATAGTGTGTTTCATGTCTGGACAGTTTATTAGCCCTTTTCCTGACTGTGCTAAAACTAGAACAGCATTGCCTGATTTATTGATGATGATCGGTAAGTGTTTCAAATGCTGCAGTATACAGTGGATGCATCTGGATTAATGCTTCTGAAAGCAGATTTATGAGTTAAAAAGACGGGAACAAAGATAAAGCATGATACAAAAAGTGTCTACTAAAGACTCTTTGCTATATCCATTCATTCATTCATCTTCTGTAAACGCCATTCACACTCACATTCACACCTACCGCCAATTTAGAATCACCAGTGAATCTAACAAGCACGTCTTTTGGTGGTCGGAGGAAGCGGGAGTACCTGGAGAGAACCCACGCAGAAACAGAGAGAACATGCAAACTCCACAAAGATCCCAGTATTAGTAGTTTCTACAGTCTCCTTAGATGTTTTCTCTGCTTGATGCATGCTAATGATTTGACCCTTCTCAAACAGACTAACATCTTTACCACGACCATATAAGGTGTCTTTCGACATGGTTATGTAAGAAATGAGAAGCTACTCATTGCATCAGTTGGGTTGTTGCCAGCTGAAAGATAATCACCCACGCAGTACTTATCCAACAGGAGGCTTGTACCTATTTGCTTAGTTAAATCCAGGTGGTGACTTTTTTTTCAGGCTGTTTATCTAAAAATACATAGTTGCCTGCTAAGTCCCATGAACGTCAGTAAAGGTAACAGATTCTTCTGCTTAATATTATTAATATTATTATTATTCATCGTTATTTCAGAATATGTTGAAGACATGCAGTTTTATGCAAAAGTTGGAACCTCTGGGCAAATTACATAGTTGATTGATTTTTGAAGTGAGGAATAAAAAATAAAAGAAATCACTGCAAGAAAATGACTTGAGCTGCAAATACTGTAGGCAGTGTTATTCTTTCCACAAGCCTATAATACATTAAATATATATATATCCGTGGGTCATTATTTAACGCACTTTGCATGCAAGACAGTTATCTGGCGTCTTTACCTCCCATGCTCCAGGGTGGGAATCACAGATGTAGAAACCATCCGCCTGCCTTTTCTGCATTTCAAAACAACACTGATGGTGGAAACTAAATTTTAAAATTTGGACCAATATTGTGTTTTTGTTGGTCGAAGCAATTTTCTTCTTCTTTTTCTTCTTAGCTAGTAGTGCCTTCTTTGCAGCAATATGAGCATGGAGGTGTAATAGGATCTGCTGTTGATTTGCAGTTTCTGAAGCTGGTAATGTTCTATATAATGTTTTCCAGACTGGCAAAACTTTATGTCTTAAAGTGTTAATGGACCAGAACCTGGCAACCCCACTGAAACCACGGATGTCCTCCCGAGGTTTTACGGAAAGGGTATGAGAAGCTCTAAACTACCAGCCCCCCAACACGACAAGTAATACAAATAAATAAGAAACGTTATATGAGGAGGCGTGTCCAAACCTTTGACTGGTAGCTACTGGCAATCTGTAGCCCAGTGTAGCCAGACAGAAAAAAAAATTAAAAAAATACTCGCCATTCTCTTTTTAAAAACGGCTCTCAGGTGACGTGTATGACTATGTCACTGTTACTTTTCTGTCCGTGACTGCATACAGTAGAGGCCGTCCAAACTGTTTATCGGCCTGGCAGATCTTTGTCAGAGCATAATCAGAGTGGTTCCAGACCAGCTTTCTGCCACCAAGTAATCTGTGCGAGGGGAAGTTGGTCTGGCTTCCAGGCTCGTACATCTACACTCGGGTCTGTTTTCTCTCTTCATAAAAGTACCTCATAAAAGTAACTTTATGAGCACAATGCATACCCCCTACATCTAGCACTTTGATCTGTATCCATCCTTTTCAATCCACTCTTAACCTTCCATGTATCCAGTATCGCCTTTAAGTATCATGCTATCACATTTACACAGATGCATGTATTAACTTATCAGATTGCTTCTGATTTTCTCTTCCCCTCTCATTTTTTCTGTCTGTCAGGCCAGAATTGAATAGAAATTGAGCTGAATGTGAATATATAAAGCCATTAATAAGGTTATCATCCTATAGCCAGTGCCATGAGGTGGACTTGATGGAAGGTGTGGAGACATCCAGGCTTCCTTTATGTGTCTTCATACTCCATGACTCAGGTCCAAGTCTGACTGGACTCACAGCCGCAAGGGCCGTCTCTCTTCCACGCTCCCTCCCTGCTTCTCTCACCCATCCACTTTATATCCTGTCTACCCTCAATCTTTCAGTCATTCTCCCTATCTCCCCCCCTCCCCTTGTCTCCAGCCCCTTCCGCTGTCTGTCCTCGTTTCACTCTCCGCCAACACGTCTGTCCTTCAGTAGGTCCATTTCTACGGATCACTCAGTCCTTTTAGCTCTTCTGATGACTGCTTCCATTGATCTTCATCTCCTCCCTGTTCTCCCTCTCTCAATTGAGTCCCATTTTCCAGCATATTCCACAAATTCCCTTTCCCCTCTGTTGCATCACTGCACTTCATCCATCTTATTATTTCTCATCACTTCATTTTTATCAGCAAGTGTCTCCCAGTGTCTCCTCACCCAGTGCCCCGCCCCACCCCCGCCCACCCCCGCCCGGTTATAAACATATACACACAGCCTTATGTGAAGGCAGATTCTCACACACACTGATCCCTTAACACTTCAGGGCTTTCCACTGTGGTGTGTCCTCGAGGGCTGGCACTAACACACGGCATGAATTCCCGTTCTCAGCACTTACATAATGCACATCTTATATAACATATCATAAAACTGCTTTCTTGCCTTCACACAGTAGACACTGAAGTGTTACACATGCGTGTGTCAATGCCACAGCGAATGTACTATAAAAGCTGTCATTCCCAGTACAAAACTAAATGGCAGCCTGCATTGCATGAGATGCATTGTATGGTCCAAGACTCCTTTATTATGTATGGCGAGTGGCTGTAAATTCCCTCAACCAAGCTCAGGACAAGGTTGAAGAGAACATAATTTATAGAGATATAAACCCTCCCATGCTTTCATGAGCCGAAACCCCCAAAATAGTACTTCTTCACAAAGTAAAAATCAGAGCATCTTCAGCCCCTCAAGCTAAATCCGTCCACTTTACAATAAAAAAACGTGTTGCAATTTCTCTTAAATCGCTGCTTAAGACCTGAGAGCTTTGCGGCACTGAAGTAAATCCACAGCAAGGAGGTGATCACACAACTTATCAGTTAGACAGAAAGATCAATGTGGCAGCAAGAATGATGAGGAAAAGAGGGCTGAGACAATCTGCGTAGTGGCCATGTTAAGAT
This sequence comes from Planiliza haematocheilus, assembly GCA_005024645.1. Taxonomy (NCBI): domain Eukaryota; kingdom Metazoa; phylum Chordata; class Actinopteri; order Mugiliformes; family Mugilidae; genus Planiliza; species Planiliza haematocheilus. The sequence goes on from SRSE01000593.1 coordinate 9,775,070, forward strand.
GTGTGCATGTTGTTTTGTCCTTTTCAGCATTTTCTTATTTGTAATGGTAATTTACACAGTCAACACATTTATTTATTTTTTTTGCAAAATTTGATAGTCTTCAATGAGCAGATCATTGTTTTTATGCATGATTTTGTGGTTATTTTTCCCCGCTGCAGGAGGACACTGACAACTGCAGTTTACACTAAACAAAGACTTCCTTTGAATAGAGTGTGAGGGCAAAAGGGGGTGGGGGGGTATTCAAATGAGCTGCTGATTAAGCACCGGTCCTTCTGAGTAAGCGAAAAATAAGTGAATAAATAAAAAAGTACAGAGATATGCTATGTAAATGTTGTTTTTGCAGTGAAGATTTTTATGTTAAATCTAATCCATGATTCATTATCTTTTTTTTTTTTTAAACTTAATTAGTCAAACCTATTTCTGTTGAGGTAGAGATGTATCCAAGTACTCAGGAGACATGTACAGAGTCATCTGCTTACTTTAATATGTGAAGTCTTGTTGGCAGTGTGAGGGACATAAAAGTGTAATGGAGTCAAATTTACAAAATATTTTATTCATAATTATAACTTATATACTTTATGTACATACTCTGGAGCTAAGGTTGACTGTGGTTCATTTTTAATGAAGTGTGGTGTATTCCCTTCTGTGGATGCCTTATGTAAAACCAAGGTTTAAATATCATCTACAATATAAATTAACTATAAAGGTGCTACGAACCCAAATGACACTGAATACTGTGTAGTGTGAACAAAAGCAAATTTTTATATTTCATGTATCTCTGAGGCTCAGCTTCCAAGTCTGTTGCTCTTGCAGAAACCAGTGATGTCGCAGACTCTCCTAAGAACTACAGGGTTTTTAGCTTGCATTTCTACTCCCTACCTCTTGGTGTCTAGAAGAGTGCTCGAAATGCAGCTCAAAATCAGCTCTTTTTACAAACTATGTATCTCAAACCAAAAATGGCCTCTTTAAAAATGAGTACAGATCATCGATAGGTATACATTTTACAGCGTATTAGCCAACTCATGGTCAGCCAGGCTGTTTGTTTTAAGCAAATAGATAAGCCAAGGCTGCAGCTTCATCAGCCAAATAAGAGGACTCAGCAGACAGGGACCATTCATTCATTCATTCAGTGCACTGCACTGCACGGAAACGGGTGTGTTGGAGACCTTCTGCAGGATCCCAAAGAGAAAGTGGCAACTAAGACAGCCTGACTAAGAGAGGAGACAACCACTAATTAAGCTTATTTCTGTCACATAATGCTATATTTAGCCAACAAGTAACAGCAAGAGGCTAGGATGGTGATAGACAGCAATACTGGACAAGCATTTACACTACTTAATGGCTTCTTACTACTCAGATGTATCATGGTTCTTTACTTTTTGTACACACAGCCAGCCAGCCAGCTAGCCAGCCAGCACACTGGGTGTCTCTAAAAGAGGTGCAGGTTTTGAAAGGATGTCCCTGTTGTGCATTTTACAAATACAGACCTTGCACCCTGAAATACATTAAGTTATGCTACTGTAAATAGTGTGTTCATATTCATATATTTAGTACACATGTGCTAGAATAAGGCTCTCTGGAATATACCTTACTTGTTTTAACATAGTGAGAGGATTTTATGATGCTTTTAATTATAATTTATATGGAATATTAATGCATGCATGCAAATGTAGCTGGCTAACACATCTAGTTATTATCATTTTTGAATAAGTAGCATTTGAAATGTTTGTGGTAGTTTTTGTCACTGAAGGACATGACTCCAAAATATTATGCTCATACAGGAAAACAGCAAATAATCTCATTGCTCTTAATATTTTGGCAACATCACGTTCATTTCATCCCACTCCAGGGACTTGTGTCCAGCTAAATAAGAAATTAGGTCAACAAGACTCACAGGCTCAGGAGGATTATTTCCTTTTTCAGCAGCTCATAGGTTAGCGTGAAAATCAAAGTAGGAGTCTGACAGTGTAATAACGTGAGCCTAAGTGCCAAATCATAACTGTGACATGCTGCATTTTTGCAGGACATGTTTACTCCACACACAGGTGCATGTGTAACCAGAACAAGTACCTGGCGGCTAGTCGTGAACTTGACAAAGTGGAGGAGAAACAGTGTTGATGCTTCAGCAGTAACAAAATTATGCAGCTTAATTCTGATGCCAGGGATTACTGTACTGCAAGAGGCAATTTATTCTTTGACCTGCTGTCACGAAATAATGCACACATTGGTGGATATAAATATTTAAGAAGTACTTTCTCTCTCTTTATTGTGTCAAAAAGTGTCATAGCTGCCGCCCTAATAAAAGCCAAAGTCTAAAGAATTTCCAACACTTATAAACATCACTAGCTCCCACTGTAACGCCCATCCTCCTGATGAACAACTTTATTGGCAGCAACCAGGCAGTTTATTTATACAAAACCATGTGTGTCAGCAGAAGGTCACAATGTTCACTTGTCAATATACATGATTCGGATCGAGTGAAGAAGGGTCACAGCAGATCAAAGGTCGAGCAAATGCTTTGCTCTGTGTGTCATTATTGCATCTTGTGGTCAATACACTTGTCGGAGCGTGCTTGAGTAAAGATATTTGACCAGTAGATAAAAACACCACTGATCTTTTCTGTACTAGAACAGTCCTGTTCTGTACAGGCTTCTCAAAGACTACCATGTCACATAGAGCAAGCTTTTGAGACCAACATTAGAAGTCATTAAATACAGTATGTCCTATTCATAGCGATTTAAGAATGCATGATTTACTGTTGCTGTTGCTTATTTCATTAATGATTCCAAATCTAGTTAAGTTGCTGTGCACTTTAATGTGGTTGGACTTATATTAATAATAAATATATTCGACTGCTGGTTTACATGCAGTGAAACCATCTTCACCTCCGAGAGCAAGTCACTCGTTTGATTTATTGGGAAACAAAGTGAGATGGGAGAGTCAAGGCTGCTATAGCTGATGATTCAGTTGACCTTGACAAGATGGGTACAGGTGAGAAAATGCAGACATTTACAATCAGAGTTTTGAATTCAGGCCAAGTATCCACAGGCAGCTAATGCACAAGTTCTATGGGGAAAGGAAAAATGGTGACATGGGAAAATTGAATAGATCGGGCATGAGGCGTACTGCCTCGTTAAATCATAAAGCACTCACAGAATATGAAATAAGGGCTTGTGACTTCAGCCAGTGAAGACATGCTGCATTTAGGCGTAGATTAACTGCAATTACTACATAGTGAACAGAAGGTGAACAGCAAGAACTCCCTATAAAGAAATTGTTCATCTGAGAAATGTTATTAGGTAAAAATATGAACATGTGATACAAACAGTTTATCCTCTTTTGCAGATCCTAGTGATGCACACTGGAGCAACTGAAACCAAGAATTTCTGTTTTCTGACCCACTGCCCCAAACCTTTGCATCCCGCCCATCCCCCCTTTTCTCTGGTGTTCCCCAAGGCTCTGTTCTCGGGCCTGTTTTAGTCATCATCTACCTCATCCCCCGTGGCCAGATATTCTATAGGTATAATATTAATTTCCACTGTTATGCGGATGACACCCAGCTCTACTTGTCCACCAAACCCAGCTCCACCTTTCCACCGACTTACCTCTCAGACTGTATTCAGGAAATAAGAACCTGTTCTCCACCATCTTCCTCAAACTCAACAGTAGTAAAACTGAAATTCTTCTCATTTGAGCCACATCCACCCTATTTAATTTAATAACTTCTCCATTCAAATTGACAATTTCCCAGTCTCCCCCTCCAGGTTAAGAGTCTGGGTGTCATCCTTGTCACCATTTTTTCTTTCCGTTCTCATATTAACAACATCACCCGTTCAGCCTATGTATTATACTGCATCATTACGATTAATATTAATATTATTATTATTATTAATAAACCATACAGGGGCGGCACATTGGAGAGGTGGTTAGCACTGATACCTCACAGCAATAAGGTCACCGGTTTGAATCCTCCTGTGTGGAGTTTGCATGTTCCCCCTGTGTCTGCGTGGGTTCCTCCCACCATCCAAAGACATGCTCATTGGGTTAATTGTTGATTCTAAATTGGCCGTAGGTGTGAGTGTGAGTGTGAATGGTTGTCTGCCTCTGTGTTAGCCCTGCGATGGACTGGCGGCCTGTCCAGGGCGTACCCCTGCCTCTTGCCCGATGAAAGCTGGTGAGAGGTTGGATAGGCTCCAGCAGAGCCCCCGCAACCCTTAACAGGAATAACTGGGTATAGAAAATGAATGAATGAATAAACCATACAGTGAAACAGACAACCAGACCATTGGTGTTCCACAGGGCTATATACCAAGCCCTTTCCCAAATGCCTTCTTACAGAAATTATGAGAACGCTCTGCAGAGATTGATAAAAACTGCCCAAAATATCATTGGGGCACCACTGGGAGTTGAGGACCTCTTCTAGGCCTGATGTCAGATAGATAGAATGCCTTCATGCCTTCAATATCATTGCACATGTACAATGAAACTGAAAAAGCAGACCTCGATAGTGCAAACACAGGAAAACTATAAAAACTGAACAAAACAAAAAAAAACACAACAACAAATGTGACTCCAAAATAAAAGTTAAACTCCAAAACATCTGACATTATTGATCGACCTCTTACTCTTGAAGAGTTCAGGACTTTGTGAGGTTAGGACTCCAGGGTAAAAACATTTTTTTTAGTCTATTTGTACGTGTTTTGACCGACAAGTAACATTTGCCCGAGGGCAGAAGTTCAAACAACTGGTTGGGATGGCTCTTTGAGGATTCTAGAGGCTTTTTTGAGGCAGCAAGCCCTGTTCAAATCTTCTGGTGGGGGGTGGCGGGGCAGCCAATGATCCTCTGAGCGGTGGTGACAACCCTCTCGAGGCAAGTAGGTTGGTCCTGAGAATGCAATTGGCCCTCTGGGTCAGGCTATGCAAAGGCATAACTCCCGTGAGGCACAAGGTCGGTCAGGGCAGTGTTGTTGTTATGGTATACTCTGTTGACCAATTTACTCTGTAAGGAAATTGATGTGTGTCGAATGTGGGTGGAAGGATTGAACTGACTGGACACCGAAGCAGTTTCTCGCAGCACTTCATAATGATAGGTCTTAATGTCACTAGATGGTGGTCATTCAGGCTGTTGACATGTGGGGTCTTGGCAGTGGCTCTATCGTAGTGGACTTAAGGGAGGGTGGGATGATGGCCTGATAAAACAGCGGGTTGAACATCCTGAAGGGATGGACCTTCAACATATTCTCTGACCCAACTCATCATTTTGTACACCCAAATCCAGAAAGAAGTGCAATGAAGGGAGAGATTTAGTTTTATAATTGTATTGTATTGTAGTGTCTGAACACTGTGCCTGGAAAATAACGTTTTATTTGTCTTCAAATGATCATTTTGTGTTGTTTTTGAACAAAAACTTTTATTGTGATTATAAAGTATTTTCTATTTACTTATAAACTTTGAACAAATTCTATACTGCATTTAAACTGATGAATAATCCAAAAGACAGAAACACTTAAATGTCATGAAAATTAATTCAGATTTAAATTAGATTCAGATTGATGATGCATCCACTGTAATTATTTAAAAGTATCAACATCGATATCTGTATACTAGCCCTGTATTTAGTTGGTATCAGATTGATACCAAATCTAACAGTATCACACACCTCTACTGAACACCATCTCTTCAAACTACTCCCTTCTGTTTGGTAATATAGGACTATACATGGACGTACCACAAGATGGAAAAATAGCTTCTTCTCCAAAGATGTCAAACTGTTGAACATAGTGTGACAGCCCTGAGGCTACTACCCATATGGCGTACGTTTGCCCTTTATTATAAGGTTGCTGCACAACTCTTTATTTATTGTTCTTCAGCAACGAGTAAAATTACTCATGCTGTTTGCTCTATGCATGTTATTGTATCCATCCTAACACAACTCACTTTTATTGACAATGTCACAGCAGGGCAGCATTTATGTTGGGGAAATTGATTCTGCATTGTAGGATTGGTGATGTGCTAGACCTTTTCTAGGCTAACAATGTCCTGGGGCTGCATGAAGGTAATGAGAAACTGAAATGGTGAAAGATGCCGATAAGAAAAACATCAAGGCTGAGTGGCTGTTGAAGTCAGACCTCTCACCAGTTTTCTCAGGACACTATAAATGAATCTTCCTAGTGTAGTAAGAATGAAAAAGAGAGTAGTCACAGACAATCACACGTACCGTATTGCTTCAGTTACCACAGTAATTAACGAAAGGCAAATTGTGAATTATAATCTTAGCCTTTCAAAGTAACTTAAATTGCTTAATCACTAAATTAGCATGCAGTCATTCAATAAAGGGACTTGACGTCAAGAATCCCATTTCTGTCTGGTGACTTGAAAAACAAATAATATTTATGTCATCACAGTCACAGCAGCCTCTGTGGGACAAAAGTTGTTCAAATGTGCTTGGTGATGATTGATAAAAACACAATGTAAAGGAAAATGTCATAAGACTGAGCACAAGCATGACTCCAAAAGCAAGGCCCATTAAATCTTGCCAAGTGTGTCAACCATTGTTATCAATGACAGACCAAATAAAGTTTTGTGTCGTGTTAAAATTATAGTGAACCATTTCTAATTGCCTCCCAGCTTTTGAATGAGCATAAATCTAGGGGGGACAGTTTAAATTTCTATAGAACTTAAAAGCACAATATTGTGAAGTTGAAGTGAGATCATTATTGATGCTGATCTCAGTCTTTCCAAAGATATTATATCAAAACCAGACCTGAAGACACATGTACCTGCTTTTGTAACACTCAGAGCAGAGCACTGGGACAACACACTGTGGGCTTAAAGCCCTTTGCACTTTTTACTGCCTGCAGCGTGGATTAGACTTTACTTTCTTTTGCTAGTTTATAAAAGCACTGAATTGCTTCGCTCCTCAGTTCATGATAGAAATGCTTAAAAGCGTTGAACCACCTTGACCTCTCAGATCATCTGGTAGTGGTTTATTTCTTGTTCTGGGGTCAGTTTAAAGTCCAGTGAACATGCTGTTAGTTTCTATGCTCCTTCTTTCTGAATGACCTTCTTGTGGACCTTTTTTAAAATGCAGCCTCAACATGCGTGTGCTTGTTGTGACCAAGCGACTGAAAATGGAGCTGTTTTAACAGAGACATGGATATCACAAGCATGTAAAAATACACACTGGGATTTAAAGCAGTATTTCTGGACAGTAGAGGGTTATTAGACAATGGGTGATTAGGTAGGTAGATAGATAGATAAGGTAGATAAGATAGACAACTAACTGACACCAGGAGGCTACCATCACAATACACAGTAATTCTTCCAACTTTAGTGTGATCGCGTGGTTGGAATGTGAAAATGACACGGAAACTACAAACAAGATGTACTATATACATTTTTTTTTTTTAAACGCTGCAGTAGCCTGTCAAAATAATCCAGTTGTTTTGAATGAGCAAAATATGGAGTAGAACATTGAGTTAATATACTGTACACACATTTTCCACAGCAATCTCTTTACTATGACTTAGCAGTGTGTCATCTGGCATAATCTTTCTGTCTTGCTGATCAGCGATGTTCATTACTCAGTATGTCTTAAGTTCCCTCAGGCAGGTAAAGGCTGTTTGTCAGCACAGTGCTGATATATCTCAGAGGAGCAGAGCCTGACATTCAGCATTTCAGTCACTGTAAAGTCTCGCTGATGCCCGTTATTCAAGGATTCAAGGATTCAAGGATTCTTTATTGTCATTTCTACACATGTTGGTACATATGAAGGAACGAAAATGGTTTCTCTGGTCCCGTTTTCAAGCCACAGTAAGAAAAGACACGTATAAATATAAAAAAAGTTGTGGATAACCTCAGCTACAGCTATTCTTTACATAACAGTAGTTTGTTGGAGGCACACCATTGGTGCACATATCCAGTTACCGTATGGAAGCTTATTTAGAGAAGCAGTGGGATCCAGACTCCAGTTCACATTTGTTAAAACACTGCAAGCCAATACAAATATCGGTACATTTATCCAAAGCAGGTGTTCATTTCAAAATTAGGTCTATAAGACATAATATGTGCAACTGGATGAGATCTTCCGCAGAAGATTTTGTTAGTCAGATATTAATATTAAATCCTGGCCAAATTCCTTTTCATTGTGCTTAGTTTACTTCTTCAGGAATGTATTGCTGACCATCTTCCAGAAACCAAGAGCTCTGTGCGTGTCAAACTTCCATTTTCTTATTGATTTCATCTGTTTGTACAGTTGCTAAGTACTTAATTGAAGCAAAGACAGTTAGCACATGACTGTTTTGTTCCCTCTAAACTACAAACGTGGCCTTGTTTTACTGGGGTAAAATATTATGGCTTGTGCAGACATCCTGTCTTCACTGCAGTTAAACAGCAGACAGAATGACTGGCAACAGAAACGCATGACAGTCCAGTGTTGCGATTACAATTGTATCCCCTCATAGCGGACACTCTCCGCTTCGTTAAGCATTTCTAGGTTTTACTGTGGCGTTCAACTATTTTAGTACATTAGGCAATATGAAAGAGAAGGAATGACATGGAGAAATGAAGCGTTTCTTGACAATGGTCTGTTTGCTCCGTGGTTGCAGTCTGCCTCTCTAGTGTAGTCTTAGACGAGGGAAACTGTGACCCTGACAATACTTTTACTATGCGTCTACAGAATACACTCATACCTGTCATTCAAAAAGCATCTATCATTAATATATTTATCCTGATGAAGAGCAAGCTTTGGAATTTAACTCACAAAAGGATCACTGTTGAGTTGTTTACATGAAGTGAACATAAAGTCATACTTACTTCATTTGTGGATCTTTGTCACCATCTACTGGCCATATTGGGAAAAGTCAGTCATATAGAAGTGTGCAACCTAACAACCTGGAAGTTAAGGATAATTGGCTTGTGAGTATTTATATACAAAACTTACTTAGATAAACTGAGGTGAATTAATATTGCTTTTCGTCACCTCAACAGCTACTGTCAGAGCAAAATGGCTTTGAACTGAGTGGAGATGATTTATCCTAAACTGGTGAAAAAGGTGCAGGAGATCTCAATATTTGTAACAGGCCACTTCCCTCAGTAAAACCGGTACAGAGTCCATTTACATGGCAGTTAAGAGTTATAAAAATGACTTAAGAATTACGTCTGTGTTGTACATGTTGTGTTTGATAGTTAAGTAATGCCACAAATCATGTTCAGTCACTCACAAACACAAGGCAGGAAACTTGTTTTTTCAGAATTTTATTCTTGAAATTATTTTATAAAATCTCATTTACGTTTTGTTTCATTTCATTGTCATATATAGTTTTTTACCAATTAACAATTTTGGCTATTTTCCCTTTCCTTCCCCCATGTATGCCCACATACCGATCATAAGGTCCATACCCCTTCACATACACATTGTGCGATGATCCTCAGTGCCATGGTGGGTGGGGGTGGGGGGTTGGGGGTATGGGTATGGGCCTTGTATGGAGCATGCCAAGATAAAGGTTAGGGAAACAGGGTAATGCTAAAGAGGCCACCGAACTAGACCACCACTGTTAATATCAGCAAGATAACCACACAAAGAGGTAAAGGGAGTATTGACTTCCACAATGACTTGAGTGAGTCTGGTGTGGGTTAAACCAATCATGTTAAAATGGCTCGATGTATTCCATGACTGTTGTTTTCCCCAACATCAGTAATTTCATCGGAGTAAGCTCCACATCAGATATTTTCCTATGACAAAGTCATCGTCTCTTTAAAAACATTAAAACAGTGCCCGCAAACTTAGCAGCAGCCCTGAAGACTGTTTAGCCCTTAGTAGTGACCTACACAAATGATCAGTCCACTGTTAAGTCAAGTCAAATCCACATCCCGTGGTGTGTGAGTAGGTATCTATGTTGATGATGTTCGTTCTAGGCTTTTTAAAAAGGCCAACATCTATGGAGACAAGGCTAGCAAAATCACACATTTGTTACATAACTGTACATCCAGGCAAGCCACAGGTTTTTTGTTCTCTACTCCGGTAAGATATTTGTTCTTCATTTGGCAACATGATCACTCTTGCATCATGGCTCAATACATCATCTTTGTTGCTGGTATGAGTTGAGTAACTGATATATATCTATGATCAATAACCAAACTACTCAGAAAGGCTTTGTTAGATGGAAACGGAAAAAAATAATAATTGCACTCCTCCCGTAAGGTCACTCAAGTTTGTTTTTTTTGGATACCCAAGTTTGTTAAAGTTGATGCGAGACCCTTGAACTAGACTCAGTTGGCATCAAGTATCCCTTCTTTTTGTTCAACATGATTAAGACACAAAACAGGTTTGAATCGAAGGAATGAAAAGAAGTATGAAACCAATGTCTGACTTCCAGTAAAAATATGATTAAACATTGTAATCACTACAGAAATCAACCCTTATATCAGGGAACAATGTGTGATTCGCTGCATAATTTTGTTAATACACATGGCAGGTATGCTCGGTCTTGGAAAAAAAAACACATGTGGTGGTTCAAGATCTTTTGTGTACTTTACTCTTATTCGTTCCTTAGCCATCACAGAATTGAATTTACTTATCGGCGCCTGGTAAACGTGTGTTAATGTCGAACCGACACGCTGATAACACACAAAACAGGGCAAATGGCAACATCACAAGCTTAAATAGTCTAGGATAAGACAGCTGAATGAGCTTAAGGCATTATTCCTGACAGAAAAGGCTGCAGTAGCCTAAGTAGTCTGTCAAAATAACCCAGACAGTTATTTTTGAATGAGAAGTGATTTAAAATTAGCCCTTGGTGACCAATGACAGAAATATAGCATAATTCTCCTCTTACATGCAGAATAAAAAGTCTAAACACAGAAAGCTCAGATTATTAGTATACTTAACCACGATGAATGGCCTTTTGAATTAGAGTTTGATGACAGTTTCACAACAGTTGCAGGAGGACAACTATGAACAAATCAAGGACCTTAAGCTGGATTTATGGCATGACACAACTCCCACTACCTCGCACAACACAAAGGGGTGCTTTAGTGTCATAAAATGTGTCACTAACTAGCTGAGAAATGAAGAATAAAATATAGTGTAATAGCCATGCGATAGATACTTGAATCTGAAAAGCCGCAAATGATAACTGTGTAAGAGAGGTGTAGACTCAGATACAGTCTGTTGTACTCTAACACTGTACTGCAACATATTGTAAGCGGTTTCTGTAGTCCAAATGGGACAAAGAGAGACGACACAGTACAATATGATCCAGAACACCATCACAAAATACAGGCTCAAAATTAACATAAAACTATTCTAAACTTTTAGCTATTTTAGCAGTTTAGTATGTCATAGCAGAGCTATTGCACTGGATTCCATTTGAAGTTACGTATGTTCCAGTTTTTTTTGTCCATCACCTACGTCTAGAAACATGTACCAGCAAAAGAGCAGAACACCTTATGAAATTGTCAATCAAAAAATAAACAGCTAAAACACAAATGAGAGAAGAGTAAGGAAATAAATACAGAATGCTTTAGGGTTTTAGGGCTAGTTTGAAACCACAGTGTCAAACTGGGTGCACGTGCTGGAGCCATTTGAGGTAGACAGAAACCATGTTAGAGTTTATACCTTCATACAGCCTAAAACTAATCAACAGACTTCCTGTGACCCCACCTGAGACTGACAGGGAACCACTGATCTGGTGAGGGGGCACGACAACGTCATAACCAATGAAGGCTTAAGGAGCGAGATGAAAGGGGATGGGGAGGTCGGGGTGGGGGGAAGCTTGGAACTGACACAACTACCAGAAAGAAATCAACGCCACACATCTTCAACATCGCAAGTCAACAGCAGCATTTAAACCTCATGTCATATAACCAGAAACAATTGAGGGTTAATTTACAAGGCATATTTTTTTTCTTTTTAAATAGAATATATGGCATCTGACCACTGTCTCAATATGTCCCTTTGAGATATCTCCCACCCCCACCCACATGAGTTTATACCCGAAAATCCCAATGCCAGACCTCATGCCCATTTAACAGTCTCACATTGTTCTAGAGAATAGAGATTAAAAATATATACTATTGACTTATTGACTTCCAGTGTAAGTTTTCTCGTTTTCTCTACATTTTTTCAAGTTTAAAAAGATCCCCTTTATCACAATGCAAGCTCAGAGGTCTTTTCTATACACACACAGATGCACACACTCATACACGCACGCACGCACACACACACACACACTCCCTCACACATATATACTGTATATATATATATATATTTATATATTAGAGGATTTTTTTAGCTGAGAAGTTAGGCAAAAGTATACATGTTCATTTGGACGGAATTCATTCAAAATGAGAAGGAATTAAACTCACTTTTCTCCTGTTTCCCTTTTAGAGAGGACACAATTTGGGAAGCGCTACAACATCACATGACTACTCAAGAGCAGGTAGCAAGGTAAAAGGAAGAAGAAATAGATAAAAGGCCTGAACTTTTACAAGGCAGAGAGATGGGCAGATGATATGGCTCTCTGTTGCATGTGCATTCCATGGCCCTACTGACGATAAGAGAAAATGTACAAAGTTCAAGAGAGGGTTAGAGAAAAGACCATCAGATAACGGTGGAGATAGTGAATGAATTGGTTAAGCAGGAAGAAAGCTAAAGCAATAGTACAAGACTACATTGCGGGTTAATGGAAAGGACTACAAGGGAAGGGGTAAAATAAAATCTGTCTGCCTGATTCATCGGTACACCAGGTGAGATATGGTGCCAGATTTGAAGTTGAGCTGATGGTTGGGCACAAAGCTGTGCTGAGGATTCTTTCGCGTGCAAATATCTTTTGCATACAAGCCCATGCACGAGTCACATGACACCTTAGAGCAGTTCACGCAGGTGTGTGATGCACCTGGCTTGTTGCAAAACCCGCATCGCGATCCCCCCATGCTTATTCGGTCACTGCTGCCTCCCTTTGGTGTTGTCAAGGCAACAGACTTGCTCGGAAACAGCTTAGTGGACATGAGGGGTTTCTCCACCATCTGGGGGTGAGGGTGCGGATGAGAATGTGAGTGGGTCAGCGTGAGAGGGTGTGGATGGAGATGGGAGTGGGAATGAGTGTTAGAGTAGACGGAGAGCTTTTCCTTGACAGGAATGTATCCATCAAGTGGCCGTGGGGATTTGGGATGATAGTCCTGGAGGCCACAGCAAGGGGACGGGTCCACATCATGACAGGCAGAACAGAGGATCATGTCACACCTCTGGCAGGAGGCCATTGAGGAGCAGCCTAGTCCACAGCCCTGACACTTCACACTACCGTGTGCTTTGAGCAGCCACCCATCCCTTGCATCACGAGGCTCCCTGGATGGAGGTCGAGAAGGAGTTTGCCTTCCTCCCGTCCCAGCACCACCCCTCTCTGTGTACAAGTCAATCTCATCCAAAGAGGACAGATGGTAGGATGAGTAGGGATCAGCAGGTGGAGGTGACTGAATTGGGAAGAAATCTGCAATGGGGCTATAGGAAGGTGGAGCTGCCACAGAGAAAAGAGATGCTGAGGTGCTGGGCCTGATGATCTCATCCTTCATATCCTCCTCTGTATCCACAAACAGAGGTTCCTTCCTTAGACTTAGTGAGGCCTTCAAAACAGGCTTGCTAACCGCCGGGTGCCAGTGACCAGCCCCATCTGTAACATCCACAGACTTAGACGGTCGACTACCTCGCCTCAGGTGGTGGCCATGAGGCCTCTCTATATCCATCGGCCGCACAGACAGACGCGCCATATCTGCCCCAAGGCTGTCGCGTCTGCGGAGCGCCTCGGCACAGCCGGCTGCATCATCTCTACAACCTCTGCGGAGTTCCAGGGCCTCCAGCTCGGAGGCTGAACCACGGGCCAGGGCCACTACTTCTCCGAGAAGACGACACTCTGCCTGGGCCAGGAAGAGCTCAAACGCCAACTGGCGGAGATGATTTGTGCCTCCTGAGTGCTCCTGTAAATGGAACTGCGAATCATGGTCACAGGCGTAGCCAATGGTGCGCATTAGAGTTCGGAGTTCAGCATCAGAAATGGCAGACTGCAGATGGTACACGTACGGGCCAGTGAAGGTCTAATAGAGAAATCAACATTAATGTCTGTCATTTAAAACAGGCAACATGACACGGCTCAGCGCGTAAATACGAATTACTTCATGTTCTTGTTCACATAGATATTCATGTACTGTTTTTAGAAAAAGATGCACTTGTTTGTATTACACAATACAACATCAGCGCAAACTACAAGCTCAATATAACGAATATGTTAAATGAAGCTCCTCAATCAGGTATCATTACTGTCTGTGGAAACTTCAGATACATAACCGTCAGCACCTACATATGATAAATGGTTTGGAAAACCAACGTTATGCATGTTTCTTGAACAGGCCTAATTTATAAATTCTGACGTTTTTGCTTGTGTGTTTTCTGAAACTACAGACGTAAACAAACTTTCAACAGGACTACAAATAGGAAATTACTTTTTGATATTATCTAAAGACTAAATATTACGAAACAGGTTGAATGATTTAGGAGACATGGCAAGTTATAACTCTGTGTTTTCCATTTTGTATTGTGCCATAACAAACACTGAATTATTAGGCAAGGATTATAAGGAACACTTGTGTATGCTGTGGAATAATTATTTTTGGGATCAACTATGGAGACAAAGAGCTGCAGCTGTACTTAAAGAAAAACTAATTTGCAGCTCACACGTCATGATCAAGAATCTAAGATGAAGGTGATGACTAATTACCTTATAATCAGTGTAATAACAACCAAATATTGGTTACTATCGGTTCTAAACTCTTTTAACTAGTAATAACAGAAAAACTCTGTCAACATATTAATCTTACCTTTATACATCTGAACTCCTTCTTCCAGGGGAACAGCAGGAGGTTGGTGCAGATGGTTTCCAGAGTGTGGAAGGCTCTCTCCAGGCTCTTGAGGTTGCCCCCTCTCTGGCAGCGAAGTGAGTTCTCCACCACCTCATAGAAACGCACCATGCGGAATCGTTGTCCCGGATCTGGCTGGTAGGCTCCTAACAGAGCTGTGGCTGTGGAGAGGAGGGCCTCACTGTCTTTGTGTCTGCTTCTATCCCCCTCTGGTGTAGATCCAGTCCCTGTATATTCCCCTCCCTCCTCCAGACGCCTCTCCAGTGCTGTCACATACCTCCGAAATAGGTCCTCTTTTAACTTGGCATCCATTATTGGCAGCAGACTATTAGTCAGCTGTTATACTTTTCTGAGAGTGCCTCGCCCCTTTTAGCATTCCCTGCACCAGGATGCCACATTCAAGCACCATTTTTGGTCACCATCTCTCTCTGCACACACTAGCACACAGTCGTCGTTAATGCTTTGGTGAGGTGGAAGCGGGCTGAAATTTCGCATCCACTCAGCAGCACATCCTCGGAACAAGAGACGCAGTTGTCCAGTTCTTTTAGTTGGCGAAGATGGGCTGCAGCCTGCGGAGATGCCTTCGTACGAGCATCTCTGGTGTTGGCTCAAAGCCTAACTTATTTCCAGACAAACAGGCTTATGTCATGCAAGATGAAATCAGGGAGAGCTTTTGTTCACGCTCTGTTAGTGCAAAGTTGTATCTCTTCCATTCCTTGGTTTCAGCATGTGTGGAGTTCAAGGTCACTCATCTAGAAGACACATACATGATCGTGTGATTCCTCTCAGACATCTTCAAGCTGTAATGACACAGGAGATGATTATAACAATAGAAATATCTCATTCCGACACAGAATGAAGGGTAGAAACATTTGTTTCTGCAGACTCGGATTCTATTTACATGGTCTGAAATAACACATTTTTAACTATCGTTGTGTGTTTTGAAAAATCAGATGGTTCAGACAAAAGGCACGCTGTTTAAGCATTACTATTCTGCACCGTAACAGTGCTCTGAGTGGGATGATGTGAGGATGCTCCGTGTGGGTTGTTTTGCCACACACCTACCTTAGCCAAAAGGTTCAACTAGTAATTTATTATTGCGACATTCGCAAGCAAAAATAAAGGTTTGAGAAATTATAATGTAGAAAGGCAGGATATAGACTCACCGTGCTCATTCATTGACATATTCCTTTTTTGCTTTGCGCCAATGTACATGTTGAGCTATCGGTACTACATGCGTGTAAACCAGAGTAGCACCTAGCTTTAGTTAGCTGTAACCCACAACGAAAATACGGCCACGTGAATATGGGTAACACATTACAATATAAGATATGGCTTGGACCACGACACAGAGAAGATTTGGCCCCTCGTTCCTTGGCGAGCTGGCTGGCTTTTTCCAGTTACCTCCCAACCTAAGTGAACACCCGTTTAGCGAACTAGCAGGTACCAAGCCTTAGCCATCAACATCATCATGCCTTACTACTGCGCACCAACTACAACGGAATCAGGTCAAAGATACACAAGACGACACAGATAAATTATCTGACAGCTTAAACAGTCATCAACCATTACTCTCAAACCCGACAAATGCGATTCAATCACTGGCATGGCCCCCCAAGTGAGTACAGGCTAAGCAGTGAACGCCCATTTCAGCGCAGCTGGCTAGCTAACAATTGCTCTTAGCTAGCAGGGCGTTTCATCGCCACACAGAGATCTGTCGCGAGTTTAATGTGTTCTGACTGTACATATACGGTCAGTAAGGCACGGTTCTTGTTCGACCGTGTGTTATTACGCTTCAGCAAAGAGACCACGCTAGTATCTCACCAGAGACGCCACCATTCGCACATCTTACCTTAAAGAACTGCTAGCCATGGCTAGCTACGCCTCCTCAGCTGTTGGAAATTCCCATCATCTCAATACGCATGCGCTCACTTCTGACAGTTCGTCAGCATCAAGGGCCCACGTGCTAAGGAAGAAGGGATGCAGAGACCCCAGCTACACTGTTCTGTTGTTTATCGGAAAACAAAAACACCAGCTCAGCTGTGCAGTTGGTGATGTAATAAACGGTGTGTGCATACATTTTCTATGATCTCTTCCTACAATAAAACATAACATCATTCATCCAACAGCAAGTGATGAGTTCTAACATTTATTTACTATTTAAAGTAGTACTTTATTCGTTTGTTTACCGCCTCTTCTGTGAGACATTTTTTGGAAAACAGTTGTTAAATAGAAATACTACTTATGAGCACTGTCTTATAATAGATAACAGCTATTCAGTCAAGTCCAATTGCAGTCTTTGTTTTCTGCGTGAATACCTTTCGGTTTTGAACTGACAAAACAACATTTTATTTTCACTTTTGTCATGCCATTGAGAACATTTCAGCATTCAACGATAATTTTATTTTTTTAATAATAAGTTGCATTTATATAATGGATAATGCTGAGTGGGTCGTCTAAAGTTTTTATACAATAACTAAATTATTTCAACGGTGACTCCGCCCTCGCGCTTAAAAAAAGAACCCGAACCCGGTGACGTCGTTACGGGAACGGTTGGTGCTGGTGGGGGACTGACAGCGAAGAAAAGAAATGGCGATGCTCGGAGGGTTTAGCGCAGCACAGCTCAAGAAAAACGTCTCTGACGGGAGCAACGACGTGTCAGAATTTATCTGTCCAGTTTGTCTTGAAATTTTCGACAGTCCCGTAACAACACAGTGCGGCCATACGTGAGTATTTTGCCTCATTTTCGACCACGTCTACCAGCACTGATGCAATGATGCGAGGTAAACAATGGAGGAAAGGGCTTGATTTTAAACATGTCGCCGGCCCAGAGTCGCTATACATCTACCGTGCCCTTGTCTGCTGGTGCCGCGACTCTTTAATTCTATTTTGCTTCCACGAATATGTGCCAAAACCAATTCCAGCTCGGTAAATCAGTTTCAGTTTTGTTTACATCAAAGAGGAGGCCTCGCTTGGGAGTTGTAGTTTGGATCTCTATCACCTTAATCCTTGAAACCTCTTTAAAGGACTACAAGTCCCTGCGCCCTCTTGAGGTGGGGACTTTCCATCTGATTTACAGGAAGCTCTAGGCAGTAGGATCGGACGAGGTATCAGACAGTGTATTTTTATATCAGCCCATAAGTAGTATGAATGCATGGGAAAAGCCTCTCCTTGACGTTAACAGAGGCAGATTTAAAAGTGTTATTTTCATCAACTTGTTTCCCTTATCTCGTTCATCACAACATTCCTTCACCTATCTCCTGCCAGGTTCTGCCAGACTTGTTTGCAGGAATGTTTGCGTCCCCAGAAGCCTGTGTGTGCTGTATGTCGGGGCACTTTGGGCCGCTGGACTAAAGCTGTTGAACTAGAGGCCCTCATCCAAACATCTGTGGCAGCTTGCAAGGGCTGTGGAGTTCAGGTGTGTGTTTGTTAAAGTGCAAAAGCGAAAGTAAGACTTCAGACTTTGCTGTGTTTCGAAATATGCAAGGGTTTAAGACAGAGCACTCATGCACAAGGCAAACATATAGCCTGAAGCTGCACTGAACACATGCACTGAATGAATTGCATTCACAGCTTCATATTCACATTGTAGTAGAAGTCAAACTGCAAACATGACAATTATATGACGTTGATCATGCAGTTGTAGTTACTGACATGTATATTTTTTTTCTTCACAAGGTTGGTTTGTCTCAGATGAGAAGCCACACGGCTGCCTGTTCAAAATACCAAGAGTATATTGAGGAGGGAGTGAGGACTACTGCCCAGAGCCAGCCTGCCATCACCAGGTGAGAGACAGTGAGAAAATAATAAAACAGGACGTTATCAAAGGTCTGGTTTTTACACTGTAGTGGACAGTAAAGGACAGGCACGATCGCTCCTAGGGTTGCGTAACTTTAAGGCTACGTTCAGACCAACACCAGCCTTATCTGAGGAAACAGGTCTGTCACAAATTTTAATGAGATAGTTTTGTTGACACATTGACACACCAAGGGGAAAAGTCAGTCATGTTGGCGCATTTATAAAAAATAATAAAAAAAAGATTTCGACAGCACATGTTTATTGTAGTTAAGGATAGTACTGTTAACTTCCCTCTCCTGGCAAAACTGCTTTATTATATAATAAACTGCTAACAGCGCTTTGGTATCTGATTGGCTTTTAAACCCATGGATCTATTACAACCTGGATTCAGGTTCACTGGCCATAAATTATAACCACCATTACTTTTTATTAACGAGACATGTTTTATATCTGGATACCGACACATCTGTGAAAATGAGGCATTGCATTGTGGGACTTCTGTTCTGATAAAAAGAATAGAAACTCGCATATCGTACATACTGCATGCACTTAAAATAGAACACCATTTTTACAGAAAGCACCCTGAAGGAAGATTCTAGTATTTCCCCTTGTGACAGTTGATCCTGTCACAGTTTTATCTAAACTATGGATAAAAGCCGTGACACACCCAGCCTACCATCAGCTGGTTTCTAGAGTCTGGCTGTGCGTGTTTTGTGGTGTGTCCGGCACTGCTGGCACTCATAAGTCTCAAATGACATGGGGAAAGGCTCATGCAATACATGCGGCTTGTCGTGGTGTTTAACTTTCATTTTCATTTTTCTAGTTTTTCATATTTTTATGGTTTGCTGTGTTTGCACGCAAAGGTCTGGATATTTAATAAAGGCTTTTTATGAGACAGAAAGACAGATAACTAGATATATCGTTGTCTCTCCGTTTGGCTGATCCTCTTTGAGAGACAATGCATGAGAAGGTGAAAGGAAGAAACAGACGTAAACTAAACAACAAAGCTCAAACTACACACAAAAGGCATTTCTTGTTTACTGTCTTTACCCAATCTGAACATAGAAATTCACAAATATTTTCACAACAGCTTCATTGGTCTCATCAGCATGATTCAGGCGAGGCCAGCTCTGTATGACGGATTGTAGCTCTCTCAGCTTCCTAGCCATCCAGCTAATAGTAGAATGTATTTGTCAGCTGGTCTGTTGGCTATTGTCGCTTGTTTTTTAATGTCAGTGTGGCGTTTCCCTACCCTAAGACAGCGTAACGCTGTTCGGTAAAGCTTGTGGACACACTCGGATATGGCCAAACTTTAAACTGCATCTTTTAAAACAACAACAACTCTGTGCGCTTCATTTAAATCTAATTCGGTCTCCCTTTTGTACTATCAACCTGCAGGGTAAACCCTAAAGCTCTGCAGTGTATCACTTAACCCTCATTTAGACTGCAAAACTAGCCTATGGAGTTATGTTAGGATTGGTGTGTGTGTTCTTTGCAATTTGAACTACCTGTTCAAACTACCTAAGCAAACTTGTTTAAAATGACAGGATATACCTGTTGTTAAAATGGCCAAAACTGCAAAACCAAGACTGATGACATAAGAAGTGGAATTTCTCTTTATATCTAGATGGACATATATACAATAATCATATGATTTTTACAAATGAAAATGTTGAGAAACACTTATTTGTAGCAGGTATACTATCACATATCAGGAACCAGCCTTTGTAGTTGATTTCCTCCCAAACAACTCTCTTTCTATTACATCTAAAGTACAATGTTCTCATAGGTGAGAAACAAACCTGTTTATAGGAAAAAAATCAACATTCTTATTGTGGCATATTTTATTTCTGCTTCTTAACAGTTCAGTGCCAAATCGCTACACCTTCACCTGCCCCTACTGCAGCTGCCAGAACCTCGATCAGGACGGCCTGGTCGAACATTGCACTTCCCAACATGCTCGAGATACACGCCAAGTGGTAAGACATCCAGGCTTCAGCTGTACCGGCAGGTCGTAGAAGGGAACACTGATTAATCGCAGACTGGGAGCGCGTGGTTGAAATAATAGCTTGCATTATTAATCAGGACATATTAGCTTTAGCGTTTTGTGAAACTGAGTTTTTGTCAGGCTAGATTCAGCAGATGTTGATCATTTTCATTTATATATTACAGGTTAATTACTATTAATATTATCTGTCATCAAGCCATCTACGGAGAAATAATGGTAATATGTGAGTTTTAAGAGTTTGGATGAATGTTGATTGGATCAAGGTCTAACTACTGCATTATGATTCAGTAGAACGTAGGCTCCACTGTATTTTGGACTGAGACATATTTCCTTTCCTTTGTTCAGGTGTGCCCTATCTGTGCCTCAATGCCTTGGGGGGACCCTAACTACAGGAGTGCTGACTTTTTCCAGCACCTGAAGATCAGACACACATTCTCCTATGACACATTTGTTGTAAGTAAAGCAATTTGCTAGTTGGTTATTTGATATGTTCATAAATGATCCATTGACTTAATCTGTGTATTTTGTGTTTTAGGATTACTCCACAGATGAGCACACAATGATCCAGGAGGCTCTGCAGCGCTCCCTTCTGGACAACTGAAGTGTGAAGAACAATCCGCCAGGAGGAGGGATTCAGTCAAGGGAAGGAATGGGAGACGTCTCGGTCTTTAAAAGACAGAAGATCACACTGTGTCATCATTCATCTATAATGAGGATGGTGGTACTGAATTACTATAGGTAATTATTTTCACAGGGAACTGGTATTGTAACTATGAGTCTCTAGGTTTATTATTCAGAAAATAAATCACACAATATGATTAAAAGAACATATTGTACTGTTTGATTTAGGAGTGATACTGTGTTTCTGGTGTGATAATCTCTTATCTTCCCCCACAGATTACGCTGTAGACTTGATAGCTTGTTGAGTATCTCCTAAATTCTGTATGCTGTTTGTTCATTAATGACTCGGTGTCACATAGCCAAAAACTTCCAAAGTTGTGATGAAATTCCCTGTTGTCAATACTTGATGTTATAAGAGGGTTTGACCACTAGGTGGCTGACTATTGCCAGCAAACAACACGCTTCACTCAGTGAAGTCCCTGAGTAATGTTAACTATGATATAAAATATTCTACAGGACTGACTCTGCATGTTCACTTTCAGGGGAGAAAAGGGGGATTTTTTTTTCTTTTTTTTTCCAGAGTTGTGTTTTCGGTGAAGACAATGGAGGGTCTGCCCTTTTTTTAAACTGTCTGTGGGTGAGATGTGCGCGAGAGTATGTATGTGTTTATTCTTTTTTTTTTCTTCTTTTTTTAGAGATCTACTGGAAAGAATAAATAATATGAGGGTCAAACGAAGCCAGAGAAACAGTTTGCTTTATTGTAATGTTTCTCCCTTGTGTCTTTGTGCCTGCTGGTAGATCTTCTCTCTGACTTCCGAAACTCACAGGGCTAATAGTTCATCCACTGAATCAAAAGATGCAAAGAGGAGAACAACAGCTTTCTGTATAATTCATTAGGTGAGAATTTATTTGCATGTGTATGGCCACAGGAGGGCAGTAGAGTTCTACATTTCACCGACCATCATGCCTGGCCCCTCACTACCGAGACAAAATCATTCAGCACAGATATCATTCTATAAATGTTTGTTGTTCTCCAATTTTGTTTTTAACATTTAGTTTTGTTCAAGTGCAACCATACAAAAAAAAAATGTCACTTGTAATTAGAGACTGACGTGTTAGTGGGGCTATTTGTAAAAGTTGAAACACAACTTTTAGGAAGTTCAAGCAGTGACATGACTTAATGTAACTTACTGTCGTGTGTTTCTCATGTTCATGGTCTTTACAAAAAACAAAGCAAAACAACAACAAAAAAACGCTTTGTTACAGCGTCATCTCTTCAGCCGCTCTGGGTTGTATCATCTGTGTGCTTCCAAACACTGACGGCACATGAGGAAAATTCAGTTTGACTTTGCTCGTTCTTGTTTTTAAATTTCAGCGTGAATCTTTGTGAATTGTTATTTTACATCATGTTTTCTTGTATTTTTTATTTTTTTTTTGTCAATGATTTGTCTCAGATCAACTACAAATTTTCACACAATTTGTCTTCTAGGTAAATAAAACTTCTCACACGCAGATCAAGTAGCTGTAAAGCAGAACCTGAATGCCTTTTCAGCTCATCTTCGATTCTACTTCGGCCAGGATGTTCATTTTTCTCTCCAATAAAACGTAATAATTTTGTATACGTTTCCAATGTACAACAACCTCTTTTTTCTCTCACATATATCTCTCATTCTCTTTTGTCGGCCCTACTGTCAGGGGGTGCTAAATCCTGATAAATTAAAGCCCTTTAATTATTTAAACCCTGGCCCCAGAAATCAGACGCAGTGATTTATACCTGTGTGTATGAGACGTGTGGGGGAAGAAACAACACCCGCTGCTGATGGATGACCAGTGTGTGTGTGTGTGTGTGCAAGAGAGAAAGCGGTTGAAAGGAAACCAGTGTGCGTCAAAAACTATAGATTTACCCAGGTGTCAAAATCACACGAGGGACAAAAGATGTGTGTAAGGGGAAATAATTAATTGTCGAATACATTAAAGACAGAAAGCTTTCTACAAACCTTTGCACGTGTGTTACAAATCAGGGCACTGTCATGTCATACCAACAGTGATCTTGCACTGTGTTCTTGCATGTATCTGTGCTAACTTCATGACGAAACTTAGGCCCTTCGGTGTACATTGTCCACAGGGAGAGAAAACCCTCTCATCTCTGTTCTTTCCCTTTGTGCCTCCTTGTGTCTGTAATTACCGTAGCTAAATGGTATTACAGTTTTCCACCTAGCTCTGCAGAGAATCTCGCCCACCAAACTTCTTGATGTCGCCCCCCTACCCTTTCTTATCTTTTCTTCTCCCACCCCTTCCCCATTCAGGTTTTTGCTCCTGGCAGATAGAGGAGTGATGTTAGCTGTGAGAGAACTAACGAGATACCCGAGCGCTCCTGGGCAGGAAGGAAGTCGAGCCGAAAAACATGGCAGAGCGAAGTCTTTCTTGTCTGTTTGGTGGCGCAGCTTAAAAGGGAGAAGGGGGGCCAAGGTGGGGAATAGGAATAGGAAGAAAGAGGGGCGAAAAGAGGGAAGAGAAGTGAACACATTGAATAAAAATTTCATAAAGTTCAGCGTGTGGTTTCTTTGATGCGAGCGGTGGATGGTGTGTGCAGTCTGCAGGCTCTGTGGAGGCAGCAATTAATGCTACATGCGCCCCAAGGGCACACTGCGAGAGGCGTGGGGACGGTGGCTTGTTTTAGAAGTGTGTCGTACCATCACGCTACCTTAGACACCTCTCCGCCGGTCTTTTGTTTCCCTTCCGTGTGTTATTAACCTCCTCTACCTCCCACCACAAGTCTCCTGTGATGCAGGAAGCTCAGCATCCCTGAACTTGTGAGTTCATGCCTCTTGGTGGCTGTCTGTACTGGGCGTCCCCAAGACATTTGAAGAGTCACAGATGAACACAGCATGGCGTTCAGTCAATACGTTTGCAATGGTGTTGAAATTGCATGCACTGGAGTCACAGCACAGCAGAACCCACACTCTTAGAAAGAGGAAGATGCCTCCCTTTTGGATTTTGGCAGCATTCAGGATTTTCAGCCATGTCCTAAGAGCTGTTTTTGAATTAAAATGTTTTAGCAGAGATAAAGAAGTTATAAGTCAGGTGAGAATCAGGAAGTGCAACTCATCAATCATCCAGGGTGTTCAGTGTCTTAACAGCTGGGTGTATCTGTGACCTCAACAGTAGTTTTGTAATATATTTCTGGGCGACGACAGGAACTCCCGAAAAGCCTGGAAAGTTCTCTCTCTCTTTCGGTCTATTCCTCTCTAGTTCTGCTGAGCCAGGTATCTGCGATGAGGTGCGGGGCGCGCGAGGAGAGCGCTGGGAGTTTGTTCACCGAAAAATTCCTCAAAGTCAGGAGAAACAGGATGAGCGGGAATCCTGCCACCCGGGTGCTGCAGCTCGGCGGGTCGGTCCTCTCGAACAGAAAGTGCCAGTGGGCTTCCCCGACATCAATACTGGTTCTGCACCGACTCCTCTTCCGCTTTTAAACTCTTAACAACCGACCCCCCTACCTCCAGCAGACACGCACACACACTTCTTGTGCTGGAAGCCTAAGAGCATCGAGTCTTAACTTTGATTTAATAACGCCTGCAACCAGCTTGGCCCTGTATCAGCTGAAGTGAAACCAGCTTCAGCAACTATTTTGGTGCCCTGACTCCTGCCAGTATTACGCCAGAGGTGCTCCTAACTGTAAGAACAACAGAGTTTCTATTTACTCTTGCCTTTAAAAGCATCCTTTGTACTTTTATAACATTAAAAAAAGTCTTTATACTGGTAGAGGAGAACAATGATTGGGTCTGTACTTTGTATAAATACAAGCAACGTTTTTTTCAGAGCCCCTCTAAAAGCTTGGAAAGTTCTCAAAATCCCTGTTTCTGCAGAAATACTCTCCTGGAAGTGAAAATGAATATGAAAACACATCGATATAGGCTAACTGTCAGGAGAATTGCTAATCACCGCTTCCTCACTTATTTATTTATTTGAAATCCGCACAGCCACTGTACTAATATTTGAAAGTTAAGTCCTCTAAGGTGTAAAAGGAGGCGGGATGGGCAGAGTCCCCGGTGTACGCCTGTGTCACAACGGAATATCGGGCCAAGTGAATTGATCGAACCACCCCCCACCCCCATCTCCCCACCCTCTCCTTCTCTGTACCCCTGTAGACCAACTAAGATGTGTGTGGAAGAGAGCGAGGCCCAAGGCTATTATTCTCCCATTAATTTTTCCATTTGAAATCAAACCTCAGCGGGCGTGCATGAGGGAATCAGAGGAGGGGGAGAGGACTGGAATGGGGATAACCTTATCAGGGTGGGTTGGGAAGAGGGGACAGGGGAGGGGGGGGGCGGAAATGTTGGTTGTAGCGGCATTAATGTCCAATAGGGGAGGCAATTTCACTTTCAAAGGAATCCTTGTTATTTGCTTGACTGTCTCGTCCCAGCCTCCACTTTGGTCTTCTTAGTTCATAACGTCCCAAGAGAAAACTACTGACATTGAGACACGAGCAGATGAAGTTAGAAACCTTTTTTTTTTTTTTTATCTTTCAGTGACACAAAGGTAGTTGCACGGTTACACGCTCACACCTGTTCTACTCTCCACTGAAAAACATGCAAATCTTCCTGCGTCTTTACATCCCTCAGCACACGCACAATGGAGAAGACCTGTTAACCCTCGTTCCTCCGTCCCACCTACCCACACGAACGCACACCTCCTCCACCTCATGCTTCCTCTCCGAGCCTCCTTCAGTTCCAGTCACCACTCTCCACCCCCCCGTCTTTCTTTGAAAAAGCGCCAGTGCTTGCTAATCTGTCAATCAGATGTTGTCCTGTTGTGGCGGTGAAGGGGCTCCGTGGCGGTGGGGCCCGTGCACCTCCAGCGGCTCGGAGTGGCTCGATGATTAACCAGGCAGGTAGTGACTCAAACTGCTGACAGCAGAAACACACTGACAGCTGATTTGAAAGACAATGGTCCCACTCCCTCTACTTAACTTGTCACGGCAGTCAAAGCACCTTCTCAATTAACTTGTGACGTATCTGGAAAGATGGAGGGAAGCGCAGGTTTGCAGCAGACTTTCAGACGTAGCTGGTGAATAAAAAAAAAAACCTGATGAGTTGTTGGTTGATATGGAAATTTGACGATCAAAGTGTAAAAAGGGAGCTGACCCGAAAGCTTCTCCTGAGAAGTTCTGATGTCTGTGTTTATTTAGAGGTCTGTCAGAGCTTTATGAACCTAAACAACAGCATAGAGGCCTTTATTATTTATATTTTACTATTATATTACGTACTGTAGATTGTTCTTGTGGTTATCATCCACTTACAGGGATCATGATGAGGACTGTAAGGCCTCAGTGTCACTGACACAGCAGCCCACAAAACCCAACATCGTCCTTCCTTCTCAGATTAATACCCCAACACTTCCCAATTATTAACCGCCCCTGTAGAGTACCATTCATATTCAAAGCCATTTACCTCCCTCCACTTCCTGTGCTTTGTATCTTGTGTCTTTACAGGATGAAATGGACGATGCAGGCAGATCTGTCAATCACACGGCCCTCCCCTCCACAACCAACCACCAGTGGCTGCCCATAGACAGCCGGTCCATACACCTCCACCGGCTCCGGTCCCTCCTCAGCTCAATGAGTAACTAACCTGCAGGTACTGAATCAAACTGCTGACAAGCACACGGAGGGGAGTGGAGGGGTGGGGAGACTGGGGGCTGAGTAGGTGGATGGATAGAGAGATGAAGAGGGAGGGGAGGATAGAGATGACAATGGCATCATTTTATAGCCCACCTTGGTGACGTAACCTTTATCTTTGCAAAGAAAGATGCGTCCTTTTCTTGTTGCCGGGCCAGCCTCACTTTTTTTTTCTTACACCCCCCCCCTTCATTTCTTCCCCTCACTCTCTAAGTGGCATCCTTTGATGGGCTGTCCCTCTCTCTCATCTCGTCTTCTTAGACAGATGAGTGCTGTCAGCGCTGTCATCACTGCCCAGCTAAACATTAATGACTCTCTTGCCTGACAAGTGTTGGCGGGGCACGGAAGAGGTGAAAGGGGGACGCCTCTGGACAAAACCAGGGATGAAAAGGAGAAGTGATGGCTTTATCTGCTTGACAGATTCCCTTTTGTCTCTCTGAACTTGCGTATATGTATGTGTGCCATCAGCAGATTCTTGGCTTGACATGATGGTTTTATTGCCCTGTTTTTCTTCCCCTCTGAGGAGATGAACCTCTTTGTATTCCCATTGCCCCTCATCCTTCCTACTGGCATTGCTGACATTCCTTTGAGTATCCGTGCATGTGCGAGCGCGTGTATATACAGGTTTCCGTGTCTGCGCCGCTACTTATTTAAAGGTGTATGTGTGTTTCCTACATATCATGTGCTTTCTTGGAAAGAGAATCCTGGACTTTGATGCTGGCGGTGACGGCGGGTCACAGCGAAGGAGCATCCCAGAGGAACAGGGGGAGCGAGGAGGAGAGGGTGGAGGGAGTAGAGGAGGGGAAAGGTGAATGGAGGGGATGGTGCATTCAGTGTTAATATCACACAACTTTGTGCAATGTCATGCCTCCTCCAAAGTCATATAGAATATGGATTTATCTCCAAGTTTCTGCTCTGTTCTTTCCAGCCGTGGTCACTCTTTCCATACTTTCTCTGGTCTCTGTCTCTCTCTCACTCTCAGCGATGTCACTCAGGCCTCCTCTCCTTACTTTCTTTTGAATTATTAACTCCCCAGCTCAGAGAAGTGAATGGGTACTGCTGAGTAGACACAGCACAGATCCGGCTTCTCATTGCCCACGTTAAGGGGATTACATAGCTGGTTCCATCAGCCTCCCACCACTATGCAAACTCAACACAAATGCATGCATGTACATATGCACAGCCTATTATTACCAACATCTAATAGTCAAACGGATAAACAGACAAGTGGTTATGCCTTCCTGCCAGAATTCCTTTGCTGTGGAGCTGCAGGCCTCCCGTGGAGGCAGCCGCCCACTCTCCCTGCTTACTTCTCCCCAGGCGGCCTCTATCTCTTCTGGGTTCCCGGAGCAATGATTAACCCTGGTTCTGATCAATGCTTCTGCTGACTCTGATACATCACTGGAGCCTTGCAGCTGCCATGTAAAGGAAGCGTCAACCCTGTGCTGCTCGTGACAGAGTATATCCACTCCGTCACGCACAGACACACACATGCACGCACACGGGGGTGGTCAAGGTAACAGGGACACATGACAGTACCATGGAATCCGACGTAAGAGGTCTGCTATTAATACTCTGATGCAGAGATTTTAATTGTCAGTTGTTTCTTATGTGTATAATATCTGCTGTTGTGTTTGGGAGAGGGTGGTTGTCCATTAATAAGAAATACAAGGCAAAATCTTATTTGACTACTTATATATATGAATATGTTGCTCTGCTGACCCAACCTGAGACTCATGAATATATTAGATATTTTACTGAAAGACCTTTTTGTGTGTGTAAGCTGTTTATGAGGGAGACAGTGCAAAAGAGAATGAGCAAAAACATAAGAAGAAGAAAATAAAAGAAGGAATGGGATGGGATTGTCGCTCATCACCCAGCGGTCCTTTACCTCGACAGCAGGGGGAAGCCCCGATTTCCTGAAGATGACAGGAAGCACAATGGCAGAGTGTTCTGTCAGCACATCCTACTCAGAGAGCCAGGTTAATGATTCTGTAGCCACAGCTGAGCTGGATAGAGGGATGAGCGGAGGGAGGAACGGGGAAGGAAAAGAGGTGGAGGAAGCTGGCATTCAGCTACGCTTAGGCCATCATTACGGCCGCATTAGGAATGACGGTGTGTTTTTGTCATTTTAATTACCTTTAATCTGATCTCTTCATACTTGGGCTATTTGTTAATGAGGCAGAACAAAAACTACATGTCACACGTGTTTAGCGCGCAGCCACGCTATCAGTCACACAGCGAACACGGCAAGGTGTTCACCGACCTCAGTAAGAGTTCTGGAGGAAGAAAATATCTTACACCAGTTCACCAACGCGTCAATCGCCCACTCGTCCAAGGCGCTTACCTCCAACAGTAATTTTGATTTCTATATTTGATGGATCACAATCAAACATATCTTACTACAGTAGAAGCAGCTGAGCTCTATTTAAAGGGGAACTACTGTTTTTCATAACCTGGACTTTATTTTCTAGCATGGGGTTATGCTATAACCCCAGACTCAACGGGGAATAACACTAACATATCATATATATATCAAATATTGGTGAACTTAACGTGTGTTGCAGCAGATCATGCGTTTTTTAGAGACTGAGCCTCAGCGCCGTCACTCCTGCTATATGGATATACGTTGCTCTAATTATTTCCTAAACGAGTGCGAATGACACAAAAGTTATATGGGTGAGAAAACAACGTATTTTATGCTACAGATAAAGTCCAGGTTGTAACCACCCCTGTACACAACTAGCAGCAAATCAGAGATCAGATTTGTTTGACTCTTTCTAACGTCATACCATTTTAAAGGAAGTGTTTCCCTCTCAGTGACGATGACAGTTTTAGAAGTCAATAGAAATATCAGTGTTAACTACTGTAACTAAAGAGAGGGGGTCTGGGGGGGTTGCCTCCACCCTTCATCCACCCTCAGTCCCCAGGACTCAGTTAAACTATTAACCAACTGCTGCTTAACAATATTGCTGACTGGTGTGAGGAAACAGGAGGGATCAAAGTTATCATGTAGAAGAGAAAGGCGCCTGTCCACTCCATCTTACCGGCTCATTCAGAGCAGCGCTTGAGACACTCCCATCCTCCCACTCCTCAACTCGCTCATTCTACTCTCATTTATTATTCCCCATCCTTTATTTTCACACTCCCTCTTCCTACTTTTCCACACTCATCATTACTTTATGGACATAATATGAAATAATTATTTATTTCCATCAGTACTGTTGAAGTACCCCCTCCCTTCTTCTGTCCCTTCCTCCGTCCCTTCCTCCAACCACTGTCCATCCATCGCTCCGTCTGTCACCTGGTGAAGTAATCACATCCACATTTGATAAGGCTGGTTAGGTGGGTCATAAAAAGTTTATGCTTGTGATGCTGGGAGTCTCATTTATTATCCCTGCTAATGTAGCGGCTGGGGGCGGGAGGGGAGGGGGGGAGTCAGAAAGAGTGCGAGTGGTTGAGCCACCACATTAAGGGATCATTACTCCTCCATAGGTTCTGTCCCTAGCTTTCAGCGTTAGATCAGTCCTCTTCATGCGTTATGGCCTTGATGAAGCCAGTACTCTCTGTATTTAAGTGTTCCACAGCCACTAAGAGTTCAGGAGGTAGTTACCGTCTTCTGACCACAGACCTATTGGCTCAAGCCCTAATGCTTGTATGTTCCCCCCCTACTTTTACATCATCTGTAAATGCACTGGCTTTTAATTGACATGGATGTGTACTAATCTAAAACTGCAATCAGATGTAATTGTACACAGTGAGCAGCAGCGATGTTTGCTCATTAGCCATTAACTTCATAAAAAGCTCCTGTTGTTTCTAAAGAAGAGTAAAAGTGCTTACAAGTCGTAGAACTAGACAGGATTCCATGTGACACTGCAAAGTTAAAGGGGAACTATTGTTTTTTTTTACAACCTGGACTTTATTTCTGGCATAAAAACAATCGTTTACTCACCCATACAACTTTGGTGTCATTTGGAGTGATTCAGGAGATATTTAGATCCACATATATTAGTATAGTGGGAGTGACTGGGGCACCGAAACGCAGACAATATTTGTTATTGTGCGCTAGTGCTATTCCCCATTGAGTCCAGAGGTACCTGTTATCATCTCTGGGATCTGTAGATTGACTGCTACTGATATGGTTCGTCCACAAACTCAGAATCTGAAAAATATTCAGCCAAGTTGCAAAAAACAGTAACAAATTACAGGTAAAAAAGCCGACCGTCACCCCCCGGATGACGATAACAGGTAACTCTGGACTCAACAGGGAATAGCACTAGCGTATCATAACAAAATATTGGTGAAATTAATCAGTTTCATGTCAGTTAGTGCGTTTTGGGTATACGCAGATCTAAATATCTCCTGAACGACTACAAATTACTCAAAAGTTTTATGGGCGAGTAAACGATCATATTTTATGCTAGAAATAAGGTCCAGGTTGTAAAAAACAGTAGCTCATGAAACTATTTCCGTGTATGTGAAGCCTGATTTAACTCCATCCTATTTCACTGGCCTCCATTGCAGATTCTAATTATAAACATATCAGTGAGCTACACCACTGCACTGGAAGCAGAGAGAGAGAGTGCGGTTGACCTTAGATTTTCCGTCATACGCCGTCATGCTGCTTTAAATACTCACTAGTGCACAGTGGTGGAAGTTTGTCCACAACAATTCTCCTGTTTTAAAAAAAAATCCTTTGGTAAATAAGGAAACTGGAACTAGCTGCTCCTGCAAAGCTTTGTGTAGCATCAGGGTAGCACCATGCAGCCTTAACGTACCAACACACTGCAAGGGATCAGTAGACAATCACAAATCTACATAATACCATCAACATTAACATTTAAGCTTGCTTTGATGGTGCGATGCTGAGCTTATGGCACGTTGCCTCACCAAGACCAAACAAAAGAAATAAAAATGTATTTTTTTTTTTTTTTGTTCTTAATAAAAGAAAAAAAGAAAAAAATGACATGCAGATGGGACGGCGAGGGAGTGTGGGCATGTATGAGTGTGTTAGCGTTGGGGGGAGGCTACCCAGAGGCATAGATAGTGATAGATTGGCCTGGGAGAGCTGTGATGCAGATCCACTCATCAAGATTGATGTTCTGCCATTCTGCTTTAAGTGCAATTAAATTGGCCCCTGTGTTAAAAAGCCCAGCCGATAACGTGGCTGAGGCTGAGATTACGCTACATTTCCCCTGCGCTTTTCTTCCACCTGCATTCCTGCCACAGCCACTCAGAGATTTACTTTACATCCTCGGCCTCTGTTGGACAGAAACTTTCATCAGGGAACATCCTGACCCGTTCATCACCTCTGATTTACAACTTTATGTGCAGCCTGTGTTTTTTGTTTTTTTTTCCACATAGCCCGCAAAGTAGTTTTTAAATCAATGCTGCCTAAACGTTTTTAATCACTTTCTGGCTGTTGTCTTACCACAGAATTGATCACTTGTACATTAGCGCATGTTTAATGTGTAATAATGTACAGTGATTACAGAGAGGAAGGAACTTTAATGTCTTCATGAACAATTCTAACATAACTCATCCCTCGTTGACAAGCTTGTCTATTTAGTCCCAACGCAAGACTCTGAACTAAGGACAAGTCACGAGGAGCTACATCGCTGCTTGTTTTCACTTCTGCCACTTTAACTTCACTTTTGATCAAACTGCTCCCGTTCACTCTGGAAAAATCACTCTCACTTGTCCGGCAGCGTGCACACTTGATAATGTTTTCATTTTTCTGCTAAATGGGGCTATTTGCAATAATTCAAATTGAATGTCGATCACAGTCCAATCCATCTCTCTTCCTGTCTCCGTCTCCATTCCGCCACAGGCCTCACACACCTCTGTCAGTGTCAAGTTGTTAACCCCATGTCAACAGTGGCGCAGGGCGTATTTGGACCCGGTTGATGGATGGGTCTTGGTGGACTTGTCCCACGCAAACATATTCTCAGAGTCAGCTGAGAGAGGTGCAGCGCGTGTATGTGTGTGTGTGTGTCAACCCCTCCACCCACACACACACACATGTCCACCCGCAATCATGTCCCTGGACTCGGGGCAGAACGGAGCCCCTCTCTGTCACGTACTGACACCCAGTGTCTCCAGTTTAGACCCAGATGGGTGTAGCTCTGACCCCACTGTCACAAACAAGAGAGAAGATTTTTTTGGCCCCTGCAAATGCTAAACTTGACCCATGTCCTTTGCGCCATTACACTGACATCCTGCTCCTTTAACAAACAGCAAAATTAAGTTTGCCAGTTCACCCCCAAGGGAAACATGTAGTAATCAAGGGGAGGACCATTACAAATTAGCACGATTTATTTTTCTTTTGTTATCACTGTGAGTTGTCTCTAAAGTTCTTTCATTATTTGTCTTTTATTTATGTGTTTTGGACAAAGCAAGAACGTGGTTTTTGACCATTTTCTTTGTCTTTTTCGAATAAGTTTTGTTAAATGAGTTAAATTTTTTCTATCAGATTTGTGAGCCTGCTCCTGATCTGATCTTTCCCTCACACATAAAACTGATAAATAAATAAATAAATAAATAAAACAGCTGCAACATTACACCACCCTGTTCTACTGAACACATGGTTTGGGGCAGAGATGGCATCGGTAGATGACTGATCACTCGTCAATATCAGGAGTTCATCCAGCACCATTAGTCATCTGCGCCGCGTCCTGTCAGTCCCCACAGCTGCTGGCCGTCTCTCTCTTCCATCTCTCATTTTTCTCTTTCTGCTCAACTTTCCCTGTTCTTTTTATACTCCTCACCCAACGCGCCCGGCTTCTAAGGCATTCCTGTCGTGGCTTATGGGGGCTGGGGGTGAAAATAGGCTAAATAAAAAAGGAAAAGGGGAGAGTGCTTCGGATCATGTGTAGGAGGGTGTGTGTTTAGTTACATGCCATGTGTTCTCTTTTTTGCTTTTTGAAAAGAAGAGGGGGGGTTAGTTGTCATAATGTGTGGCGTTGTCCACTCGGGCTGAGAGGGTCAGATTAACCAGGAGCCTCTCTTTGCAGTGGTCCCCTCACAGGAGTGCAGTGACAGGGGCGATCCATCACTTCTGTCCCTAACAGAGTGGGGGTCAGTGGGGGTGGGGGCCACAGGGCTGGGCCTGGCTCTGGCTGGCTGATGGAGGGTTGCAGTGAACAGGATGGGGCTGGTTAAACTTTAACCAGCTCCCTTCCTACACACTGAAGACCACATTCAGACACCATTCTCTGCTGTGGGAGATTCTGATGTTTCGTCAACCCAAGATCCATGACCTGCCGCCCACTGGGACCCCCTCTCGCCCACTCATGTCCCCGCACCCACCTGCTTCCATATGGACCTCTACAGCAAACCGCCAAACATTTGGCCGTAGCGTGGGAAGAAAAGTGACTCTGAGGTCTCCCCTCCGTCTGTACACGGGGCCAGTGGCCATATTAACCCAGCCCTCTGCACGCGCCATACAGCCCTCTGATATACTAACCAGGACTTCATATTCAAAACAGTCTCACCCCTTCGTCTGTTGCGCTGTCGCATCCGGTGTCAACACATTTCCTCCGTGGATCAATAGCAGTAGTCAGGGGTTAGTCCTGGCGACACCGTGGTTACGCTATGAAAAATGACGGCTGGCCTTTTGATAGTCATTTAATACACAGTTGCACACTTTGATAGAATTTGGCAAAAGCCTCTCCCCAGTGAGTTAACAATGCGTACTGAAAATCATATTTCCATGGCGGCCCATTCAATCTTATCCCCTGTTCCAGGAAAAATTGCAGTGACAAATGGGACGTGAGCACGCTCCGGGTGGCGGAGGGTCACATCAGGTGCGGTGCAGGTTGGAGGTGTTATAACCCAATGTGTTCCTGTTCACTGGTCCAATCATCTTCATTGATTGAGCCAATGATTGAGAGGGCCCTGCCTTGCTTTATGATGCCAACGGGAGGCGTTGAAGGTTAAAGTGGATAAACCGTAAAGGAAAATGGCAAATATGGGAAAAGTACCCCTCAATTATCTGCTGTCGGTGTGTATTTCTGAAACATATGTAACACAATGCACATTTACGGATTGTTTTAAACTGGATAATTATATAAAAATAGCATGTATAAATAGATTAAGCTAATTTAGAGTAATTTAAGACACATATTGAGCGTCACGTCCAGAAGAGGCGGGTGTCATGCAACAGTCTGATTTAATTAGATCTGATGAGGTGACGGCCCTCAGCACATTCTTAATAATGCAGCCATTTCTGCCCATTTGATGTGGGGAGAACGAGGGAGTGACACTTGGAAGGTGGTTGAGCGAGAGGTGGGAGTCGAGGGTTTGAGGAAAAACATCAGGTGCAAAAAGGAATGAGGTGGCGCCGGGCAGAGGAGAGAAGAGGTGAGAGGTTTGAAGTGAGAAGGAGGGGAGCTGGGGAGCTGTCCATTTGTACAAACCTAAGAATCTGTCATGTGTCGGTTCGCGTTTTCTTCACTGCAGCGTTGAGGTGGTTTTGACAGCCCGGACTTTCTCTCCTTCATCCATGCTGCAAATGACATTACGGAAATTGTGTTTGTGGCGTTGCCTAGGCCAGGGACTCCTGGGAAACTGGCAGGGTCAGGGGGGGTCAGGTTAGACGGGGAGGAAAAGCAGGAGGGAGAGAACGAGGGAAAGGGTGAGAAAGTCAGAATAAACAAGAGGCAGACTGCATTTATAATAATAATGTATGATTATACAGAAAACCTGACAAATAATAAAGAGGTTAAAACATGATTTATGTTACAACATTTGGGTTATTTGAAAATGCTCACGTGAATGCAGACCATATATTCTCCAGAATTAACAAACATCAACTCACCTGACAGGGATGAGCAGGGATTACTCCTTCGTGTATACACAGAGCTGTGTCTAAGATTTGCTACTCCTAGTCTCTTAGGGCACTCCTAAATATTTCAGCAGCAGAAATGAACTGCTCTCTCAGGGGGGCAATCCGGTGCCTGATTGCCCTGGCCTGGTGTTTATAGCCTGGGTGGGTTCAGGCCGAGCCGGGCCAGGTTAGGGTCTCCACCAGGCAGGTCTATACATCCCTTACATTCACTAACAAGGACCAGGGGAGCAGCAGGACCAAAGCTCCTCCATAAAGCACAATTACAAGCTAAAGGTAAGATTTCGTGTGTGATTTCCCCTTTACAGTCCACAATCAATCTTTAATGACCCATTGAATATTAACTGGATTTGTAGGAGCCGAGTGTCAACTCCCATGAGTGTAAGCTGGAGGCCCAAGGTTTAGCAGACAGTGAAGATGGAGGAAAGATGGTGGGAGGGGAGGGGGGAGCATTTGCAAGGCGGGGGTAGAATGTTTTACACGGGGTTTATATGCAAAAAGTGGATACAGTCAATTACAATTACAATCATTCACCATGGGAAAGACAACCGGGGTAATTGTAGTCTTAGTACCCCCCTTGAAGCCAATACAGTAACTGCATTACAATGGGACAAATACTGGCACAAGAAGGATGAGGACCAAAGTAATGAGACAAGAGATCCTAGACATTTTAGAATACTGATAGATCTGTAAAATCAAAGCTTGGTGATAACAGACTGATTAATTACACTGACCACAACAAACCCCCTTGCCTTGTCGGTCCTGCAGCCCTCCACCGGCCTGGAGCGCAGCCTGAGCCCCTGCAGCAGGAGCAGGCTAACTCCTCAGACTGTAACCCCTGCCAGGCGCTCTCTTTGTCACCGTGCTGCCTGCTACTGATTAATGACGCAGTCCTGTGATCAGAAGACTCGGACGTGGCTGAGGTCCTGATCTCCCTGTGTCTCAGAGTTAGCGATAGGTCTAAGAGACTGAGACAGATTAGGCCTTGATGCTGAACCCTGTGGAGGGACCTCCGGGGTGCAGGAGCAGGCCAGGGGGCTTGGGGATAATGGGACCCCTCTCTCACCTTTTAAAAGAGAACATGTTTATGGCTACTTAGAGGAAATTGATTTGATTGTGCCAGAAACGCATGTGTGAACACCCCTGGCACTTTTATTGGCTATTTGTCTTTTAAGTCACAGCTGGAGAAATTTATGCCCACGTTGGGGTTTAGGAGAGTGGGTGCTTGGCTGCGTGTTTGTGTGTTTAAGAGAGTAAATATTAATACGTGTGTGCGCATACAAGCTCGTGTCCGTGTGTGTGGCGTGCGCGGGAGTGGGTCACGTTAAGCGATGCACTGAAGGCGCACTTTAACTCAGTGTCCATCATTAAGTATCAGCCCTAATGACTAAAAGCACATAATGGAGGCAGTGGCAGAAATAAAACAACAAGATTTGTTGGGTCACATTAATTCTCCGAATTGATGTCAACAGGCAGCTACTTTCCCCGGCTCATGTTTTCATGCTCATGCATCTTGACTCTGTTAAATGACAAATGTTTGAACATGAATTCCAGTTTGTGATGTCACAGGCAACTAAAAGAAAAAAAGGGAGCACTGCTTCTCTGCTTTCACTGATGTTCAACATTTATTCTGAGGCAGTGAGGGATAGGTGAGTGTCAAGCATCATCGCTTTTATTTTCAAACCACATATGGTCACTGTAACCCATTTCTAATCTCACTGTACTGTCGGTTTCTTCTGACACACAATCATTCTGCCTAACAAAGCACAGATTTGATAAAAACAAGAAAAAACACGTTGTTAATGCATCATTTGTTTCCTATCTAGTTAACAACACATCATCTCAGGTGTAGCTTATGACCCCTTGAGAGGCCCCCAGCCCACTGGTTCCTCTAGAGCCGCGGGGATACTGCAATAAACCACAAGTTTATTGAGAGTGGCATGGACTGGCATGTTAGATTAATTCGTTCTAAAATCTGTGAATGTGTGCGGGAATGGTTGTTTCTGTGTATCAGCCCTGTGGTTTATTGGCAGCCTGTCCAGGATTTAGCCTGCCTCTTGCTCAGTAGACTTTTTTCACAGCGTGCATATTGACTGCCTCAGCTCCATTAAGTGTCCCGGTGAGCCATGACAGCGACCCAGCATTCACAAAAGCCGGACGTCCTCTGACTGGAATGCAGCCATCACTTACACACTACTCTGAACTAAGTCTGTATCTGCTCCACTCGTGACCCTTTAAGAATAATATTAATAAAGCAATTCTAATCATATCATTTTGATAATGTAGTAATTAAGTTATTCAGCTCTACCTCCGTCTATAACTCATTCTGCAAAGGAAGTAGAAAGCTAAAGACCAGCAGAGACACATTTGTCTGATCCCTATCTCCAGAGCACAATGCATTCTTTTGTAGGCAACGTCACATCAAAGCCGAGAAAAGATGGGAGTAACGGTGAAAGGTGAGCAGCAATCTCACAATCTGAGACAGACGAAACAAGACAGAGGACAAGAGGGTTACAGCCATATGCAAATTAAACAGTCGTCTCTATCTGTAATTGATTTACTTTGATGCAGCCATGACTAAAGCAGTAAGGCACCGATGTCGGGCCCTCGCCACCTCGGCTGTATCAAGACAAATCAAATTCATCTGTCTGTCTTTTCTTTCTCTTCCCCCATCCATCAGCCTCATTGCATCACTGTTGACAAACCCGATATTTGTTGCCTGATGCGAGTGGTCAACAAAAACTACAGCAACACAAAAGAGGCACATAGCAACAAAACAAATACTTCATACTGCTACTCACCAGTCTTTATGAGCTAATGTCTTCCGGCAGCTTTATTACAGATCTATTTAGTTGCCATTTATTTACATGCAGTATTGATTCTATTATCTTGCTGGTAAAAGGGCTGGAAGCTCGCGTTCATGTTAATGATGTAGTGTCTTTGTGAGTACGCCTTCACGCCGAGGCTCGAATCTATTTAAGCATTTAGAGTGTATGTTAATGTTTGTGTGTGTGCAAGACACAGAGAGAGAGAGAGTTATTTGTCCATCCCCAGGGGGACAGGGCTTCTGCTCCTCTCTCTTAGGTAATGGAAGCAATGTGTCCATAATCCCAGTGAATGACTAATAAAAGAGAGTAGCGCCTTGGGCCTGTTCCCTCAGTAATATTATGGCTCGGTATTAAACTGAGTGCCTGTGTAATACTGTCAAGTCACTGTTTTCTCAAGCACATTCCACGTGCACTTCATTTATTCACTCCTGCATATCTTTTGTGTATTTGCAAATGAAATCAAAAAGTGTTCTTCATGAGGCCAGGCTGTTCTCGTGGCTGTGAAAGCTGTTTATAAAGTCTTGAGAGTGGGAACTGTCGAAACGCCGGATTCATCGAGACACCTGAGGCGCTTGTGAATTCTGCCTTAATGGAAACCAAACGCAGCTTGAATACTAATAAGTCATGACACCATAACCCGCAGCCCTCCACCCGATACCCCCGTACTCTCTTTAAACGCTCTTTAATGGCCGTGTTAGTGTTATACAAGACGCTCATTAGACACTTTAATTGGTTTGGTCGGTGTTGACAGCAGTGTCGATTGGCCGAGCCAGACTACGGAGTAAGGGTGGCGGTTTGTGTGGAGGGGGTCAGCGGTAGCGTGCCGTGGGTGACTAATGTGGTCATAGTGGACCTACTGTCCGGGCTGAGCAGTTGATTAGGCAGGGTGGAGGGCGGGGGTCTCCCTGTGGCTACATGAGGTCATACCGTCCTGTTCCTAACTTGCGAGGTCTATGAAAATTAAAGCCAGGAGGGGTTGGTCTGTTCGTACTAATTAAAGGACAGCCGAGTTTTAAAATGATCGGCCTTCTGGTTTGTATTGATTATGCCAGTCTTGTGGGGGTGATGTCACTTTGCCTGGATATGTTGTCATGGCTGGTATTGGTGATCAGAGAGGTGCAGCGTGGCAGCTTATAGACCTGAGTTAAAGGGGAACTCCCCCAATCGTGCACATCAAAGCCTGTCTCTAGGAACTCTCCTGCAATGTGGAAAAAGTTGTACAAAGTCCAGACTGAGCTGACCAAGTTTTATGAATTGCCCCAAGCGATGTCACTGAAGCCAGCAGTGGTTTGTTGCTCTGCTTAGTGTTCACTGCGAGGCTGACAGCGTTGTAATGCCTCAGTACAACACAGAGATCTGGGAAACACACGAGCTCCAACAAGAGCGGCCTCAGTTGAGGCAAGGAGCTTGAGCGTCTTATAAAAAGACGACTTTTTACACTGATTTACCCTGGAAATAAATTGCGAGTAATTCCCTAAAAGTGTAATGTGTGCGGAAGAACTGCATAGCCAGGCGAAGTTGGCAAGGTGACCTAGAAATAGATCCACGAAACGCAAAAGTCATGAAACAGCATTAAACAGAAGGTCACGTAAGAACGAGGCTTGTTTGTAGAAGCTTAGTTAGTCAGTCAGAATTTATTGTGTAAAGATTTTTTTATCTTTCACACACAGCTGCACACAACGGTTACAGACGGAAGAACATGGAAGAAACGTATATTTGCCTCAGTTACACGAGCTGGTTTTTGACAAAGTAAGCCCTTAATGCGCCTCAAGCTCTGTTCTTAGAGGGCAGTAAATTGAGGTAGCAAGTTATGGTGCGTTCACAGTATGGGCAACAAAAGACCAAAGCCACTCTGTGGTCAGCGTTGCCAGCAACATTGCCACTGACTCTCAGGTGTATCAATGTGGGGACCTGAAACGAATCATTGACGGAGGGGTGAACCGAACCAAATATGAATGGTTGACATGTCACCGTGTCCAAGGAATGTCAAGAAAAACAATTAAAACCAGTTCAACGTTTGTATAGCGCATCTCACCTGACATGTACGGTAGCTACAAGCGTTGAACGTCAGTCGCTCTCTCGCTGCTAGTGTACGCTCTCAGTAAGTGTAATGGCTTTTTAACCGAGCTCTGAGAGGTTTGATGTGGGGAGACCTATTATCTTGGCAGCAAGGTTGGCAATATTCGATCCGGTTTGTGACTAACAACATGTTGAAGAAACAGGTGGGTTGAACAATACGTTGGTACGACACGAGGGGGAGTCATGGGGCAACTTCAAGTTTACAAACGACTGAGGACGCTTTATATGTTGGTCAGAGGCGAGCTTACTGTCCAGTGTGGTCTGTCAACCATCTCATCTGTTCTAGTTTGGATAAGGGCGGCTTGACGAGGTAATTATAGCTTTTTCTTTTGTTTTCCTGTAATTAAGATGAAGGTTATTCCACTGACACTTCTGCATGATTCATCCGGACATTTGTTTTTGTTAGTTTTTACAACCAAACCTGCGCTTTTCCCACTAGGACAACTCCAATTGTCTTTTGTGAGAGAGGCCTCTGACCATATTGAGAACATGTAAGTACAAAGCAGGCGCTCTTCTTTATTGCTTTGCTGTGGCTGTTTGATGCAACGATATTCATCTTTGATCAAACCATAAAAGGACTGAATGAAGGAGTGAGGTCCAGTCATCCCTCCAGTCATTCATAGCACTGTCCAGCCTGTAATTATGATTGATTTGGGTCTGGGACATATATTGCTTGCATGGCAGGCCTATTCTGACTGTACTTCATCACCAGGCATAGCTAAATGCTTTAAAAGCATTGATTTGCCTGAATTACAACATGGCATCAGACCTCTCACCTGTCTGTGGGAGGCTCTGAGCGTGCGCAAGTCAGTGAATGTGTGCGCAGGAGAGGGAAAGTAAAGACAGATCTCACCTCCACATATCATAACACCCAGCTCTCCCCTCCCTTTACAGACCCTCCCCCCCTCCCCCCATCATCTCCGTCCCATCGATTTGCCCCATAAAAGGTGTTTAATTCAATCAAGAGGAAAGTGAGTGCCTGTTTTTCTGGGTCCCTGTCGATAGCAGTATAATCAATTAGAGTGGGCTTACACCTCCTTCTCTCTCTCACACACATTCGCTCGTGCATCTCAGTTTCTAAAAACTAGTGTACGGCGTCTATTTCTGTTCTGCCTGCCCTACATGACTTCCTCACCATCTCTGCTGCGCATACACCAGCACATGCACTGAGCCACGGTGCAGGATGTGACGTTTTAAAGGTCTGGTGGTGGAAAAGACTCAACACTGGTTTTCTTGCTACCTCAAAAATGTGAGTTAACTGACCTACAATTAATAATAACAATACTCTTCACTGTTTGGTACGAATAACCATCTTAATTTTTGAATCAGAATGTGTTCAATAATGATTTCCTTATGGTGTCCAATGTTGTCATTGCCATCAAGAAGAAGTGGAGGAAGTGGAACAACTCCAAAACAAGCAGGATCCATTTTAATCCTATAAGCAATGCATAGTGGGAAATATAGTGAAATTACCAGAATATACTCAAGTTACATAAGTATACATAATAATATACGGAAAGTGCAGACTCTCTGCTTTAATTTGAGGGTATTCACATCTTAATTTGGGTAAATTTATATATGTTTTGGACACTGTCCCCTATTAACTTAATTACAAATGAAATGTAGGTATATCAGTATACACTTCTGCTTCTGCCGTCATCTATCACCTCATCAATAAACTCTAGGGACACAGCTCCCATGCATTACAACATTGTGAATGTTGTTTTTTAACCATGGAAAGGATTCTGTAATTGTCCACCAGTGTTGTCTTCTGTGGATGTCTAAGCCTTTTTTTTTTAACTTTAGTTTATCAACTGTTGATTTGGCAACTCCCAATGTTCCTGATATATTTTTTTTTTTTTTTTTTAATTTTATTTATAAAGTTTTTAAGTTTAAACCACATATAGAACAACAGAGACAATATACAATGAAACAAAAAGAAAGGGACTGTTCCTGATATTTCTAAGTCTAAAGCTTGGCTAATACTCTCAGATCTACATCAGACTCCATATCATAGTCTATAGCTGTGCACTGGCATAATTCTGTAGTTAAGCAGCTAAAACGCCATTCGGTGGCTAGTCAGTTGTAATGTGTGTTTTGTCAGTATATTGGAGTTGGAGCTGGTAAATGTTGAACAATGGTTATTTTTACTGAAATGAGAGAAAGCGTCAGAGTAGATTTTGTGTAGGAGGCGGGAGGAGCAGGAATTTCCAGTGCTTTGAGTGACACTGAGAGACATGGACAGAGTAATGCACACGGATATTATATTTCTGGGGAGGTGCTCGTCAGGCTACTAAGATATTGTTAAATATGGCCAGGTTACTTTCTATGAATATTAATATTATATAGTTTGGATGGAGACACAAGGGAGACCTACACAATATTAGGAAGGTGTTTTTAATGTTGTGGTTGACTGGTGTGATTTGGCACTTCTTAAATAAAACTGGATCAAATCTTGCAAATCTAACAGCTTCCAATGAGGTCATCTGATGCTTTAATTAGCTTGTTTCTGTGGTAATAAATTAAGAAAACTTCCATGTTTAAGCTATATAATTGACTAAACGTTGACATTAGCCCAGCTCCTCTGACCAGGTACAGTTCCTCTTCTCAGAGCTCCCATGTATCAAACATTTCCTCACGTTTCTGTTGCTGTAACACTGTATGTGGTAGTTGTATTCACACGGGTACCGACAGAGCCCTCAACACACTCGAGCGCGCAAGCACACGACACCTAACCACTAGACAATAAAGGGAATGAAGAAATAAAAGGTCCGATTCATCAAAATCACAGAAGACTCTACCACCCAGTAAATTAAACAATATTTCATAATCACTCTGACAATGAGACAAGAGACAGCAATTTGGTGCCGAGCGCTCCTTCGCAGCAGAGGAGCACACACAAATACACACTCACGGACGCACATAATTATCAGAGCGGACATGCTCTGGAGGCCCCAGACACTCCCCTAGTACCTGCCCAATCAACTGTCCAACAACAGACACCCACCCAACCTTCATTTATCTTGTCTCCGAGCGTATGTGTGTGTATCAAGCTAATTACCACCATGAACCATCCCACACAGAGACCTAACCCAGACATTGTGGCGCTGTCCAGGGACATGGGAGGTGGGTAATTAGCCTTCCATTATTACAACGCACACACATGCGCACACACATTGCACAGCGTGTGGAGAGGTAGTAGGAGGGCTGGAAGCTTGTTTTTGGACTGAGGACGTTGTAGAAGGTCAAAGTTGACAATCTGTGAGCTGGTAAATAACTCTGCCAGCGAGGAGCTGGGATTATGAGATTTTTTTGTTGTCACGGTTGT
Organism: Planiliza haematocheilus; assembly: GCA_005024645.1. Lineage (NCBI taxonomy): Eukaryota > Metazoa > Chordata > Actinopteri > Mugiliformes > Mugilidae > Planiliza > Planiliza haematocheilus. The sequence goes on from SRSE01000593.1 coordinate 9,819,161, forward strand.
TTTCTTGTTCGCAATTATCACCTGGGAATAAAGTTCTGAAAATCGTCATGACCAGTACGTGAAATGTCTTGACACCAGTATTTATTTCTCCATCAAGATTCCCATGTTGGATTACAACCACCAGAAAGTCCCCTGACTGAAAAACTAGACAAGTAATTGCAAGAAGGATAAGTCATTATACTGTTAAATCCTCTCCTTGTCACGTACTGTTAGCTCTGGACTGGTCACTGCAATAACTGCGTTTATACTATAATCGTCATAATTGTGTCCAATTACGTGGTTATTGTTCTTCTGTCTGAGTGCAGCACGGATAGAAGTAGATGTAGAGAACGAGACGCCCAAACCCAACTCTGCTGTGCTCTCCAAGAAATCTCCCCTCTGCCAAAGCTAACGCCACCTTTGGGCCATGTGTGGCGTGCAGGGAAAAGATGCAGGTGGGCTGAAAAAATCTCATAATTCCAAGCTGGCCCAAAAAGTACTCCATCCCAACGCTGGTCCAGCTGTTGTCTGGGGGTGTTTAATTGTGTCAAAACCTCTTTCCCCTCCAAGAGTGCCCCCCTAAAGCAGTTAGACGCCTTCCCCCCACATGGTCCTGGGCATCATCATTTTCCAGCAACCATCCATCTTCGGCCTGCGATTAATTCTCTTCATTTCCAAGCACAGGCCATAAATCCTGGCACACTTAATTAATTTCACGGCCAACGCGGGGCTCCCGTAAAGCGGGGATTGTTCTCGCAAAAGCCCATATTAATTATGCTATTTTACAGCCATCTCATTGAAGGCTGTGTTTCATCTTTCATAATTACATTTTCAACAACAACAGGGGCAACAAAAGGAGTCTAATTATGGATTTGGCGGCCCACTCCGTTGTAATAAGTCAATGTTAGCATCGGGCTCCCGACGTGGTGCTACGGCGTTACGACACACTGAGCCGAGTAGCCCTGCAGAATCAATGCGAGCCTCCGGGTTTATTGTTGTTACAGTAACTGTGATTTCAGCTGAGAGGACAGTCATAATGCAGAACATATTGAAACCATTTGGTGGCCTGCTGGTGTGAATTGTGTTGATGAAGTTAGAGGAGATTATTGTCACAATGAAGCTCTGCTGATCATCACTCTTGTGATGGAGCTCTCTGCGTCTCTGTAGTGGAGCTTGTCAGCTGCTCTCCTGATGTTCAGGCGGCAGCGTCAGCTGATCACGCAACTCAAGTGGATCACAGAGAAGATTACACAGCTAAACTACGCGGGTAGCCCCATTTGTTTATGCGATCATTTTTGTCTGTTTAAACTGTGTGAAACCTGAGAAAGATCAACAGAGTGATTTTCATCCCCTGGCCTTGTGTTCCCCGGCTGTCGGCCCGCGCTACAGGTCACCACCCAGTCATGATGGGTGACGGAGCCGGTGTTAACAGCCACCTACACACTTGGTCCCCGAGTCCAGCCGTCCGCCCACACACTGCTGGAGCTGAGCAGTAATAATATACTCATACACATACGATCACCACAAGAGCTGCCATAAGTACGCTGTGATGCATGGGCTGTCATGGCTGCCTGGTTGGTGGTGAAGTTAAAGCTGTGCCTGTTAAGTCATGATGATGGGCGTCACCTTTGACAGGCTTTTATTCTCAGTAATTACGAAGCCTCGTGCTGAAACTATTCTTGAGTCAACAGACAGAAAAGCTACAAGTTTCATATTAAGTTACTTATTAGAAAAAAAGCAAACCATACACGAATCATAGCTTTTCCAACATAAAAATTCGCTGGCTATCAGTTTTTGAAAAGTAGGTGAGATAAGTTTTCGGAAAAGCTTTCCAAAAGTTGATACTGTTATTTATAATTACATAACTAATAACTTTATATAATTAAAACACTAATCAGGTGCCGATATAGAAACTAAAACTGTTTGAAACATTCAGACTATTACATTTCCGTATCTAATTTAAGTTTTACAGATGAAATAATTAATTAAGAGGTAAAAAGACTTTTTCATGATGTTGAAGTCACAAAATAATAGGATCACGGCATAATTATTGTTGATATGTAGTGGAGAACAGTGTGACACCAAAAACCCAATGTTGGTGTACAAAAGCCTGGTTCAGTCAGCTCCTCTTCCTCATCCCGCCACACAGATCACTGTTTAGATGTTGAGGACCAAACCATGTGTTGTGCACGTTATCAGAAGAAAGACAATAACCCTGAATTTGTGATCGGGACGGTAGTAATAACGGTTGCCTGGCTGACCCGAGAGTGCAGCTATGTCACCTCTGATCAGTGGCGTTACAGTCCACTGCCAGATAGTCCTTTCACTTCCAATTAGGCTCCTCACACTGAGAGTCTGCGCTCAACGGCAGGGGCCATAAGTCCTTTGACAGCGACCTTGAACACTGTGTGTGCGTGTTCGTCCATGTGCAACAATTACCAGAATCTTTGCCCGTGTGTTTGTGCGCTTGTCTATGTCTGTGTGTGCGATAGCTCTTCCACTCCCCTCTACTCCTGGTTTTTCAAGGCCATCGGTGATCAGTGGAGGTTAAAAGTTACAAATCACCCTTCCTCCCCCACTCTGCCCTCCAACCCTCCTCCTCCTACTCCTCCTCTCCCTCCCCTCCCAACCTGCGCTCACGCTCACCCAGGCAAGGGCCTCCAGGGGCCCGGGGTCTCATTCATATTTGGAACCACGGCTCCTGTTGAGGGTCTGCAGGGGATCAGAGGCAGCATAGGGCAATTACTCCTCTGCTTTAATTGGCATTATCATTTTAGCGGGCTGACAGAGATGGATCACCCAGCAGGACCCGGCTACTGTTGGTACAAGAGCGGGGGGGATGGAAGAGGAGGAGAGGGTGTCGGCCTGGTGGGCACGATGTGAGAGAGAGGAGAAAGGGAGAGGAAAAGTGTAGGTGGAAAAGATGAACAGAAAATGAAGGGCAGAAGCAAGGAAATAAATCTGATCCCAACATCCGCTGAACAACTTGAACAAATAACCCCCATTACACAAGAAAGGGCCTGTGAAGGAACTGTGTGGGCCAGTAGCTCTCTAAGACTGTGAGGATGTGCTAGCCTTCATAAATGCGTGTGTGTGTGTGTGTACGGTGGATTTTACGCCTGTGTGTGTGCAGGGGGAAAGGGCAGAGGAGGTGGGAGGAGGTGTATTAGTATAACCCAGTGTGTAGCCTGGTGAGGGCCTAACGAGCAGCATGGCTGTGGCTCCATAACTCAGGTCCTGTAAAGCTGTCAGTAGAATTAAGAGGCACCCATTATAGGTGCCCATACAAGTGCCTCAATGCAAAATACCAGTCCTCTCCCCGGGGCCGGCAGCAGCAGATAATTTTAGCTACTTAGTGAATCATCTTCAAAGCCAGAGTCAAGCTTTATCTACTCTGTGGTTACAGTTTCTACATTAACTACTCTTTCCTGTGTTCTACTCATTCTTTCTTTTTTTTTTTTTTAATTCAAGTCAACTTGGTCTTTTTTCTTCACCACAGACTTCAAAGGTCTCCCATCTTAGACTACCCCAAGATCCCCACAATCCCCAGAGGCTAAACCAGACTTGCAGGCCATACAGAGGCATAGTGATGGATCGATGAAAAATTATTATGAAGCTGTCCAACCTGAATTATTGTTCTGTCTGTTGATAATCCCTTATTTGTCTCTTCCTGGCATCCAACAAAATCTGTCAGTCTGACTAAAAAAAGCGAGGGACGGCTCGTGGAAGATGATGAAGTGAGTGGAAGCGGGGATGTGGGGCCCTCACTTCCCGCCTCTTTTAGGGAAAGAATATACTTGAAGGGATTGCTGTTCGCTCTCTTTTTTTCCCCTCTCTCCCTTCCCTGATATGAAAAATGAAAACTATAAGGGAGACAATAATAAAAATAGCAGTATGAGTGGACAGGCCGGAGCAGTCCATTACTCACAGCTGCTTTGGGCTGCGTGGTAAAAATGTGCTGCTCACTGCAAAAGCATGCATCACCGCCGGCCCAAAACAAATGGGCTGTCTCCAACGTATTTACCTCCAATTGTTCAAGCATTTGTGGGGAGAGCTACGGCCTGTCCAGAAAACTCAGGCCTGTCCATCTACAGGACAAGGGAAAGGGGTTCTTGGGAGACATTATGAGAGAGATGCCAGAAGCTCTGGATGACGGAAAAATATGAGAGAACAGAAAACAAGAGGATGTATTGGCTGTTTAACAAAATCAAAAGGAGTTTATTAATTAGCAAGTTGAAATACTCCATAAGGCTTCATTTGCTAGATCCAGATTGTCGGATGTGGTCATTTGTTGCAGTTTTACTGTCAAACGTGACTGAAAATTGAATCTAAAACTCTTGGTCGGGCAAAGCAAACAATCAGCAGACCTCACCGTGGACGTTAAAAATTGGGGCCAAGATGAGAGATACTTAGGGAACAAGGAGAGAGAGAAAAATGTCACTAAACAGAATAAGTCACAGTGTAGCTGAGGAAAAAGCTCAACAACTAGTTTTGCATTTGTCGACATTTTTACTTGGAAATAAGATTATGTTTTAAAAAGTTTTAATTATGTTACCTAATGAGTGCGAGGAAACAGTGAACGCATCTTTCAGCAGCGTGAAGGCTTTACTTCCTCTATGCATTTGTCTAAACAGCAGGTTTATTGACCTGGAAAGACAAGCAAATCCTCCTGAGAGAAGTTATTTTTCGTGTCGGTGTGCGTTACAGAGGAGTATTATTCTCATCATTACAGATCTATTTGTTTTCTCTCCGAGGCCACTGATGATTTTGGAAAGGGAGACAGGGAGAAAAGGGAGTGTTTGTGTATAAACAGAGCGGAGGAGACAGAAGGAGCGAGGGAGTCACATTCACATAAACCCATCCTATTGACTGGAGTTTGAGAGTGTCCCTGGGAGGCTGTGACTGGAGCCGCTCAATGGTGGGTAATAATTTAATTTGGCTGCGTGTTTTAGGCACTTATCTTTCTATTCTTGATCATTTTGGATTTAAAGGGGCCATCAGAACAACACTGGAACCCCGCGGAGCTGGAGGCTGGGACATGAGCCAGCTTCACAGATCAGCTTTAGAGCTCGTATCCTGGTGCGATACAGCTGTGCTTAATGACAGAGCCCCACTTTTAAACAGCCCTACTGATTAAGATGGCTCTCCACGTCGCTCCTGTTTATCTCCAGTGCGGTCGTTAGCTGGGATGGGCCCGCTAATGATGAGTAGTTTACAATATGGCGCCCTGGCATAATCGGCCTCCTGTCATCATCCCGTGACAGAAAGAAACCCACCCAGCTTCAGCCTGTAGCTCTTTACCCGCCGTCCATCTGAAAGACAGCAGCTTTAGAGAGCATCACAGTGATAAACAGGGACGAGCAAAAGCATTTTCACTTATGACGATCCGTCCTTAAGGGTGTCAGACGTCGCCTGACGACGAGTTCATTGAACAACACGCTGCAAGGCAAAGCGGTAATCAGCGGAAATCACCTTCACTGTCGCCCTCACATCAGAGGAAAAATTTGAGATTGGGATGTGTGTAACAACTGCATTATTATTGCTATTATTACTCCGCACTGTCAGCTCTGACTGCTGTAGGTTTGATGTGTGGGTGTGTTTGTGAAGCGAGGTAAGGCGAACCAAAGCGTAATAAAGCGAATAAAGCTAAAGGGAGTAATGAAAGGGGAATTGGGGAGCGCGGAGGTGCGGATGAGAGGAAATGCGGAAAGCAGAAGAGAGAGAGAGAGAGAGGGAGAAAGCGAGAGGGAGAGTGCTGGTTATTTAATTTATATGGGGAGTGGGAGAGAGTGGCAGTGATACATGGGTTTGTTAGTCAATTGATAAAGGAGAGGAAATTTCTAAAAAAAACATTCATCACCGAGAGATATGGCCACCATACATCACCTATTTGCAAACAACGAGGGCTAATATTTATCCCTGGGAGGGACAGAGTGACCCTCACACACACGCATGCACACACAAACCACATCACCGTGACCTAATTAAGCCAAGAGAATAGACCTTAATTGGAAAAAGAAAACCCAACTCTGAAGAACAACAGCAACAAAAAAATAACATCTTATCCCTTTATTGCAAAAGTGGAAGCTTTTATGCTCTTGTTGTGTGCTCATTCTTTTTTTAAATACAGATACATAATGCCCCACGTATGAGCTTTTAGCGCTGCAGCGGTTGTAGTAATGGGGTGTCTGGGAGTAGAGGCCCAGATAAGGAAAGTGAAGAAGAATAAGGTGGCCCTACATGGTTAGTTGAACGTACTTACTATAGCCTATATGTCAGGAACAGACAGTAGAGAGTGGCTGTGTACATGCATCATGCACATAAGCTAAAAACAGTACATCCTTCCTCTAACACACACACACACACACTTCCTCTCTGTAATGTATTAGATGTTGAATCCGTCTGATACATCGCTGCAGGCGGAATCTTTCATCTTTCCCTCCTTCCTCGTTCGGTTGAATTTGTGTGGGGAGACTTTTAAATTGTCAAGGCCTGAAATTTAATTATTTAATCCCCCGTGATCGATCATTAGTTAAAACACTCAATCCACAAACCCCCCTCCGTCCACCCTTCATCGCCCCCACCCCTCCAAACAGCCCATTAAGACACAGGCGCCGTTTCACAGAGGAAAGGGGTGGAGAAAAAGTCACGTTTCATTCACAAAATAAAAAACAATAAATACGTCTCCCAATCGCCCACGAGCAATTTCCATTAAATCCAACAAACAATCAGACGAACAAAAGTGTAAATAAAAATGGTTGCTGTGTTGGGTGCGAGTGTGGCCGTGTGTGTGTTGGGGATGTATTGGGGGCGTCTTTGTTGCGACTCATAGTCCAGATGGATGACTTGTACTGGGGAGTGTATTTATTTTGCGGCGGGGCGACATCAGGAGATTTGTTATTCCCTGGCGTTGCCGAGTTTTTCACATTGCTCCACATCCCTGGGACCATATTTCATCCCCACACCCCCAATCCCCAAACAGATTTATTTACAGGCTCTCTTCCTGTACATATACACACCCCCCTCTAACACATGCATGCATAGTAGCGCTCCACACACACACACACACACACACACACATGCACCCACACATGCATACATCCAGTAAACAACGGACGTGCCCAGGCACCGAGGAACCACAAACACGCCTTATCTGAAATCAAATGTATGAACACACACGATACACTTAGGTACAAATGCACGCACACATTTTTTACCTCGGTGCTGCGGCGCTCTCTCTGAGTTTCTGCTGAAGATATTCAACTCTATTGCCATTTTACCTTTCTGTTTAGGTCCATAGTCTGTTCATGATGGGGCTGTAATTGCTCTCATATATTCAACAAAGTAAGGACTCTCCCTCAACCTGAGGAGGAAACAAAGTAGAGATCCCCAAATAAGGTGCAGCCGGGAAAGCTTTGTTATAAATAGGAAATAATTATTGTAAATGTGCCAAGCAAACTGTGCCAGAAACTTATAATTGTATTGCTAAGTTCTGCATTCATAAATCCAGCTGCTTACCAGCTCTTCCTCTGAATGGTTAGCCATCTCTAAAATATAGCTGAGCATTGTAGCGTCCTGTAATTGCCACTGATTTTAATGTGGGGGCACGTGGGCTGTGCTTATTATTAATTATGCTTATTAAGGGGAATCTCCAGCAGTACAAGCCAGAATTAAGTACCAGAGTAAAGGATCACTGGCTTTCTCAGGAACTCGATGTTCAGAGACATTGGAAACTCTGTCTTGGACATCACTTTTACTAGGTTACTGTTAAGAGACTCACGCATAAACACATACATGCAAGTTAGCAGACTCCTTTCTTCATCCCTCCCTTTAGTCCTGTGAAACAAGACGCCATTGAAGGGGAGGGCGGACAGTTTGAGGAGGAAAGAGAGAAAATGAGGGGGAGAGAGAGATGGAAATGAAAGATTAAGAGAAATGACGAGAGAACAGGTGAAGAACGAAGGGCGCAAACAAAGAGAATAAGGCCCAATTGAAAACCATCCCTCACTCCCCCTCTCTGAGAGAGGAACCCGAAGCTTCGGTCTGTTAATAAAGGGGGGTGGATTTGGTGGAAATGCCAGGCACTCTGCTTAGAAATGAATAACCTGGAGATATGTGTATGTGTGCGCCTGTGTGTGACTGTGTGTGAAGGTGGAGGATGTTAGGGGTTCCTCGGCCCAGGGTCTCTCCCTATCTGTGTGAGTAATGATTCAGGCTGCCAGTGTGGTGGTGTTGTCCCATCTATAACCATTTACACACAGCCGCACATACAAACAAACGCGCACGCGGGCTCACACACACACGCGAACAGAGAACATTAATCAGACAGGAAACAGGGCAGGTGGATGGACACGGCAGCAGGCAGGGTTCATCCATTCAGTCCTAAAACAGACACGCTGTAAACACAGGAGTTTGCGGTGAAAGCGGACGCTGACCCACCGGCAGAGTCGCTGACAGCTTCACTAGCACAGAGGAGGAATATTACATTTTCACATATGCAGCTCATGCACAGTTTTTTTTTTTACTATAAGACAACACCGGAAAAAGATCATGTCAGCATGAAATAGTAACATTAATAAGATAGTCCTATCTATACATATGTGCTCTTTGATACAGACTGAAGATGTATTATTAAATTTCAGATTCTTAAATAATATTTTGTGTATGAGAAAACATTATTAAGTGTCCATGTATACATCTGTTCATACCGTCCTTCCTAACACGGCTGCATTGCATCTTTTTGTGCAAATATATACTCTAAAGTACAATTGAAGCAATTGTGAGCTTCTGTTTGTCAAATCAAAAACATACTTGCATGTTTAAAATAAATCTTTTTGTACAAATCACCCCCAAGTCTGTTTTCCTGGACAGCGTGCTTCTTACTGAGCTGCATTGAAAGAGAATACACCACACTTGTTTCATCTAATTCGGACGACTGAAGCCTCGCATTAGCTCCAGCTGAACTTTAGAGAGCAGTCTGGCACAGACTGACGACTGTAGAAAATACAACAATGCAGCCTAGACGGACAACAGAAACAATGTCAGCTAAGCAATAACATTTTCAATTTACAACCTCATTTGATAACGAATGTTGAAGCCAAGCTGCAAAATGTCTGAATAAAGAAAAGAACGTGTGCATTTAAAGCACTCAAACAGTTCAATATGTCAGGGTGGGGCTGTCTCCCTGCAAACAGTTCAGACAGTAAATAAAAGTACCATTACATTACGTGATGGAAGTGAACGTGAGTTCTTCATAAATACTGCTTGTCCTGTGGGTTTAGAGTAGGTCGGGGTGTGGTCCAGTGGTCAGAGAAATGGCCGGATGACCTGAACTGTGCTGAGTCATGTCCCAGGTGAGGGATAGAGCTGCCTCCACTGGGCTCCGGGACGTGCACTTAACCTGCAGTAATTACTGGAAACAACACTGAGAACATGGCAACATGGAAGTTGTGGAAATGGCTCTAAGATTTCAAATTAGTCTGATTCTCTCGAGGCACGCTGTGGGGAAGCCTGCCAGGAATGTAATGTGGATGCTTGACTTGGTTTCTTAACATCCTTTGGTTTTATTAGAGAGGAGCACATCACTCTGAAGTATATACACTATATGTTTTCAATATTTTCAATATGCATTTTGTGTATTTTATATCGTAAAATCTGCAAATCAAAGACAATTATTTAGACAAATATGTGACTGCCATTAGGGGTAGTCACAATGGCCGTGTAAATTGAAGACAAAAATGGTCAACATTGATTGGGTTGGGCGGTAAAAAGGAGGAGGAGAGGAGTAAATCAGGGAGCAAAAAGCGAGAAATTAGGAGGTAGAGGGAGAGCAGAAGAAGAAATAGGTTGATGGAAAAAATGAACGGACTGAGAGGAGAACAGAGGAAAAGGGGCAAAGAGAGAAAAAGGGAGAAGGACCCTGTGAATGAGACCCAAATGGCTGCTAAAAATCATTAATCTTGTGGGGATCTGTGTCAGCGAACGGCGGCGACACAAAGAGCTCTCGGAGCAGCAAGGAGAGCAGCTCAGTGACCCGAACCCAATTGGCTGAGAAAGGCCCACCAGGCTTTAATAGACTTTTGCTGATCCGACACTTGTTTGCTGGGAGCCACAAAGAGGCGATTGCAGGGGCTGACAGGGGCCTGCAGGCCCGGGGGCTCCCCTCCTGGCCCATGATAAATGACCCAGGGTGGGCAGGGCCAGGGCCAGGGCCAGAGGAGAGGGGTGAGAGAGCTGAGAGGCAAGGAGGTCACCCAGCGAGGGAGGGTGGACAGAGCAGGAGAGAAGAAGAGTAAAAGGGTATCCAAAGGAGTAGAGATGTTTGATTAGGGATGATTAGAGTAGATCGATGGTGAACGACAACAGGTATGACATGCAAAGGCGGTGCTGGATAGTGGCACAGTGGTTATAGCGAGAGGAGAGAAGATGAGGAGAGAGAAAACATAGGTTTGGTGTGGAGGAGAGGAGAGGAGAGGAGAGGAGAGGAGAGGAGAGGAGAGGAGAGGAGAGGAGAGGAATCTGAGGCACAACAAGAGAAAAATTCCTGTTGGGCTCTCATCCCCAAAAATGTCTGGTGCAGCATCCACCCACGCTCAGATCAATCACACCCACGCACTCAAACGCTGCCATAAAACTGACCCGGGGTCTGCTAGCTCCTGTGGGCTGCTTCACTCCTGCGTTCACAAGTTAACAACGGTGAGAACGAACTAACTCCAATAAACATTCCCGCTTTACACACTTGACAGGAGAATAAAAAGTCTTCTCAGATATTGCACAGAGCCGTTTGAGGCCTATTAAAACCCTCTCTTTACTCTTATCTTAATAACACACCTACACTGTGTATGCAGTACTCCGGATGACGCATATTTTCCACAACATTATATTAAGTGGATGTTTAATGTAACACAGTGATATGGTCTGTCAGCTCCATGTGCAGACAATTAATAAAAGGCCACGAACACCAGTGGTTCAAGAAAAAGGCGATTCTGTTCAAAAGACAGAAACAGACAATTACTACACGTCTACTTTATAGGCACCATGAAGTACGCACCGTTTATTTTTAACAGAAGCAGGTTTTACTTGTAATCATGTTTTCCCTCCATTATAGGAATGTGTGCATGTGTTTCTTTAGAATTACAGTAGCCGGTTGTTGGCTTAGAAAACACAGATGTAAATTGTGGTTACGACCCGAGAATATGGCCTTTAATTACGTTATGCCTGCACTCTGATGTTTGGCTCTTGTGGCGTCGCCTACATTCTGTGGTCACACAGCACGGGTTTATGATAAAACCCAGTATCATGCATAAGCCTCAGCAAAGAGCCAACTGGAAGGAAGCCAAACTATTGTACATAGCATTGCAATTTACATTAATGAAATGACCACAGCAAAAGGCAGATTTATTGTCCCGTTTCTTCTGGGATTAAGCCAGTACAGTGCGCACTGACATTTATTTGTTGTTATATTTACTACATGTCAATCAGGGACATCTAATCTCAGAAAAGGCCTACAATTATGCCTTGGCCTCCCCATCAGATTTTTATATCCTCTCTGTCTCTTTGCCATTTCCAAAAAAGACTGGATAACTTCTGAAGTTGGAGCTGTCTGCACGGAGTTAGCTCAACAAATAAACAAACCAAAACAAAAAAAGACTGCACGCCACTCATGATACTCATGATACACATGAAACTATTAGTGATGAGTAAATGCGCCACCAGAGGCGCCCTGTCACTAGGAATAAACCCTAATTTTCCCTGCAAATCCAACTACCTCTTCACCGAGTAAGCGATGAGAGTGAGACTGCTGCTGTGATAACACTGGTTGAAGAAGTATGACTGCCAGGCCTATGGGGAAGAAACACGGCATTTTTAAAGACTAACATCTGATGTGCGCCGTCAAATCAATACTCTTTTTTTTTTTTTTTTTTTCATATTAATGAGATCGCCAGAATTTGCACTCATCTCACCTCTTGCCGTTTTCCTGAAAGACTGCTCGGTCAATGATCCCTGATGGGGATGCTGCTCGCCCTCTTCAGAGGCTGCCCTCTGCCTGTTTACACAGACGACACGTCTTAATAATACATGTTTTCACAGAGATAATCGATCAGTCTGGAGTAAACAAGAATGCCTGAGTAACTCTCACATTGTAAACGGGAGATGCTTGATTACTGATGCAAAAGGGACCACAGCGTGGACAGGCAAACTGAAATTTTAGAGACAAACGCAGGCTGACTCACTGGCATTGTTATTATTATTTCATGCCAAGAAAAAAAAAAAACCTTAAAGTGAATTAATGGAAACAGCTGTTTCTACAATGGTGCTGCGTGGGAACTGAATTATGCAGTGATTAAACGCATTTCAGTTCTTGCAGCTATAAAATCTGAATAAATCAGGCTACTAAACATCAGTCAGTTCATTAATGATGACTACAATTATGCGCCATGCCCAACTGTAAAACGGACAGTTTGGACAGATTCCAGTTCATTTAATAAAACTAAACGCAGCTTGAATCAAATAGTAGCTGTGGATTGTAAGAGAAATGCGTTCAAAGTTACATTTGACATTTGCATACGTTACATCTCAAAGTGAAAACCCACCCATAACAGTTTTTACTGTGCAGTCAAGGCGGTCACGGGGGACAACTCTTTGGAGACTGAAGCCAGGGCTGCTCGTCTGCTCTGCGCGTCTCTCTTTTCTCGCTCCTGCGCCAAAGCTCATGAAAGCAGCACTTCCGAAAGCGCCGTCTCTCCATCTCCATCCCTCACTCCCCCTGTCACGGGCCTTCCAGCTCGGCTACCTTCCGTTTTCTTCTGTTGCTTTTCCAGGAATCTTCTGGGGGGACCATTAGAGTTAATCGTTACGCACGCAAAACGGTCAAAGGGTGACCAAATAAAACCAACTGTTTGCCTCTGAGTGAGACAGTGAGTCTTAGTCAGTCTGTAAAGGGGGAAAAAGTATTCCTCATAGTATCTCTGTCCTCCCATACACAACGAGTGTGAGTTCAGATCCGAGGGGTCTTGGCAAAGAGACCTGGCATTCGGACCGCAGGTGCACATGCATGAGTAGGTCCTGAAGCAGAAAAGATATCCACATTTGAGAGGGGAGTCGTGCCTCTTCCCGTAGACAGACCGTGGGCCTCCAGTGTGAAACCAGCGGGCCCGGTGCAGGTGTGAGATGTGAGCCGTGGGAAGCTGTGCAGCCTCTGCAGCCTCCATGCGTCAACTGTTAAATGTAACATTTTAAAGGTGATTTTATTTCTGTTATTCATTCCTAAAATCCGTAGGATGGGACTCTCATTAGGGGCGAATAAGCAAGCATCAACACTTTTTTTCGCTGTCCATAAGCACGCGGATCACTTAATAGATCATTAACCACCGATATGCTGCTGACATGGACGCTTTTTTACATCTCGTCTCTCCATTACAGCCCGTTATTACCGAAGGGGGAGAGCCGCCGGCAGGCCTGCCTGGATCTATTAGACGGTGGACTCGGGTTATATTAGAGAGCATTACGACCTAATGGGGCTGCCGCCGGGTCGGCCTCGCTGGGAGGAGGTTTCAGGTCGGCTCGGCTCGGCACGGCACGGCACGGCACGGCACAACTCGCTCAGGGCGCCTGCGAAGTTGGATCTGAGAATTGCGAATCTCGCCTGCAGGTGTAGGAAATTAACAGAGTACGATTGTATACGCTACCTGTATGTTTTATGGTGTGCAGTGCTGGAAAGGAAATTAGGCTGCAAGTGTGTATTCGTGGCAGCACACAGTAGGTGTGAGACAGGAGAGAAAAAAATAAATAGTGTGTGTCTAAATAGGCGTAATGCGTTACAAAGGTACCGGATAATTTATAAGCAAAAATAGTTAATAATGCAATTTTTTAATAAATAAATAAATATATTTTAAAAATCACGTGAGGAATAAAAACTTAAAAGTGCTCTTTAATATGATTTTAATTTATACGGCGAGATATTTTAAAGTGCTGTTGCTAATGTAGACCAAAAATATTAGATTTAAGATTTAAAATTATAATTAGTAAAAATTATACGTATTAATAATTATTATTATTATTACTATTTTTATAAAGATGCTGGTAGTAACAAATAGATAAGTGAGCATCATAAATCATTCTATAAACTTTCTAGTGTTTGATTAGAAGCTGCCTCTTTTTCATTAATGCTTCATGAGTCCACTGACACTCTTTAAATACGTTTAATATGTAACATATATATGTTTAGCTTTTATAGCTGTGTATATGAATTTATGTCAGACCTTTAGCTAAGACCTCATTTATTCTTGAACTATCCTACATAGTAAAAATATCACGCATGTGAGGATATTATGATTTAGTGAGCGTGATTTATGGCGCTAGTTGGATTCAGAGTTCATCTATTGATACACAGCTACGCAGCTCAAACTGATTAGGAATTTAAACTAAACAAATAAGGCTTTTATTCTCGGATCTCATCTTTGGCAGCCTCCTCTCACTACATCCAGCCTGATCAATAGGCTCTGATCGCAGCTGTGCTCAGCCGTGGATACGAGGGGTAAACGAAATGATAATCCAATCGATCCTTCAAATTGACTCATTTACAAACAGTTTCTTTACGCGGGGAAGCGAGGTATTTCCTTCGCACTCCTTCCTTTTTCCCCCTGCAATTAAAATCAGCTCAATGACACGGGCCCAGTTTTGGCCAAACTACCTGTTAGACAATGACATGATCCAGTGGCACTGAGTTTATGTGAGGCTAAAGCGACAGGGATTAATTGTTGTCAGTCATAATTGCAGGATGTGACCTTTGCAACGAGCAATTAGCGCGGAGATAAAAATCTCAGCGCAAAAGAAAAGGAAATCTATATCAGCGGCATCTCTGCAGGTTGGTCGCTTGGCACTTTGGCCACACGGGGGCAGCCTTGGGCCTGTTTTCTGTTGAATCCCCGCGTTAAGATGCTGTACGGGGTAAAAAAAAAAAAAACGATCCGAGCCAAGAGGAGCCTGATGAGGGAATCTGGGAGCAATAACACACTCTGAGCAGTCACCTTTACTTTAACCGAAAAGAAATAAACGTAAAGGAACACGTTGTTATACAAACATATGCACAGGAGGGTTGTGGTCGTTTGTAAAGCAAATGTTATTATTTTTATCCACAAAGTGCAATGTGTGTAGAAAGGACACTATCTGAGAAACAAGCATGTGCATTTTAAGATCATGGTTCCTCTAAAAATACTGTGACTGCGAGGCAAATGGGTTGGTGACAGCCACACACACAAATGAGAACCTGTGTCTCACTGTCAGAAATATCAGAAATATGAAAATGTGTCTTTTCTTCAGCGCTTGTTAAGTCATATAAACTCTTCTCCAAGAGCACTAGGCTACTTACTTGTGATTCACGCGTGGATGTACATAAAACTCTGAGAGAAGCGCAGCAAATGGTTGATCTACAAACGTAATTTGGTGAATAAATTTGACAACTATGAACCCTCATAAGCCAAAATGAATCAAGTTGCAGAGAAAACTGGCTGTAATGACACAAACGAGCACAAAATAACGGGGAGATGTGTCTTCAACAGTTAGTATTTATCAGATACAGGTCCGGGTGCATATGTGGAAACAAGTGGAACAATTATCATCATCTTCAGGGCGCTTTGATTTTTCATTTTACCTGATACTGAGCACTTTTGTAAATCTCTGAGGCTTCCAAAGAAGTGTTGTGCCATACAAGTGCTATTAGAGAAATTTCATTGAGCTTACAGCGGTGGAGCCTGTAACTCGTTCACATTAATCTCAGTGAGATCGGAAACTGTCATGAGTGAAGACAGGGAGCATTGCGTTACACCGGAGCCGCGGATAGTGTATGAAGTGAAGGCATTTCTCTCCCTCTCTCCTCCACTTTCCTCCCCACCTTCTGCTTTTAGGGAAGTCGGTCAGCTGACTGTCTGTAGCTGTCAAGACTGAATTGTGCGCCCTCCTCTTCCCCTGTCGTCGTCCTCCTTCCCCTCCTTCTCTTCCTCTACTCCAGCGCAGAGTCCTGCTCCCATTGGAGAGCTGGGCGCTACGGAGCCAGCCTTTGCCGCGACGTCACGGCGCTTTAAGTATAAAGCGCTGGCTGGCTGCGAGCGCAGTCTGCTGGATACCAGAGAGTGGAGAGAGTGAGGGAGGCAAGCCTTTAAATCTCTGCGGTGCAGAGCTGGAAAAGCTGCTTCTCAGCGAAAATCAGACGCCCTATTTACTCTGCTTATTTGCTCCTTTCGTTTTCCTGGAGAAAAGAAGGACTTACAACCAAGAAGTTGCAACGAGGACTGGTGCCCGTCTCAGCGAACAAACTCGGTATTTCTTTTATTATTATTATTTATGCTGATTTTTTTTCTCCTTTTTTGTGAATACACTTCTGCTGATTGGACTGAGGTCTTACTTTTGCACTGAGACGCACTGCTTTTTCTACCTCCTGCCTGGTCTCTCTGTCAGATTATCCCAGCAGAAGTAGGCTAAATGACGCAAACCGTGTGCTGAGCATTAGTCTGAAAGTTTTCCACCACAACTTTTTTTCGTTTTCTTTTTTTTTTTTTTCACCAATCACACGGTATTTCATGCTACAGCAAGTCAGTGCGCAGCGGTGGATGAGCCAAAAGAACTATTGCATGAAACAAGAGAGGAGAGAAGAGACGCTGATTAATAAGTCAGTTTTTGCGACGCTCGCCAGTACCTTTGCATATCTGCAAAAGAGTCGCGACAACAACATGAGCGCAGAGCTGAGCATGGGCCCGGAGCTACCCAGCAGCCCTCTGGCTCTGGAATATGTCAATGATTTTGACCTGATGAAGTTTGACGTGAAGAAGGAAGGCCTGGCCGGACTGGATCGCAACGGCGTGCGCCAGTGTAACCGCCTCCAGCCCCAAGGCTCGGTGTCCTCCACTCCCATCAGTACACCCTGCAGCTCGGTGCCCTCTTCGCCCAGCTTCAGCCCCACAGAGCAGAAAAACCACCTAGAGGAGCTGTACTGGATGCCGAACAGCGGCTACCACCAGCAGATAGACCCGCAGACGCTAAGTCTGACCCCAGAGGACGCAGTGGAGGCCCTGATTGGAGCCACGGCACACGGCCACCCTCCGCCTCCGCATGTCCAGCAGCAGCTGCAGCAGCAAGGCGCTTTCGAGGGCTACAGGGGCCCGCATCATCACCACAGCCATCACGGCCACAACCAGCAGCATCATCACCCATATGCGGGGGGCATCCCTCACCACGCCGATGAACTGTCCGGGCACCCGGGCGGACACAACCACCCACACAGCCAGCATCATCACCACCACAGCCAGGACCCCGACAGCCCGTCCCCGGTCTCCCCAGAGTCCCACCAGCCGCTCCATCATCACCGCCACCATCACCACCACCACGCACACGGCCACCTGAGCCAGTCGGCGGCACACCACAGCTCTGGACTCAACGTGGAGGACCGCTTCTCCGATGACCAGCTGGTGTCGATGTCGGTGAGGGAGCTCAACAGACACCTACGGGGGTTCACCAAGGACGAGGTCATCCGCCTCAAGCAGAAGAGGAGGACCCTGAAGAACCGGGGCTACGCTCAGTCCTGCCGGTTCAAGCGGGTGCAGCAGAAGCACGTGCTGGAGAACGAGAAGACGCAGCTGATGAACCAGGTGGAGCAGCTGAAGGCGGAGATCAGCCGGCTGGCGAGGGAGAGGGACGCCTACAAACTCAAGTGCGAGAAACTGACGGGGTCAGGGCCCAATAACGGGTTCCGCGAGGCGGGCTCGACCAGTGACAACCCTTCATCGCCAGAGTTTTTCATGTGAGTTGTCGTAGCCTTTTCTTGTGAACCCCATCACAACAAACGGTCCCCCCCTCCACCCCAACCTTATCCTTTGCTCCACAAATGACTGACTTTGCTGATGAACAAATGATAATAATCCACACCTCCCATACTGTTTGATTATACTACTAACGGTAAACAATTATATTCCTATTAGAAGAATAATCCATCAAATAGTACTCTCATATATAATCATCTCTCCATCCACGTGTCAACTGAGATACAAAGAGCAATGTAGAGTGTCCGATCAGTCGCAGCATCTTTGTAGATTAGTTGCTTGTAGTGAAGAGACTTTTTTTTTCTTCAAAGACGAGGATCGGCTGATGAACTTTTTTCTCCCCTCTCTCCTTTGAGGCTACAGCTTTTAAATAACCTGTAAGTAGTGTGGGACGGCGTCGAGGCGGTTGTCTTGTAATTTTGTTCTCCAAAAAAAAAAAAAAAACAACAAAAAAAAACCGATGACATTGTTATGAAACAACAAGCAGGCCTGGCCTCGCAGTCTGCAACACACACGAGACTCACATTCGACAAGTGGGCCCCGTAATCTGAGGAGAAACAAAAAAAAATCTCCAAAAACCCGGGGCTCCACTTTATGCAAATTTAACTTCTGTCTACTAACCCGTGACGGGAGGGGGACATTTTATGCAACATCTCATTGATTTATTGCCTGCTTGGTTATATTCGAATATATATTGAAACGGAAAAAAAAATCTGCATTAAATATTAATCCGCATGCTGGACATGTACGGTAACAATTTCTATTTTGTACTTTACATCTTCTCGTGTATATTAAGAGCATGTTGTTGATCTGCGCTTCTCCATAGTTTTTTTGGGGGTGGGGTGGGGAGGGGGGGTTAGAGAAATGCAGCGGGGACAGAACAGCAGGACTGCCGGTGCAGTATCATGTGGTGTGGGTTTTCTTTAAGGCTTGTAAATATTATGCAACCGCAAAACTGCACAACAAGATTGAGGAGGCTGGTTTAAACTTCTTTATTTGTGTTGTGTGTGTTTTTTTTTTATTACAATTATTTGCTATGATTTGTTTTTATCATTTAGGGGTATTGATTTGAAGAGAGGAGAGAGTGCGTTTTTTTTTCTCTCAATTGCATTTAAATACAACAAACTGTGTGTGTGTCAAGTGCACTTTTTAGATAATGAGTTGCAAGTTTTCATTTTGAATTTTGTGCAGACCTCCCTCCAGGAAGACATACTATGATATTATACTGCAGTGGTGTTAAAGGCAGGCCCTGAGTGCAAAGTTTTAGAGGGACATTTTTGGGGAGGGGGCATGTCGTGTGAGGCTGAGGACACAAACATGTGGCCGCAGAATATTTCGCACCAGGGTGAATATCCTGTTTAACAGACACAGTGTGGGATATCTCTATCATTTTAATTCAAAGTAGCTTTGTAAGCCACACATTCATTCAAGTGTTCTCTGCATTAGACCCAAACAAAGCCTCTTATTCTGATTGGCGGCCACCTGTAGCATATTTTCACCGGGCCTAATATTAATGATTTATATTTTTAACAATATTCCAAAAAAGAAAAAAAAAAGTGCAACAACTCACGTGTCAGAGGTTTTATGTAGCTAGAGTTCATATTTAGATAACAAAGATGTTTTAATACAACGTTTGAGACTATTAATGTTCTATGTTTTCCTGATTTTTTTTCTGCCGGTCAGTAAAAAAGGGGACTCAGGTTGTGCAAATTCTCAAAATGAAAACAGTGTCTATGTTATGTAATACTTTTTCTTGTCTGTTTTATTATTATTTGATGATTCTGGTTCTGGTGGCCAGATGCATAGTTAAAGTTTTTATTTTAATGATTTAAATTAAACTGTCTGATCATATCGATTAAGCATGGTGCTTGCATTGAAACTGATGTTGAAAAAGTCATGCATTTAACAATCTTTTTTTTTGTTTGTTTTGTTGATGATTCAACTGTGTTGAAATCAAACTGAAACTGCAGCAGCGGGTTGTTGTCTTTTTTTCTCACCAATTCCATGTAGTGATGGGGATCAATTTTAAATCCTGTTTATATAAATAATGATAACATTTAAATTTGAACTGTTCCATTCAGGCTGGTTTCTGTTTTGTCCTTTTTTTGTTGTTTTTGGAAGAAATTGTTTCATATTTTTGCTTATTAAAGTCATTGATATGGCAATATTTAACTCTCCCTCTTTTTCCTTTCCTGCCGATCTGTGATATAGGGACACAGCCCCTCAGCATAGCCAGTAACAACATATTACCAGTGATTCCCACACACTTTAATGACAGAACTAAAAATAAAAGTTGCTGGCTGTGTCCAGGACACAGTTGAGCAGAAAGAAAATATTTTTTCTCTTAAGAACTGATTTGCACCAACTTCTAAACTGTTTGCATTGTATTTGTCCTTGGCCTTTATTTTATTTTCAGAGTTAAGAATGATGTGGGAACTTTGGCTTGAAGCCTACTGGCCTGCAGTGATTAGATCACCGGGTCTGGCAGTTTATGTGCCGCTGCAGGGAGATTCCTATACATGCTGCTCTGCTGGCATGCTGACTTCTGCAGAAACCCCGCCGTCACAAGAGCGCAAGGTAAAAGGAGATCTTTGACCTTGCAACGTACCGGAGGAGAGATGAAAACCTCAGATTTACATTAAGCGGTGAAAATAATAATTTTCGGGATTGGGCGTGCATGGCTTTGAATACACAAGAAGGCTAAATCCGGCTGGTTTGATACACACATTTGAGTCGTAAAAAAAAAAGGTCCGAACATGTCGCCTTATGCGCAGAGCCAGACCCCAGCTTCAAAATAATCCTCCGTGAGCGCCTGCGGGTGTGATATTTTTATGGTTTTGCTAATGGAATTTATTATTGCCATGTGTCAACACACTCGCAGCATCTCGCGTTTCTTCCTCTATCGTCGGTGCACGCACGCATGCGTGCATGCATACGTGCGCGTGCAAAAGATCACTCATTTTGTTGTTTTGCGTCAAAAAAAGAAGGAAGCTTAGTAATAAAAATGTGTAATTTCTATGCGCATGATGTCAACAGACACAGCTGTTCTGCAAGAGATCTTAGTGTGACAAGAGAAGCAGGGAAGAAGAAGAAGAAGAAGAAGAGAGTAAGAGTTGATCTGGTCTAGAGTTTCTGGTGTCAGAACATTATCTGCCCCGTGTCTGCACATTCTCAAGGACAAAACCGCTAGGCAGAGAATCAACCAATGAGACCCAAGGAAGGCGAGTCTAGTTTACATTTTCCCTCTCTCTCTCTGTCTCCGTCTCTCTCTCTCTCTCTGGACAGCCACTGCAGCCTGAGGGCACGGGTGCAGCTGGGGTGAACCAGGAGGAAGAGGCCTACATAGCCCCAAACAACCAAAGAGAAAAAAGTCTTAACCCCTTCTCCAGATTTTACCTAAAAGTTGTGCCTCACACAAACAAGAGGGCACCAAGATTTGTGAGCACAGTATCACTACATATTATGACCCCAGAGTGGAACACACATGTTAACACTCATCAGGATGCGTAAAGGAAAGAGTCTGAAAGCCTGAAACTCACCAGAGAGAGAGAGAGAGCAGATTTCATTACACAGCCTCAAATTCTGTTTACACCAATATGACGGATCATTTAAAAGCAATGACTCGATATTGGACTGGTAATATTGTTTTAATCTGATTTCAATCGCATCAGTTAGGCTAATCATTAAACCATTTTGTTGCACAATTACTGGTTGCACCAGTACTGACTGGTAAATCATTTGTGCATGATTAACCGCCCGGAGTTTTTATTTTTTGTCAGATTCTAACATGAAAAAAAAAAGATTTATCGTGTACTTCTTCAGTGTGCAGTCCAAAAAAATGTGCAAAGGTTAAAAAGTAGAAAAAAAGGCAGAGGGTGAAGTATAAGAAAGCGTCAGCCTCGGCTCAGCGGAAGAGCCAAGGACACAGTGACCAGGCGTACTGTAATGATTTTAGTCTCCAATCACACGTTCACGCCCCCCCACAGAGATCCTATCTGCATTCAGCCTGCTCTGCCAGCCTCCACCTTCAGCTCCTTGCATCAGCAGCAGCAGCAGCATCAGCAGCAGCAGCAGCAAAGAGCCCTGGGACGGCAGCCTCAAACCTGGCCTGCTTCTGTTCGTCAACTGGACCCCACAACATTTTTTAAGTTCCAGCCGGCTACAGCAGGCCAGCAGCTTTTATCAACACTCCATGCATTAGTCTCCAACGCTGCTGCAGGTATTTAAAAGCCTCTGAAGTGTGCGTATGTGTGTGGTACTGCGTGTCTGTGCACATTTCTGCCTCCTCTTTACACTCAGACCTGAAACACTCATTTACACCTTGCATAATTTGGAGAAAAAAGAAAGTGATTTCTTTTTTTTTTTTGCTAATTTTACCACATTTTCTCTACTGACAAAAGCAAATGTGGTTATTTTAATCACCAGCATGTTTGGAGCTCTGTATGTGTTATCGTTCTGATTTAATTAGCTTTTGATAAAACTCCATTTAAGACGTATTGCTCGTACACTCAGACAGAGAAGCAGCCCAACGTACTCACACACCAGCAGTCCACTGACTTTCATTGGAAGTGACTTTCCTGCTACTCTAAATCACAATGATTTCCTGGTGGAATTAAAGCAGGCTTTTCTCAAGGGACGCACAACACACACATACACACAGGGAAGCATTAACCAGTTACTGAGAGGGGTTTTCAGAGTGTGTATATGTTCACCTACCAATATAAACACAGTGAGCACAGGGGATGACAGAAATACGTCGTTCCAATTAGTCTGTGTGTTTGGTGCTTTAGTTTATACTTCTGAACGTCGTCATACTTTGCGTTGAAAATGCTCGCCCCGCGTCTTCCAAGTATTCACCGCATCTCGTAGGTGCAAGCGAAACCGGCTGTGGGAATCTCGCTGTTGTCAGCACGCTGGATGTGAGTCAGTGGCAGTTAGTCCTCAGCATCTTCTTCTCCTCCTCCTCCTCCCTCCCGCATGTCGCCCGCCGTCCTTCCCTTCATCTTCACTCCTTCCATCGTCAGCCGAGGCCAGCCAAGTCTGGAGTTCGGATCTCGGCGGCATCTGTTATCCATCTTCAGGCCGCTACGCCCCCGTACGCACAAACACAAAAACACACACAGAAGCACATTCTTAAATAATAATACAATAATAATGACATCACTGCCCTGACAAACGACAGAGACTGGTGCACGTTTCATTTAGGTCACAGCCATCACGTGTTGTCATTCACACATACGGTGCATAAACAGAACCACACATGATTAACTGAAAATGCCTAAAGTAAGTATCTGCTTAATACTCAGCAACCAAAACCTTTCATAACCGTGCAGTAGTTATACATAAGTGATTAAAAAAGACAAGACAGCTTCTTCCTTCCACCCAGCTCGTCCACCGCAGCCTCTCTTTGTGATAAATTCCTACCTGCACGGTCACAACCAGTCAATGGTCTGTATGATAGACACCTATGGCCGTGGCCGCAGCGAGTCGATGAAAGTGACCCGCGTGTACATCTCTGCTTCCGGGATGTGAAACCCAATTCCGGGTGGGATTGATCCATGTCTGGCCGCTGCGGGGATAAGGCCAGAGGGAGAAGATAAGCGCAGACACGGGCGGTCAGTGATATGTTTGAACTGCCAACCTCTACTGCAAACAGGATGCTATAGTAACGTTTATAGGTGTGCAGACCATATGTCTTTGTGACATGTTATGGGAACTTGCTCAAGTTTAAGTGGGCTTCCACTGAAAGGCACTGATAGAGGAAGTATTTAGATCCTTTACTTAAGTATAAATACTGCACATTATATGTCAATTATTGTGTTTGGTAGTTTAATGTATAGCAGTTTATAAAATATTATACTTATAAATGTAAAATCTTAACGTGCAAAGTCACTTACTAGCATAGAGCAGAATTAAAATGATATCAATCGTCAGTACCTCCAATTTGAACTTAAGTGAACTTTGCTATTTTTTTTAACGTTTCCTGGAAATATTACACAGCACTGAAACAATCGGTTCATTCACAGAAAAACTATTTTGATAACCAATGAAGTGTTCATGTCACGCTCTGTCCACAAAAAGTACAAAATGCTGGTTTAAGTAGTTGAATATTGATCACTTACACGCTTTGCACCGGTGTTCGAACAAAACAACCAATTCAAAGATCACATGAATAAATTCTGAAGTTATTTATCTTGGTTAAAATGTTGCTAAGTATCATTTTCTGTTAAATAGTACCCTGTGTATGTATAACCTACCGGTCAATTAACTACTGAGTACCTGGGCTGCATTACATGAGCACGGTGTGTGTGTGCGTGTGCGGTGTGCATGTGTACCGTGTCATCTCCACCCTGTGTACTCTGCTCTGGCCTGTTGTCGCCCTGAGATGTGAGGTAAATAATTGAATGGATCCATTAATAAATAAAGTGCAGGGGGGAGAGAGGAAGAGAGAGGGGGGGTGAGGGAGAGGATAGATGGGAGAGACAGGTCAATCATCTTTTACAATCACTGAGCAGGGAGTGGCATGACTGCAAACACACCACCACTTCTCTCTCTCTCTCTCTCTTTCTCTCTGTGCTCTTTTTCTCCCTAGGAGGTGTCTGGACATAATAAGCATTAGCTGTACTGAACTGTGACTCTAAGCTCGGAGCAGGATGGAGCATTTCAACACATTTCCTCTGTGATCCACCGGGACGAGGCTACTTCCTGTAAAACAGGTGGAGGGAGGTAGCGTGGAGCCGCCACCACCATCAGACCTGACTGTTTTCCAGCAGCCTTTGGTAAATTCCAGCTGGCGCGAGTTATTTCTATGCAATAGCTATATAATATGAAAACCCCACCAGGGGAGCTGTAACTGGAAAAGTGAAAATGAAGTCGTGGTTTTGGGCCATATATAATTTTAAAGGGTTTCATTATGAGCTATCGAAAAGCTTCTGTATTCTGGGGGAAGGTGACCTTTTGGCTAATTTGAATTGAACTTGAATCTTCCTCCATAAAAAATCCAACGTTGCACAAGACCTTTCTTTTTACAGCATTTACGCCTATATTTGTTTGATGTTTGGGAAACAAATGCTACTCTCGGCCGAAACACCCAAAAAAGTGTTCTGAATCCAAGTTCGACCTTCAAATTGAACAACGTCGCAATCTCTTACATGCACGGCAAATTTTGTATTTTTTTCCTCCCTCCACTAATTCTATACTAATACTCACTCACTGCTCTCTGCCTTCTCTCTCATCCGCTCGACTCATTCTCGCATTTGTTCTCTCTTGCTTTCCCCTTGTTTTCTCTTTCTCCGGGCCTTCTTTTTTATTTTACAGCCTGATCTCTATTTAGATTTCCTCGTTTGGAGTTGCCACAACGCTCCCCGCTGCCAACATCTGTAAGTGGTTTGCAGGCAAGAGACACTATGGAAAAACATCAAAAAATAAAAAGAGCAGAATGGCGTTCCGCTACTAGGGTTAGATAGAACAGAGGGCCGTGTAAAGGATACAAGCTGCTCTGGGATCAGAGGCACACGCAGGCGGCAGGCCGGGGCTCTGTGTGATTGAAAGTATGAAGTTAGCAGTGGATAATGTCTAAATCAGGAAACGCCTCATGGCTGTGTGATATTCTGCACGCTGCAAAACATAAATATAATACCTGGTTGTACTGTACTGCAGCTTAGATGGGTGGGACTTCTTGGGACCCCACAGTTTGGGGTTTACTAGGGATTGACCTCAATCACGTGTCAGGTTTTAGGCAGATTGGACTTAAGCTGCAGCACTTTTAAAGAGATTACGTTATTGTAAGCGATTAGGGGAAGTAGATACATTGAAGGGAGCTAATGAGGGGTTTCTCCCCTCCCCAGCTGCCAGCCTAATTCAGTGTTCACTGTCCTGTTGATAATACACACTACAATAGTATTACTGTGGCATTAGAGGCTTTGCAGTGTTGTGGCATTGAGATCTACTCTGTTGACAGTGTGGCAGAGGCTCAGATGGCTGTGTTTTGCATTGACTACACTATTTTGCGTTAGCATGTGGCTGCTCTTCATGCGCAGGGGGGGCCGAGAGAGAGCGGGAGAGTTTGTGCGTACAGTAGGGTCTCATTAGGTAATGAGGATGATTACGCTGCATTAGGTGGTGGAGAAGAGAGGCAACAGCCACAGGGTGGGTGGGGAGAAGGGAACATGTGTCTGTGATTTGCGGCATAAGCACATACCATTTAATTGACACGAGCTCTCTCTGTCTCCCGATTGGTGCAGAGCTGTCCTCTGCATGTCTGCTTGGCCCTCTCTGTCCTTGACTCCGAGGGCAGAGAGACAGATGTGGTGTGAAAGGGGCGGAGTAGGGTAGTACAGCGAGTGTGTGGAAAGGTACTGGGTTGAAAGTTGGCTGCGGTTAGAGGTAGAGAGTGGAATATTGGACGAGTGTAAAAGTGTCTTAGGTCAGACCGTCGCAGACATGAAAAGCGAAGATGGAAAGGTTTTGTCTGGGAGTCCTCGTGACAGATTGTTCAGTGATGCTATACGACTCATCCAAAAGGGGTAGCGGAGAAAATACCAGAGGGGTATTTGGCTGGACGCGTGAAGACAGGCTTCCCTTTGCATGGAGCTGCCCTCTCTGTTCCCCTACTATAAGCAGGCAGGTATTTTTACCCGAGATAAAGTGCTGACCCAGTCTCAGGTAATTACACCCCTGTTGGGCTTTGGCACAGACATGTTAGGGCGGTGCCGAGTGCACCTTACACCCCAGCTACGGTAAACCACACTTATCTCGCTATTTACAAGCAAGTATAGAGACACGCTCCACATGAGAGAGAGGGAGGAGGGCATACCTTGGCAAAGGCAGGAAACCTTTCTCCTGGCAGAGGCCCACAGACACCCCAGCCCTCATCAAAGAACACAAAAGAAGAACATAAAAGTAACTATATTCCTCATTTATGCAGCGTGTGTAATCAGAGTAAGGGAAGCAGCATAATGAATAGTACTAACTGAGGGATTCTGGCAATATTGGGCCTGTGTGTGGTTACATTTCCTGGCGTGAATTCAATCCAATAATCCCTAAGAGGGTTAGGCATGTCCTAATCACTTCTAACATAATAATATTGAATGATCATGAATGATGCATATGTCCCTTGAAAGACGTTTTCTAAGAAAACAATGCCTCTATTAACACATCTGGGCGTGGTGATAACTCAGAAGGACTTGAGCAGCATGAATACTGACTTTGTTTTTCAGACAGAGTCGTTAATCTCATACAGCATGAAAGTATTCAAGGTTTGCAGCGCGGCCAAACGCCAACATAACCTGAAGGTATTCAGCCTCATTTTCAGCTAATTTTCAAGCCTAAAATACAAATAATATTGCAGAACATGCAACGTCACCATTAAATTTAGGTCTAGATATTACAGTGCTGAGCGCAGTGCACTCCGATGTATCTTGCCCTCGTCTTGTAGAAAACTAAACCGGTGGCAGGTTGCAACTTGCTCGTCTGCAGTGTTTGACAGTATTGAACAGATACAGAACTAAAAAGATCAAGTGGTTATGGTGTGACTAAAAGTTCTACAGTTGTTGAGGACACCTGCGTTTGAACACTAGTGAATATTTTTTTTGCAGTCATGTTTTCTTTGTTAACTGACTTTTTGGCTGACTTACAGACGCTTTTGACATTAAAATATTGGCTTTATTTCGAGGAGCGCTTCTTGCCCGGTGGGCCTAAAAACGGTCTAGTATGAACAAAGATTAGTCAGACTGTTGTGAAACTTTCCATCCAACGTATTAGTCTAAAATAAATAAGTTCAAATAGTGTCTGAGATGGACTGCTGTACTGGTTGCAGTAGAGGGAAGGGGTTTAAAATATACTATTACTTACTCTGAAAGAGAAAGGTCTGCATTAAAGCCAGTGAACATGTGTTTTTCAGACATAGCCTGAGAGCAGAGCGGAGAATCCTTAGACCCAGTTGCCTTTACAAGAGACTTTCTCCATCTATATATCTTCGCTCCCATTAAATGCATGTTGTATGGAAACTATGTGCAGTGTGTTGCTAGGCAAAGCAAAGGCTAAGGGAAATGGCTGTGGTCAGACCATAGTCCTTGAAAGAGGAGAGGAGAGCAAAGCAAGGAGTAGAGAAGACAGAGAAGGAGAACAGGGGGGGAAACAAGTAAAGCACTTTTCCGAACTTTCTCTGAACCATTTACCTGTGAATGCATGCACACACATATGTGCACACGCAGACAAAGAAACGCATTACCGTGCGTTGTTCCAGCTGAGGTGCTGCGTGTAGTAATACGCTGATGGGAATGTGCCACTGCACGTTAATTCTCCCTTCACGCTTGCGTTGAGGAACACAGAGCCTCTAATTGATGCTAAACAAACTGCTGACCCAGACTCAGGATGAAGGTCTGTCACTGATGCACACACAGAAACACACCAGTCCTGCACAAACTATAAAGTGCACCATTTGTCCCCAACATGCAGAACAGCGACCGTACAAATCAGAGGTTTCCTAAAATGTTACACACTCAGAGCTTGAAAGTCATCCACTGCGTGAACAAAAAAACGAGATGCCTAGGTGGCAATCTGCATTGTCCTTGGGTTTTTGGGGGCACATCTGGGAGTGCGTCTGCATGCCTGAGTTAGGAGAACCTTCCAGAGGGCGGGTGGGGGGTGGGGGCCGAGAAGGTAAACTCTTACTCATCCTTGTGACACACAAACGCAGGCAAACGTACGCACATGACGGCCCCTAAAGGAAGCTCCAGGGAGGCACAACGACGCCTTTGTGCGGGCCACAGTTCCCATGTCTCCCTGCTCCAGCACACAGATAGATCATCTCAGTATAGCCTCCTGTATGAAGGGCAAGTGCATGCACGCCGCAGAGAGAGAGGGAGAGGGAGAAAGGGGGAGGGAGAAGGAAGTTACAACCAAAACCACTTCTTTCCTTTCTCTTTTTCACACTTTCCCCTTGTCTCCCATGTCTTTCCCTCTCTCTCCCTCTGTGCCCTCCCCCCTTTTCTCTCCCCCCTCTCCGCAGAGGAATCCAGTCTCTCCAGTGGGATTGGAGCTCTTTGAAGGTGATCCAGAACTGTACTGCTTGCTGCCTCTGCTCTCCTCCCTCCCTGCCCTACCTCCCTCCCTCCCTCCCCACACTCCCACCCTCCACTTCCACCCCTCAGCCCTCAGGGGGCCTGGATCCCGCTCAACCAAGAGCAGCCATGCTCCAAATCCAGGCCCGGGCTTAGCACTCCTGCCGCAGGCCTTGCTGGCTGTCCCATTGCACCACAGAGAGAGAGAGAGAGGGAGAGAGGTGGGCGGCCTAGGAGGAGAAGATGGGGAGTGGGGGCACAGGAAGAAACAAGGGAGGCGTGTTTGGTCAAATTCACATTTGCCATTTTAGCAAAAGAGATTAAGAAGGAGTTGCTACGAAGAACTTTTATGAATTCATCTCGCTCTGAATATTTCTCTTTTTCATTCTCTCCTTCACATAACTGTTTATTTTCCCTTTTCATTTCATCCTCACTCTCCCTCCCTTTTTCCATCCCACTTCCCCTCTCTTCCCTTCCCCTCTTCCCTCCATCCCAAGGGCAAGCTCTTCACAGACTCGTCAGACTGGTTTCTTTGGCACACCTCACACACACAAACACGCACCGGCCGGGATGCCAGCGCACACTCAGACGCATACCTCTTCACTTTAACAGAGGGTCCTTCACTCAATGCCTCAGAGCCGAGCAGGAAAAGGCAGAGAATGACAAACAGACAGAGGAAGAAGAAGAAAAAAAGAAAGAGGCAGATAAAGAGAGGGAGTGAACTGGAGGGATGTGCATTCCTTTGGCTTGCCTGGCTCGGGAGCACAGGAGACGTGTTGCTGGCTGTTCGGTTTATTATCCCCAAGCCATATGGGTTGGCAAGCTTTTGGGGTGTGGTGGGACACATTTGTGTATGTGTGTGTGTGTGTGTGTGCACAGGGTAAAGCACTGTGCGTGATTATACGTACATTATATCTTTTACCACCTGCAGTACTTATCTGTGTGTGTTCTAGGCCACAATATCCTGAGGAACCGCACATCCACATTATTGCTTTCAATAAAACATACGGCGCTTCCAGTACATCTTCCACCTACACAGCAACACGTAGCGCACATTTAAACACACGCGCACACACGATCAAATTCACACTGATTATTTCAGCTATTTGTGGCAGAAATGGTTTAATAGCGGCTTAATCGCAATCACACACAGGATGTGGCGCCATGCGGTGTGTTTTCATACGGCTCTGTTTGAGATTCAAGGGTAATTCAGGTTTATTGCATCTTGGCTCTCATTTTTCTCAGTTGTGGCCATTGTTTATATCGGTTATAATAACACTGTACTCACAAAAGTCATTACCGAGTTCTGGGAACAAGAATCATTACAATGAAAACCAATGGGAGAAACAAAGAAATGATCTGAAGCACAGACAGGAACTACACCGTGTGTTTTTGTGTGTGTTTGTCTGCATTTGCATCATTATGTAAATTTGTTCTCTGTGTGCGATTGAGTTAATGAAAACCACTCACAAGCTAATTCTTACAATACGTCAAAAGGCGTGACCAATAAAGTTTGGATCATACAAATGAAGTTGTTCTGTAAACAGGTAGAGTCAGTTTTCTGTCCACCTCTGACTGTCCATTTTTGCTCCACAAGCCTTGCCTGTGCATTACGTTACAACATCTCGACACATTTCAAAGCTGCAGCTTCCCTCACATTTACAAAGCTCCATAGTGAGTTTCGGGCTCATTGTTTGGATGTGCAGCCAACTTTAGTGTTTTGGTTGACTCTCACTGCACTTACTGGCCGCTGCAGGCAGCTGCTACGAGCTCACTTTGTATAAATAAAGACGTTGGTCAGTAATAACGGCAACAATAATCTGATTTGACGCTGCTTGTGGTGCAACAACAGCGCACAGGACGCATTAAAGTTGGTTGGTTTCCTGACGGTTTGGAGGCGTGTATTGACAACTGTCAGCTGCTCTTGCTAAAATATCAGTTAGAGTGCAGTGATATTGTGCAGCACAATGGCAAACTTCATAGAGACGGGGGACAAAGCTACAAAAAGAAGTCTTTATGTACAAAACATATTCTTAAAACTGAGCAGCTCCATAAGCACATTCTTTATTTTCTGCCCTCCTCAGTTATCCCCCCCTGAAAAAAATGCCCGACTCTGTTACTTTCATCTTAATCATCTTTTACTGGCTGCTCCCCGTTCCCTGTTCGGCCCCTTCAACGTCACACGAGGGGTCAGGAGCAGTGCGTACAGTGAGTGTGGGACCGCCGCTGAAGGTGTGTGTCTTTTGCATGCGTGTGGGTGTGTGTGGGTGAGGAAGGCGCGAGCTATCTATAGCCTGTGTATCCCTGGGGATTTGAGTCTTAAACTCCATATTCATGACACATCACTGTGGGGATTAGAAGGGCATCATCAGATAGAGGGGCTTACGTCAGCGCGCACACGCACACACCCTCACGGGCAGACAATAACAGACACGCGCTCTCAGCATCAGTCTCGTCCTGGAAAGCACAGCATACACACTTTCCAGGAAGTTCTTTACTTATTTCTGAAGGAAGGGCCTTTTCTTCCTCACATGCACATTAATAAACCATCAGGCAGAGAGAGAGAGAGAGAGAGAGAGAGAGAGAGAGAGAGAGGGAGAGAGAGGATTGTTCCCTGGAATGGCAGAGTAGCCACGAGGATTGTTTTGTTTCTGTAACCCAAATAGTTCAACATTAATTTGAGCCGTGATTGTTTGCCTGTTTGAAACCAACGGCCTTCATCTAGCACGGCCTATTCAAACACTTTGAGCTGCAAATTGTTGAGATGAGAAACAAACTAAAACGTGTGAGATGAAGGTGGAGGTGGCGCTGCGCGGGGAGTTGATTAAGGCCAAACCACGTGGAGGCTGATCGGCAGGGGAGGTGGTGAGGGAGGGGGTGTTAGTGCAGGCTGCATGGATCTGTGTTGTGATTGTTTGCTCGTGGCCTGGTGTGCATCCATGTGTGTGTGTGTGTTCTTATCTCCTCTGGTCCACAGCAGCAGGAGCATCACAGGAAGAGTGGCCTTTCCTTCCTGTGCCTTTCACACTGTCACAACACACATGAGCCATAAAACTCAGCGGCTCCGTCCAACATATAGCGAGCAGAGGGAGAGGGAGAGGGGAGAGGGGAGAGGGTGAGAGACGGGTTAGCTAGAGAGTGCAGAACATGTGTGTGTGATTTGCGGCATGCGGCACATACCATTTAATTGAGACAATCGTCTTCTTCTTCTGTTTGGCGCAGAGTTGTTTGCTAGTGGGAGAGAAACAGGGAGCAATTGAGGGCAAGATTCAAGACACGGTTGATTAGAAAGAGGAGGAGAAGCGGCCTTGCAGTGGTGGAGGGTACTGGGACGCTGGATGTTCAGTATGGGCTGGTTCCCTCCACAGGGGAGCGGAGGAAGGACACATCTCTACCCTATATTCTGCACCTGGCACACGGCTCTGGCAGTCAGCCATTCACCCGCTTCCCCATTTCATCCTGAGCTGCTTCCCATCCACTCCTCAACTGCGCATAAGTCAACCCTCTGTGTTAGTTACAGAATTGTCAGCGGCAGCATCACTCGCTGTTTGGAATAACTGAGGATTGTTATTTGCGACTGACGATTTCCTCAGAAAGCATTTGTTTGTGTAAATGATCATTCATTAAAAATCCTCCTCAGTTTAACATGCATTTGCACCTAGTCTGAACTGCTGAGGATGTTTCACAAATTGTTATAAGCCTGTTTCACACCTTTCCACCACAAATTATACCAACGCTGGCGCCACTTCACTTTAATTAAGGACATTTTACTGCAAACGCCTGAAGAACTTCACATTTTTTGAAAATCCAGCATTAACTTTAAGGATGAAAAGGATGTAGCACCTCCTCTTATCATCCTCATTAACCATTTACTTGGGGGAAATCTCGTGAAACAATCCTTCTCATCACGTTTCTGTAAGTCATGAAACAGACTGGATGTAGGGAGCACTAATAGTGTGTCTACAGATCATGACAGCATTTGGAAACAATTCCTAAAAGCTGCATCCCAACCCTGGGCGTAAAAAAAATTCTACCTTTGGTACTTCTACTGTACCGCAAGTATCAAACACTCATCACAAGCTGGCAGTGGCAAACGTTTGTAGGTTGCTTCTTTTGTGGGGATGAGCATGTGTAGTCAATTTGGACTCAGAATACTTACAAGGGTAAGACTGAGTCAGGACACAATAAATAAATAAATACGAATTGAGGCCACTGAATAGAAACATTTCAAACTCATATTCAACTTGTCAAACCCCGCTCTTGAACATATTCCGTCCGCGCTAAGCCAGAAATGAGAGCAACCTTTTGGCACGGGAACAGCGCTGTGGTCCCAGTTGGAAATGCAATAAGTCCCAGTGCTGATTGTCACGTAGGCTATCATTAAAACAAAACTATAAATGTTAAAGCGCAGCAGACAAGGCAGGCTGCAAACGACAGCAATGAAAAAGCCTCATCTGAGCATCACACAACCTGCGAATGACTTACCGTACAATTTAAGACATTAGGTACAATAAAAAAAATAAAAAGTAGTATATTATTTTTGGCCAGTAAGGCTTTGGTTTTGGAAATGCGTTCCTTGAGCAGCCCTCACAGAAAAAACCAAGGCCACACAAGACGTCTTAACACGTCTGTTTTGTGGAGTCGATGACATGACGTATATAAATTATTTGGCTCAATGTACTTCTGTAACCAATCCAGGTACACGGTATGTGAAACTATGAGAAATGGAGGCAAAATGGGTACACAGGTGGTGGTGTGGTGTGTTCTGCTGCACACACACACAAACACTCTCTTTCCATAGAGTACTGAGGTGGGAACGGTGCCAAACCAACACTTCATTTCAATTTCAAATCCGAGGCCTGACTTTGACCTTTCAGAACAAAACTAGTTATAGACTCACTCTCGGCTCCTTTCTCTCTCTTCCCGCCTGTTACGTTGCTTGTCAACACAACACTCCTCGCCTCCATCTTTCGCCCACTGTTTTAATCTGTACTTTCATTTACTTTCATTTTCTGCCTTCGCTAATCCTCGCTCATCTCACCCACTGACGACTTCCCCACGCCAGCTCATGAGTAACCGTAAGTGATTTGTGCGGCTCATCCTTGGTCGCTTCCTGTTTCCTGTGGCTTTTGAGCGGCACTTCCTGCCTCCCGTCGGCGAGCTCCGTGGGATGTCACCTTTCATCATTACGGGACATTGACACATCTGTCGTCAAACGGGGGAAAAAAAGGGAAAACGCGAGAGCATTTCTCTCTGCTGTTAAACTGTCAACAATGCGGATTGTGTGAATAAGAGGAAGAATAGAGGTAGGAGGGAAAGTGAGAGAAGTGAGAAAAAAGGGTGTGGGTAGAGGAATGAGTATGCAACCAGTAAGGACACGTTTTATAAAAATGGAGCCAAAATTGTCTTTTTTTTTTGTCTGCTCAAAATTAATACTACTAATGATGCCAAAGATCTGCAAAGGTATACTTTACATCTAGTAAAACTTTATTTCAGGGTGACACAGTGACATAACCAGTGACATAATACCATCAGTGTAATGTATTGCAGCATTACAGAATGGGATTTACAGTTGCTTCTCACTTCATCGTCCAAAAGTTTTCTGATCACCAAATGGCAGTTACACAACACCCAGTTACGGGGAGGGAGAGTGTTGCTCTAAGTCGAAGGAAGGGCGTGAGTGTAAAATAACACTAAATCTACTACACCAAAGGAAGAAAAGAGATGGAGCAAAAGAGTGGGAGGAAAGTGGGAGATGGAGAAGGGGTGCCCAGGCGGGTGTTCCAGAAACCTGTCAAGGTATTTCCTTCTCCAAACACCAAATTTGTGGGTTTGCACAGCACAGGCACGCACACACACACAAGATCTGACTTATTACGCTAAAAATACACAGCAGTGGCCAACATGCAACTTTGATTTAGCGCATTCTTTGATTGGGTAGGTCTCAGGCCAACTCCCGATTTCCTGTGCAGCAGTGTATGCTGTCCACAGCTGCATGGACACACATACACACACACACACACCCACCCACACACAAGCCAACTTAATGAGCCATTCAATACCCCCACAAGCTCCAGACTTTGCGAGTCTCCTCGCCAGTGTCCAAGTCCCCACAGTGTCCCATGCCTTCAACAGCCCCACTCCACATACGCATTGGTCAATGTCTCGTCGCTCCCTGCGCCTGCACGCGCTCACACAAACACGTACACACACCCACGCACGAACACAGACACACACTATGTCCCACTGCTCTCCTTCTACGCCAGCTGTAGTCCGCCCAGTGTGTTTACATAGCTTGGTGAACCAAGAAGAGAGAGAGAGAGAGACTGAGAGAGAGAGAGAGTATTGGATGGACAGACCGTGGCTGTTTGTCTGAAGGGGCTTTCCTGATCTCACAGGAAATGGTTAAAAGAAAAAAAAAAAAAGGAGGGGGAAACCAGGAGCAGGAGAGGCAAAAACAAGATGAAAATAAATGAGGCAACAAAGTAAATTATAGGCGAAGGAGACGAGGAGAAGGAAGGAGACGGACAGACAGTAGCAAAGAAAAGGTCACGGATGCTTATGGAGATATCTGTCCCACTGTGGGCGTAAGCCACAAATAGCGAGCGCAGGACTGGAATCACGATCTCCTGCCTCTTCCACACACACTCCCCGCTGCTGGTCAGATCACAGATTAGGCTGTTATGCAAACCTGCACCGTATCATAACATGGATGTTGGATTTTGATTTGTGCCACCTGCGGTTGTTGACTCGCAGGCCAAACCTCGGTGTGGATTGTGGTCTCT
Organism: Planiliza haematocheilus; assembly: GCA_005024645.1. Classification (NCBI taxonomy): domain Eukaryota; kingdom Metazoa; phylum Chordata; class Actinopteri; order Mugiliformes; family Mugilidae; genus Planiliza; species Planiliza haematocheilus. Next base: position 9,854,801 of record SRSE01000593.1, read on the forward strand.
TCTTGTCAAATGTTTCGCTTTTATTGTGAAATCAAATAAACGCTCAACTTTGAATAGATGTAAATAATTTACCTATAGTGTGTGTGTGTGTGTTTTTCTGTTGTAGTGCTGCATGGTGCTGCCAACGTGATGAGTTTGTGGGTCTGCGGTGCGTAGCTTGTGCCCTCTGGTCATGGCACGGGGTTAACACTGTCCTGACTGGCCGTCTAGACCTGATGACTCCAACGTATGTGCATATGTGTCCATGTACGTGTTTGATGATGGCAGAGGGAAGTAAACAACCATAAATCAGTAAATATTGATTTAAAGCTGGTAATTACTCTCTAGTATCCTCAGGTAAAGACAGCAGGGTGAACACGTTCTATCATTTTTAATGCCCTTTGGTTTCTGCCTCATACTTGCAGCATTTGACGGATAAACGACAATGATCAAACCCTTCTGTAGAACAAACACACAGTGATGAAGCTCTTGCACTGAAAATTAGATGAAGAGCAGGAGCATTTAGCTGTGATCACTTGAGTACCTTGCTGGTGATGAGAATGGACTGTGTCTAGAGAGTGATGGTGTCACACAGGTGAGGTCGCTGAGTGAGCCACCAAGTCGTCATGCATAACCATGATGTAGTTTAAACAGGGGACACTATTGCTGCTGTGAAGTTGGGACATTTTAACAGAGGGTCTGTGGAGACTGACTCGCCTATGAAGCCAGCCTCAAGTGGCCATGTGAGGAACTGCACCGGGCCCTGGAAGTGGCTGCTTGATGCTGAAGCTTTTTCCACTCTTGTGACTTCTATTTGTATATTCAGTAAAACCTTTAGTATCATCTTTTTAATGGTTCAGAGATGTGCCAAACAAAGAACTGTGTCTCGTGTCAGGTGTGTGCTACTAATTACAACATTTATTCTTGGACTTAGTTGCTGGCTGAGGCCCATAGGCGTCTTAATGCTTCGCCCAAACATTTTCTCAGATCTCTCAACAGTGTATATGACACCTCCCACATTAAACATTAAAACTAGTCAGGCACCGCCAACAAAAAACAAGAAATGGCCAAGCACACTTCATCACAGCTTTTGGAGTGGAGGTAAGGAAAAAAAAAAGAAAATAAAACTTTTCTCTCAAGCTCTCAAGTTTCTTTCTTCAATCTACTACTTCTTCATGGATTATATCAGGCACAACATTAAAACCACTGACAGGAGACGTAAATAACATCCATCTTCTGACAACACAATGTTCTGCTGGGAAACTTTTGGACCTGGTATTCGTGTGGATGTTACTTAGACATGTACCACCCACCGTTTTAAAACAACACAAAAACATGAAAAACAGCACAAGGTGTTGACCTGGCCTCTAAATTCACTAGATCCCAAACTCATCAAGTATCTGTAGGGTAATCCACAGAGGCCCCTCCCCTGAACTCATACGACCCAAAGGCCCAAACTAACAACATTCTGCTGCCTGACACCACAGGACACCCTCAGAAGGTCGCTGTCCATTCTCTGATGAGTCACAACTGTTTTGGAGGCATAAAAGAGATCTACACAGTATTAGAAAGGTGGTCATAATGTTATGCCTGATCAGTGTATGTACAGACAAAAGCAATAATAATCTTCAATGAAAGATTGTCCAAAGCTACCACCCTCATAAGAAACTCTTACCAATGACGTCTTTATGGTGGAATTTTTACTTCTACTTTGGGCGTCCGGGAACAGATCACACAATGAAAGTCAGCACATGTACAGTGTCAGCTGTTTGAAGCATTCCCTGGCTTTATATGTTCAGATATGGGTCATAGGTGTAATATATGTTGGGATGGGTAAAGACTGCAAGTTGTATGTGTCATAGGTTTGCAAACTGGACCCAATTAGGAATCTTTGACCTTTGCACTTGTCCCTGCCTTTACCTCTCTACATTCTGTGTACTTATTTCCTTTGAGGGTGAGGGGTCTGTCCACCTCTTACTGGAAGTCACTCCTCTCCCTCCTCCTCCTCCTCCTCCTCCACCTCCTCCTCCTCTCCTTCAGTACATCCTCCCTCCTCCAACAGACCTAGCTACGATCCTTTATCTGTAACTTGCTTTTTTTTTTCCTCTGAATTCTGCACTCCCTCTGTCTGCTCCTGCTCTCTGCGTGTACAACCAAGTGAAGGGCCTCTCAGCAGCTTGTTTGACCTGCGATAAAGAGACAAACACTGTTTCTCAGCGAAGCCGTTCTCTCCTGAACTCGGCAGAGTAAAGGCACACACGCGAGGGAATCAGAGAAAGTCAGTGAGAGTGAGAGGTGGCGAGAGCGATGGATGCGACATATAATTGTGCTCTAATGAAACATAAACAGCGCAGTCTGAGGGAGTGTGTCTGGGCAGGGCCCCCAGCCGGCCTAAAGGCTCTGCTCTCCTAGGCTCTTAATTATGGTTGAGGAGGTCAGTTACGCCTCGTCAAACCTGTCACCAAATACTCTAAGCATTGTAAATATTGAGTGTTTGTTTGTGTGTTTGCATGTCTCTTTGCAAGATTGTGTGTTTACGCGTGGCATGTGCGTCAGAGAAAAACACAGAGCTTGTCTACTTTGTGGGAACCTCCTGCCCGAATGTTCTCCTGACTGTTTTCATTCCTCACCGTACAATGACAAATCTGACTGCCGGAGACCACCTGTGTTTTTTTTTCTGCCCAGCGGTGGTCACATTCACGCCCACTCTTTTTATAACCGTGTACTTACCTTCTCTTCAGTCCTTGTGGGTAAAGCGCAGCTGTCAGATACTTCTGTTTTTGAGGTCACACTTGTCTCAAGAACATGTCACTCAGGAGTGGACTGTCGTTTTGGTTTCTAGCATGTCTTCAGGGTGTCCCGTTAAGAAGGGACCTCCTGTTGTCAAACAACACTGGGTAGCGGCTTATAAAACCAAGATTCATTTAGTTTTGTAACCTTGCTGCGGGGTTGCTCATTTGAAAAAGGTGTGTATCCAAGCAGCGTGCATGTGTAGAAACGTTGCTTGCGGCCAAGATAGGTTTGACTAACAGAAGGGTATTCCAAGCCAAACTGTCTGCCCACAAAACCCAGACTAACTAACCTCAGTGTCTGGGTGGCTGGTCTGAACCTCGCTGTCAAAGTCCTAATCAGCCAGCACATTACACACTATTATGGTTACAGCAAGGGAGGGAGAGGACGGGAGCGAGAGAAAGATTTACGAAAGACGGAAAGACGTCTCAGCTGCTGTAACTGCTCCACAGTAGTTTGTGTTTTTTTGTTTTCTTTTTTATATGTCACGCCTGTAAAACCCAACAATCTGAAAACAACAGAGAGGAAGAGAAAGGAAAAGACACCTGTTCACACTTGTGTCGTCACTTTCTCACCGTCCTTTTCTCTCTTCTATTTTTGACGTTCCCTTTCCCTCTGAACAGACAGGTGAGACTGGAAGAGCGAACCAGGAAGCCCCGACCCTTAACCTCTCACCTCTAACTTGGATCATCAGTTGGTCTGCTTCGGGTGGCCAAATCAGTTGACCTGACCTCAACCCTAACAGTGACCCGGGGGTCACTGCCAGTTGTTGTCCAACGGCAACAGTACACAACGAGCCTGGGAAAAAAGACAAAGGAGAGGACGAATGCTGCAGCAGATCCATGATGATAATTTATTGTACTACCGATAACTTTCTTAGGTGACAGCCAACAAAATAAACCCAAAGCTTCAAAGTCTCACAAAAATGTATTCTGCAACGGATGGAAAATGTAGTCATCAATGTAAGTAAGAATTTTATAATCTAGCAGTTCCCAAGATAAGGATCAGGGTCTTTTAAAGGGTCATAAGATACAGTTGAAAGGACGTGATATCATAAAAAAAAGTGTCCAATTGGACAGTGTTTAGTACAAAAAAACAGTGTGTATGTATTTTATAAGTTTAAATGTTAAATATATAAATGCTCATTTGTCCTCTTCATTTGAGCATTAAGTATCAGAGAAGGAAATACAAAATAAATATACTTTAACACAGTCAGTTGTGTAGATACCGCCTTTCCACCACTGGAGGCGAGACTGCCACGACCCATGAGCAGGGAAAAAGTGTGCAAAATGCCTCCTCTACATCTCTAATTGCATGTTTTCTCCCCACACACCTGTAATTACACTCTGCCTACCACTCATCTCTCTCTCTGAGGCAACACTCGTGCTAAACCATAATGAAGCCTGCCTCTAATGATTTACAACTGCTTAGCATTAACACGTACACTAACAGCTGCAGACATCACCAGCAACAGTGAAATTACATCTTTATCAAACCGATTCAAATTACACGAGATTAAGGGAAAACATATATTCAAGGAAGGGCAACTTAGGCAACGCTCTTGGCTTCCATTTTAAATATGTCTTGCTCAAGATTTTTAAATACGTGAAGAAATGAACAGCGTGAGGCAACGCAGTTACGCCTGCACAGGTATAACCTAAAAGGCCCACTTTAAGTTCTCTTTAGCTCAGACGGACAAATATGTAATGGAAAAGTGTTTGTCCTTTGATTTATTTACATTTGTCCTGACGGACTGACTACATGTGCCTCCAAGGACAGAACTTTCAGGAGAGAAAGTGTGCATATGTGGAGTCATTTGCATAAGTAGGCCATTGGTTCCTAATGGAGGCGTTTTGTTCAGGCGTTAACAAGGTGTCTCGCTGGGGCTCTCGTTCATTCGTTCCTTCCTGTCGTCCGCTGACTCTGACGTCCAGGCAATCAGCGCTGCATTTGGGCTCTCTCTTTGTGTGATTTACGAGCTCCCAGATTCATTTAAAAGCCATTGTTCTCCTCTGACGGATACCGTGGCCCCCTCCGCTTCCACACTCTCGCTCGGGGACCGCACACACACATTTTTACACTGCCGCCGCTTACTTTATCTCTCACTCACTCACCCACTTGCTCAATCACTCAACACATACACACACAGTGGCCATCTATCATGGAGCGATGCGGGGAGGAGATTGTTATCCCGCTAACCGTATTAACCCACAGATCTCCAGCACGGGCTGATCCATCCGGCGGTGCATTAAGACACAGGGGCCGAGAGGGAGGAATAGAGGGGGGCGATGAAGATGATGAAGAGAGGAGAAGATGAAGAGACAAAGTAACCAATATGCAATACATTTATACTCATTTGTTTTTTTTTTGTTAATCTATCACCCTTCTGCCTTAACCCAAAAAGTAAAGAAGATGGAAAGATATCAAAGTGTCTCCAGCCTCCTCTCCTCTCCTGTTTCTCAGAGGAAGATCGTCTGTCAGCAAGGCGTCTGTAAATGCATCAGGACACACCTGCGCTTGATTAAGTGTGTTTAGACTGCAGATGTAAGGAGGGAGGGGGAGGAGGGGGGAGGAGGCAATTTAGAGAGCAGAGGTTTTATGAGAGTAATCATCTCCAATAAGGCCTGCTTGGGAATCTTAAACCCCCGCCCTACACACACTCACTGAGCCTAATGTGAGCCACACACACAAACAAAAAAAAAAAACCACACACACTTTTGCACCTTCTTCCCGTCACACACAGCGGTCCTTTATTCCCCTCTCTTCATTCCGAGTTTTAATAAGCGCCAACTACACTTTAATCTCATTCCTCATAAGTGGACAACTTGTATTTAATTCACCGAGATGAGGGCAAGTTGGCCTCCCACAAAGCAGCCTCTATTGAGTTACAGCCTCTGCTCCGCGTTTGTGTGGGAGATTAACTTCTCTCCGAGTTCATATTTTCATCTGGGCCCGACTGTGGCCTGGAGGGAGGGCGCAGAGAGGGGGAGGGAACGGTTGTTACGTCATTTAATGACATTAAACTGAACGCACGCCCGCTGGAGGTAGACAGCACCGCGGCTTCTGACAAGTTACCTAATGTAAAAATGAACCATGTTAACAAGCTTTTGTGTTCCACGCTCACACCTCCATCCTCAATGATGAATAAGTGTTGGGATGAACAGATGAAGGAGGGACGGAGAGTGTCCAACTTCTGTCTCTTTGTACTGCCACTGCAGCATCGGTGTAATATCTAATCTGTAGCAGAGTTAACGCTAACTTTGATTTATTTATTCATTTAGTTTGACAGGGATGTCAAAAGGTTGTCCCTGTGAATGAATCACTTATGACGCTTTTGCCTTTTCTGGCGATCTTTCAAAATAGCGGATTTGTTTACTCTGAATCAATGAAGCAACATTTTGCACACACTGATGACGTCACTTGAGTTGGCGGCCCGTCAAGCCAGGACACATTGTGCGTTCACACTACTGAAATAATGAAGTGCAGAGTGGCCCAGACCACCTTCAAATCCGATCTGTTGCGTTCACACTGGCGCTTCAGGCTGCTCACTTCTGATTGGATCACCCAGGACTCACGTCAGTATCAGGCAGGAACTGAATTGAGTTCCCGAACAGTCATGGACTTTGAAAAACGAGTACGTACATTCTTAACACAGCTGGATTTAATATTAAAATGAGACCATTTATTTTGTTTGCCAACATTAAAGACAGTTATATATCCAGCAAAAGCTTATAACTTGACGTTTCTAATTCTTTCCGTCCAATGCTTTTAGAGTTCCTGGAATGATTTTGCCAAAAAGTGCTATAGCCGCTACTATTTATTCATGCCTCGCTGTTATCTTCAGTCTGAGCGATAACAACTTCCTAACAATCCTCCCATAAAGAACGTATGAAATATTCTCCATTCAGCTTACTCTGATCAGCACCGGCTCCACTGATCCAACTGTCACGAAAACAATGGTAGGAGCCATATTTTGCACTGTAAAAAGAGGCCGCGTGTGACTCCAGCAGCTGTAACTGCGTATGTCAGCTAAAGTGTGTCGGGAAGACTGCCGGCAATGATCCCGTAAGCACAGGCCATAGTGGCACTGGTTTTAGGGTAAGTGGGATGTTGACAGGTTTTTGGACAGCTCGCACTCTGCTCCGACAGGCCAAGAGTTATTATCCAACCTGAGAAAGCCCAGTGGCACTGCTCAAACCCTCAAACATGCTCAGTTTCAAGTATGCATGTGTGTGCGTGTGTGTGTGTTTGAAGGCTGGCTGAGAAGGGCAGAGAGTCATGCAGTAGATTTACTGTGTCAGTAAGCAGCTGTGTTTTTCAGCGCTGGCCCGAGGCTTTTCAATGTCATCGAGTCTGTGTGATTATACAAGGTAGCCTCCTCTCCTCCTGTTTTCTGCCCTTCTCATCCTCCTCTTCCACAAAAGCCCACAGTTGTCTCACCTGGGCCACGGTGCAAAAAAAACACCATGCACAGTAATTATGCTCCTCAACATGCATACACACATCCGGGCATTACTCCACGAGCAGCTTTTCTTTAAAACACACAGGCTGGCCAGCAAGGAGATTTGTGATTGTTGTAACGAGATCATGACGTGACCTGAGAAAACATACAAGCTGCGGCCCATTAGGAGTGTCTGTGACGTCTGAACCGTCTTGGATGACACCTCAGCTGGATCACTTGCCGTAGTTCTCACTGCAGGTGTTTCAGCTTGGTTTGGTTAGGAAGGATTATAGGGTGGAGGAACTCCAGTAAGTACAGTTTTCTCTTTGTGTGCGTCTGAAAGAGTGAGAGGGACAGCATTAGGCAACGTGCATGCGTGTTATGGATGGGATGGCATGATGGAATAAAATAGAGCTCCCACCTCATCTGTCACTTCTCACCTCATACTATCTTAAACTAAAAATCCATCCCTCTCTCCCTCATATCCTTCCTTCGCTCCCATCTGTTGGTGAGCACTCTGTAATATCTCTTTAACATTCATTGCACTGTTTGGTACATCATCTGGGGGAGTTGTGTCACTTTGACCCCTGCAATTTGTTAGTTGCCGTATCAGTCTGGTGTGTGTTTAAAACCTTCATATCTGTTAGGGCAGCTGTGATGTGGGTAGCTGAAAGCATAAAATTGAGTTCAGTCTATTGCAGCAATCAGTGAGTCACTCTGTAACAAGGAACCAGCTTCTGCAAATGGAAATTAAGCAATGAGTGCGTAAAAGAAATATTAATTCAATCACTGATCACCTTACTGAGTCCTAATATGTAAATAATAATGAATTAGCCTGAAAGTGGACATAAACAATATGAAAAGGAGGCGACAATGTGAACGTAATCACACAAACCGACAGCTCTTTGACTTTAAGGTCCCTGTATTGCCATCTGGCTTGAAACACTACTGTTTTTGTTCACTCTCATAAAGTCATTTTTCATTTATAGCAGGCAGCTGCTTCCATCAGAAAAGCCCTAAAACAACACTGTACACTACCTGATCTGCCCCTTAGCAGATAGCTGCAACAGATAAACACTTTTGTACCATTAAACAGCTGGAGAGCCAGAAACTTTCTTCAGGAGTTGGTAGAGACTAAAAGCAGAGCTTGAAGAGAGCAAACCTTGGACTTCTTTTCCGTCAGAAGGAACTTAAATGTTCCTCTGTAACTGCTAAATGTGTGAATAAAAGGGGATGATGTGTAATTAAATATGTTGTTGCTGCTTTCAGTGCTGCTGTGTATGTTAAAATAGTTGCTATTTTAATAGGTTAACCAGTGATTTAATAAAATCATACGGTGACTATATGTATAAGATTCATTAACAGGGAAAAATTCACTGAAAAGGGCAGAACTGATTGATTATTTTCTTCGTTCAGACGAAAGAAATCCTAAAACTTTTAAGACAAACTATTTAGACAGCTTGTAAAATATTACTAGAAGTCATGTGTCCCCCCTCCACCCCCCTCCACCCCCCAACACCAACCCCCGCTTACCCAGCTTTGGGCTCCCCTCCCCCAGGCTAATGGTTAAATAAACAGCCTGGTATCTGCCCTGCTGTGGGAACACTCAAAGCAATCTGGGAGTATACGAGCTGCTCCGCGCACCTCTGCATTAATGCTGGTCAGAGTGTCACGGCCTGCAGCCTGCATGACTCCACTGTGGTGGAGAGACAGATAGTATGGGAGAAGAGAGGGTGAGACAGATGTTGTGAAAGTCATTTACTGTTTCTCGCCCAGTTTCCCATCTCCACAGTCCCACAGAAGAAGAGGGGAACGATGATCCAACCAACCGACAACAGTTACTCATCTCTGCTTCCTCCTTCACTTTTGATATCACCAGTTCATCCTCCCTCATCTCCAGCTGTGTTTCACTTGGTTCTTCCCAACTTCTGGACAAATTTGACATGTGACTGGGGCAAGTGTTATCAGAGGCTGCTATGTGAGACAGGCACAAGATATTATAGATTATGTCAACATGGAAAAAAAAAGGTGTTGTCGACCAGAGGACAAAAATGTCCAGCTGTACAGTGACCTCAGCTGCTTTAAACAGCAGTATCTTTACAAAGCAATAGAGAGGGAAAGCAAATCTATCATAAAATATTGAAGGAGTTATGAGGATAAGTATACCAGATCAAGTAGTCAAACAGAGGCAACAACTGTGGAACTCAAGAGGGGACTAGCGGTGATATCTCCTGACCACATCAGTTCAGAGCAGTGACACAGCCCAGTGGAGGGTGGAGGCTGTCGCTGTTTGGCTTTGCTCCCATGCAGAGCCATAATACTGCAGGTCAGCGAGGTTATACCCTGCTGTTGAAAATGCATATGATTACAGTGTGGCCTAGCTTAACTGAGCTAGACTGAGCTAGTGGAAGAGAGCTATAATAGTCCTGAGAGGTCCCACCGGTTAAACGTTTCAAGTGTCTGCACTAATAAACAACTGCAGGCAGATCTATTTCTTAGGGTAATATGTTTTACCCGTGTACACGTTTCTGTAGTGTAAGTTCGATTTCATGTGACACATGTGAATGAGGTGTTCTTTGTGTAAAAAAAAAAAAAAAAAGACAAAAAGAGAGAAAGAGACTGGAACTGAAAGACAGAAAGAGTGAAAGAGAGAGATAAGTAGGCCACGACTCTGAATGGTGGCAGTGTCATGTCTTTGATGTCAGTTTGTGTCCACGTCCCGCACGCCTGACTGGACGGCTCCAAACAAACCGACAGGAGCCCAGTTCCACACTCGCAGCACGCAAAGCCGGAGAGAACCTCCGAGGCACAAGGTGCATTTCATAAATCACAGTGAACTGGCCGAATAGGTCTCGGTGATCTGAAGCGATTTCCTGCAAATGTTGAAACAACCTTCATATTGTTAGAAGTTATCAATAAACCCTTTAAGATCAACTCTTCATATCACAGGTCCCGGGAGGTCTTTAATTTCCACTTTCTGATGTAATATTTTTAATCTATTTGTTTATCCACCAAATATTTGGCTTGAAGGCAGTCAAAAGATGCAATGTCTATGCATGTACCGTTGCTTGTACATAAGGAGGAAAAAAAACAAAAACAAACTGAGTGAAAATTATCTCTTGAGACTTCAAATGCGTGCTCGCAAACACACAAACACGATGGAGGCCTCTCCAGGCGTGTTTACAAATGTTAACTCCCCAGTGACTGGGTTTACTGGGGTAAAGAAACCTAAACAAAACAGCAGTCTACAGGGATATTCCACAGAACGCACACACGTGAACATATACACACCAACATGCATACATGGAATACATTACACGCATGAGTACTGCACATTTACTTTCTGCCTTGTAGCTTGGAAGTCACCACTGGGAGTCCAACCGCATACACACCGATCAGGCATAACATTATGACAGGTGAAGTGAATAACATTGACCATCTTGTGACAATACAACATTCTGCTTGGAAACTTCAGGACCTGGCATTCGTGTGGATGTACCGCCCACCTAGACCAGACCAGGCACCCTCACCCCATAGCAATGACACTCCTTGATGGCAGCAGCCATCCCCAGCAGGATGCAGCCTGACACAGACACACAAAAAAAAATATTGGAAAACAGCACATGGTGTTGACCTGGCCTCCAGCTTCACTAGATCCCAAACTGATCAAGTATCTGTAGGATACACTGGAAGAGAACTGGTCCACAGAGGCCCCTCCCCTCAACCCATAGGACCCAAAGGCCCCCACTTGCCAGACACCACAGGACACCCTCAGAAGACCCATGTCCATTCTCTGATGAGTCACAACTGTTTTGAAGACCTACACACAATTAGGAAGGTGGTCATAATGTTATGTACATCTTTTAGAACTCACGAGTCCACGGCGGGAACAGTCGTCCACATGAAAAGGGATTCACTCATCACCCATCCGCTTTGTATCAGACAGCTGGTTGCTAGTGGACGGTCCATGCTCTGGTTGCCTGGGTAACCCTCACGTATATTTTTCACTGCAAGTGTTTTCGGAGTAAAACAAGCAGAACACAAAGATATTGTGGACCGTGTTTCCTTGTGATAAACATTTGGATAATTCTGTGCTTGCATCACACACATCAGTAAACATTAACAACTGCTCCCATTGGTCTTCGCCTCAACTGAGCAGCCTCAGAGTTCACATCATTTTTCCTGTCACCAAAGTTTCTTTCAGTTGTCATTGTTATGACTCACTGGATTTCATTAGTATTCCATGGTCTCCTGTTGCTACACTGCTGCTAGTTATTTATGTGACTACTGCATAGCAACTGTTGAGAGGGAAACTTTATGTGAGGAAGCAGAGAAGCACAATGAAAGAAGGAGGCCATTGGGAAAGTTGTTAACCATTATACAAATCTAAACTTTAATTGGTGAATACCACAAGAAGTGGGCATTCATCTGCACTGGTGAACACGGCAAACATGATCTCCTGGTAGATTACTTCATGTTTAGACACCAACCATTGCATTTTTCAATTTGGATCTTCATCTTTCTGCTCTGATTTGCAACCTGATGGATAGAACTGAGCAAACTAATAGGCAGTTTATGCTATCTGCACTAATTTTACGCAGACGCTACAACGTCAACGCAGACACTTACACAGATCCTTTGCCGTAGTTGACGTGCACCTCTCCAGTAATGTAACTATGCACTGCAACAACGCAGAATGCAAGAGCTGTGATTGGTCTGCTTGGTAGTAGTGTGTTTCCGCTTTAGTATTTCCGGCTGCTTCTCCGTAAGTTTCAAATTGATTGTCTTACATCAATAAAGAAGCTGTAAGATTAACTGAGGAGGTTTGGAGTTACAGATGAAACTTTGCCATGAGTTAGAGTCGCCATTGTTTGAAGTGAAGCAGGAAGTAGAAACAAAAATGTGTGTAGGTTTCAGCATCTATGTCCTGCAGAAGTATAAACTCTGCTTAAACCCTTTATTAAAAATTAAAGTTGAATGGGCACCTTTTTCAGTATGGAGATTAGGACAGTGCACTTTAGTTTCATCTAAATAGTTAACCTCAGAAATGGAGACAAACGACAAAGATTATTTTTACCAGTACTCCCTCTTTAGTAATGTTACCACTGGAATTTGGAAGGGGAGGATGATCAGTGGTTGAGCAGGCGGCTTCGGTGTAAATCTGCCACTATAGTAGGGTTTGAACTCTCCCATAAGCCCTTTTTAATTCTTTACAGAACTATTTCTGCCACTTTTCTTGTGTACAAGTGAGCGCAATATCTTTAAAGGCCTTCCAGCAGAGACTGCCTGCGCTGTTATCCCCATATGTGATTTATTATTGCATCTTGCCGCTCTCAATGAGTTGTATTTTCACCACGCCTTCCAGTGCGGTTTGTTCGGAAAAGCTATAAACACTTTCCTCCTCTGACATGTCGCATGAACTATCCATTGTGAGCTTACTGTGACCGTGAGGAGCATCACGCAAAGAAACAATGATGGGATTCAGACATTTTGAGGATCTGTTTACATAAAATTTCAAGCTAGGCAATGGTTTGTTATGAAGACGAGTTGATTTATTGGCAGAGAGGATCAGCAAATCAACTGCCAGGAGACAGTAATATCTCACCAATGGAACAGTAAACACGCAACTTAACTTAAGGGCAAACAGATTAGCAATTCAGTTATTGGGTCCAAACTACAGACAAAGAGCAAAAACACTAAACTGTGAGTGTCTTCTTCTTCTTCTTCTTGTCATGTGATGGCTATACTTAATGCCCCCTGCGCGTTTTTTTGCTGAGGTCAGAGAATAAGATGTATAAATGGGAAAGTTAGTAGTGTTGATTTAAATCGCTACTAGGGCGAATGTAACTACGCAGCACACGCATGTGCTTCTGCATGGATGCCTCCGCGTATGTGTGCTCGCATGCAACCGGCCTAAGCACACCGACAGGTACACGTGGGAGCAGCGTGCCGACTACATAAATGCTATTTAAGGAGAGTGCTTAGGCAGCACAGCGCAGCACATTCCCTGTGTCAGTCGTCCTGATGAAATAAGTTTTATGGAGGGGAGTGGTACAACAAGGTGAGGCCCAGAACAATGATTGTTTGTTTGTTGTTGTTTTATTGGCAGTGATAATTGCTCCCCCTCCTCTTAAGGATGCCTCCTTATACGCAGGCAAGCATGCCAGAGCACACATGCACACAGTTACATACCCACAGGAATGCATCCACACTCCGGCAGACACACACCAACGCAGGCACATGCGTCCCCGTCTAATGACTATTTCAGCAAGTGAACTATCTCGAAAGCAAACTATGAAAGACTTATGACGGGACAAGCTGTTCTCAAAAAGATGAGGATTACGGAAATTTGGATCATCAGGTCTGACGCTGCCATCTTGTTTTATGTGCTTGGACACAAGTATGTTATATGAAGACTCCAACACGTCCATCTTATTTTCTTGGAAACTATTAAGGCAAAGGCAGAACCGTTTTTTCCTTATTATTTTATACTGTATCTGATGACTGAATAAACATCCCGAATTTCACATTCTCATAGCAGACAAAATTGTTTTGTTGTGCAGGAGCCACTGCAATCAAGGATGGTTTTGATCCGAGATGAAGCCTCAGCTCACATAAATACTCCTGTGCTTAAAACCTGCATCGCGATCTCTTCATTAATCCCCTTCTCAACACACGAACACGCACACACTCAGTGTTTTCCTATGAGGCGTAGGTAAAGACAGGCAGGCTCCAGAGCATAATTGAACATGTAGCTACACCACCACAGGGAGTTGGCAGCGCCTGGGGAGAAGACTTGGCTCCCCCAGAGAGGCCTGGAGCCTAACCAGACCAAGCTGTGCCAGGCACTGAAACAGACACACAGTGCCCCCTCTCCTTTCAACCACCACCCCCTTCTCTGCTATCCCACTCCTTCAAACAACACCCCTCTGCTTTTTTTTTTCTTCCCTCCTTTAACTTTTTTTTTGAAGAGATCTCACTCGATCTCTTCAAGACTTGGCCTGTTTTTGTCCTCCGCACCGCGTGTTCCACCTTCGTCCGAAAGCGGGGTCAGCGTTTGAAAACTATATTAAGCACGTTTTTAAAGTTCTCCAAGAAATTTCCTTCGGCCCTCTGCCAGACACTCAGTTAGTCAGGTGTGGGAGAATATGTGAGAGCCATGTTCTGTCTTGTCCGATGCTGCTGTAAAAAGGGGTTACAGGTAGGCATTAAATAAAGACTTACCAAAACATTTTTCTAGCATCTAGCGATGAAGTTTACACTTGCCCCTATGTATATAAATACACTCCTACATGTTCACATAAACCAACACGCAGACAGCGGCGGATATGCAGACACACACACAGAAAGCCCTGGCAGGCTCTTTCTGTCGAGCCATGGTCAGTAGGGAAAAAAAGGTCTAATTTGGGATACAGTGCACAACCATAACATCAAGTCAAACAACATCATATCTGCACCAGAACACTCCGGGTTTCTAGGAATTTTGAGCTCATGACTGGATTTGTGAGCCTGGATGTGGCCATGTCTTCAACCGTGGACGTTTAATTCGCATTTCAAAAAGCACAGATGTTTGTGTGCACGTTGAGACATGTTTAAAAAAATAATAATAAAAAAATACACATATATATCTATCTATATATGCACAGTTGTAAGATTTTAGGCAGCCCATGTGTAACTGATGTATGGTGCGAGCGTGTGTTATGCCAGCAAGAGCCAGATATTTACACTTCCCTTCCCTTGTACAGTGTGCTCTTTCACTGGCTCTCTTTGAAGAGTGTTACATAAACAAGCTCCACTGGCATGGACCCAACTTTACCCAACCCCTGACCACACCAGAGGCCACGGGTCGAAAGGGAAAGCCAACGTATGTGCGAGTGACGTGTATGGGATAATATTTGCGCGGTGGGATGAGCAGCGGAGGCCGGTGGCATTAGTGCTCAATTCCAGATAAAAGTAAGCATAAAAAAAACACTGAAGTTCAAGAGCAGAGAATTAAGAGATTCTTGTTTAAAATCACGACAGTCCCACGGCGGGACAGGACATGGCATGCACCATGCTCCACTGTGCCACCTGGCCACTCCCCGGCAGACACGTTAAATCAACACCTGCAGTCTAAATGTTGTACTTCCTTACATCTCCGCTTTCCCTCTTTGTTTTGATTGGTCTAGTATTTCTCCCTCTGTTCTGCAAAGGCTGTGTAATGAGGCCCAGACTGTAATTGGGCCAGTCGTGTTATTTTAGGGTTGGAGCACAAAGTAATTACCCACCCTCTCCTGTACTACACTCTCAGGAAGACAGAGAGAAACAGAAAAGGGGAGGGAGGAAGGAGATTAAGGAGACAGTATGAAATAGATCTTAATTCGACATTATTATATTGCTTTACTGTTGAGATTGTATTTGTAGATGATACCTGTGCAGACTCCTTGAACGCTCTCCTACCATTTGAGTCTTGCATTCAGATGGGAAGTTGCCCGGCAGTTCAAACTTTCTGAAATGTTGTGAAACGCCTTCCTTAATAACTTCTGCATCAGCTGCATCCTGTTGATGAACTTTCAAAAAACAGCGTGACCGTGGCTCACTCAAAAAAAAGGGGAAAGTTGGAAGTGCAACTCTCAACACTATATTGATTCAGCACATCGAAAGCATTACACAGTGGAAAAGCTACTCTACACGTGCACTCACTCAGATCGTGACTAAGCATGATGCGACTGAGCTGAAGCTCACTGAGACGGGAGAAATCAGGTTTGGTGAAATCCACATAATGGAGAGAAAATGTGTCGTAAGAAGGCTAAAACAAAAACAAGCTGCGGGTCGCTGTAAGAAGTACGACAGAAGAACTGAGAAGACATGAGGCATTGCTTTACGGAGTAGCCAAACCAAATCACACAGAGTTAATAAAGATAAAAGTCAATAATTGCCACTTTTCCATTGACTTAATACTGCACATGGTATAAATAAAAAGAAAGCAGGACACAATAACAACAGCTGTGCCTCTTTCTGTTACTCCGTGTAAAATTTAAAAGCTGAACCACAGAAAATGATCAGGTTTTGTTTTAACTTTAACAGCTTGCTTAAACCCATATGGGGGGGATGTGATTTATTTATTTATTTCCTGAAGGCTGTTTATTTGACTTAGATGCAGTTAAACATGTCTTCGTTAACATGAACAGAACTTTTTATTCCTCTGGAACCTGGCTCCTACATTACCCACAATGCAACTCACCCACTAAGGGCTCAGATTTTTAAGTTTGTTAAGCTACTTGGAACTAAAATAGTCATGAGCGGATAGTCTGGAGCAAAATAAATATATCTGTTTTTTGTTTTTTTTCCAACTATAAACTAGTACTCTCCAAGAAGCGATTTTGATGTCTAATGATCCTGTTTCTATCAATACAGCCCCTATAAAGCTGTATTTAGTCAGCAGTAGTAAACAGTAAGGCTGATATGGACTAGTAATCGAAAAGGTGGCCACTAACATTAAAGACTGTATCATAAAAATGTGCATGTAATGGGGATTACATAAAATCCATCGGCTAGCCAGAAAATGCTTTCCATTAATAAAACATAATAAAGCATGCCTTAGATGTGGATACTGAGTCAGCCCCTCAGACAGTCTAAGTGTATTTCTATAATCGCGGCGGTACTAACTTTGCATGATAAGGGAGCCACTGGGGTAATGCTTTACCATGCCAAGACTTCCTGCCTCTCTGGTGCTGAGAGGTGATGTCATCCCAGATATTACTGCGGATAGCATGCAGACACTTGAAGGCCTTTTACAAGTAGTAGCTGCGCTGTGCGTGAGCATGTGTCAAAAGAGTCTAATCCTAAAAGCCAAACAGGTGGCCATGAAGAGGCGAGCACGCACACACTTAGCAATGCGTGAAGACGCAGATGTACAGCAACGGAGTAATGAGTAGTTTTAGTTGTATCTGCACAATTCAGGCCCAAAAACATCACCAAATGTATTTTTAGTAATCTAAATGTCTTTAGTTTATTGTCTACCTTGAGAAAAGTAAGAACATTTAAAATAATGTTATAGTTTTTGTTATAGCTGAAACGAAATTTCATTCTAATGTGCACTGCTGGTGTTCAGCTTTGGATAACAATAAAAAAAGAAGTTATGTCTCATATTTGGACTTTCCATAGTAACAGAAGTAATATAAATCAGCAGTAATCATTCAGACTATGTTTAATAAATTCACATTTTCTTATCCTCATCTTTTAAATAATTGTTTTAATGAATTGTGTTACAAATGAAAAGACTGTTGAAGCTGGTATTTATCGGAACTTGAAGGAGGGAGAACCGTGTCTGCTGCCTCAATTCTTCTCCTTCACCTCTTCCTCATTCTGACCCTGACTCACTCCAAGACCAAGGGACAGTTAACGCATATTGCGACATCGAAACTCGATGCTGGTGGCCCTCACATCATGGTTTCAGTGGAAAAATTCTGAGAAATTCACTCAGCACTTTTGTTTCAGCCGGCTCGCACAGGATAGGGCGAGAAGTCACGCTGTCGGAGTAAGAACAAGGGGGGGGGAAAAGTGTGTGAACTAATGGAAAGAATGACCAAGCATTAATAGCGTGATGACTGAAGGGCCGAAGAGGAAAAGAGAGCTGGAGGACAGGTCAATCGTTTGTTGAACAGATTATAAATAAGAGCAGGAAGAGGATGGCGTGGCGCAAGCAGGACTCGACTGGTTTTACTTATTTTTTTCTCCGTTTAGTGCATACATATATATATATATATATATATATATAGTTGCTTTACTGTTCCCACAGTAACTTAAAAACTCCTCAGCTGTTTGTCGACATAAGCAGTGTATAGCCTGCGTAAATCATTACAAGGAATTCTGCTGATGCAAAGTTTGTAGTGTAAAAATAAACAAATTGGGACACATGCACATCAGCTAGCAAATCTAAAATAGCACCAACAAACAAGAGAAAAAAAATAGTACATGTAGATAACACTGCTGCGGCATTACACCCTCTTCTGAATATAATATAATATAAAAAATAACAAAAAATAATAAATATTGACAAATCCGAATCCACCAAAAAGTGAATAAAAAACGCACACAGCCAGATTCTACTCCATAACACCAGATGAAAGACATGAATAAAAAGCTCATGGCTCAGTTAAGTCGGCTGTCTTCGTCATTCCCTATTCCTCGTCTGCTGAGATAATATTTCGGAATTTATAAGATAATTTTCTGTTAGCCTTTTACAAGCACGCACATTCACATGTATAAAATCGTTCCCCTCCACAACAAGAAAGAAAAAAAAAGCGGAAGGTGGCCTTTCAGTTCCCCCAAATAAACAGTGCATGTGTGTATGTAAGTGCATGCAAGGGAGGGGTTAGGGGTTATTAGGGTTGGGGGTGGGTGAATGGTGATGACTGTGGTTTTTTAAAGGAATTTCAGGCTGTGCTTGGCCTCAAGTAAATGTGTGTCTATCTCTGACCACTAAAAGGCAGACGAACAGAAAGGCAGACGCAGAGAGTCAGACAGACAGAGACGGAGGGATGTGCTGTGATTCACGGTTCCTCCTCCTAAACCGAAGCCTCAGCCGCAAGTTGATGTTGCAAGCTTTTGTCACAGCCGTGTGAGGATGACAGGGAATGGAAGTGGCAACCGGCTCCAGATTCAACCAGCCAGACCTGGTTCCAGGGTGTGACCTCATGACTGCACGCAAAAAAAAACAAAAAACGAAAAAGTCAAGTAAACAGACAAGTTGTTTTAAGGAGCCCTGATCCTCTAAATGGGCCATAATGAGGGGGTCAAAATGTTTTACTAGCAGGCTCTAGGCACGGACTCATCAGACGCTCCATAACCTTGAGGGCCTCAGCTTACTCTGCTCCTCACGTACTGTCATTCACTCAGCTCCTTCCCTGCTGGCTTATAAATACGTTAATTACATCAGGACGCATGATCTGCCCTCCCTGACCTCGCAGCTGGAAAACATATAAATAGAGATGTACTGCTGTTCTTCTGAAGAAAAGCCTTTGAATTACAGTTGCGGAGGAGAAGAAGGGGAAAAGCGTGCATTTGATTTGAATCTATCAGCAAGAGTTTTAATACAATGAATTCTGCTGGACTGGAGGCTCGTTCTTGTGCATCTGGGTGTAAGTACAGGACAGAGTTAGAGACGCACAGATGTATGAAATGTCATTCCAGTTACTATAACAGTATAACGGATGAGAGCAGGCAGGAAGATGGGTGACAGGAGAGGAGGAAGAGAGGAATGATAGCTGACGAACAGGAGGGATATTGTTAGGAAGAATAAAGATTACAACTGTGCTATAGCTCCCTTCCCCTCATTTCAAACCAAAACCTTTCTTCCCTGTAAATCCATTGCGCTGCCTTTTTTTGTGAGCAAATAAAAAAAAGCACATAAAAAAAAGGCAAAGTGACAATGGAGAGCAGAGAAACAGCATGGCTGAACGCGGTGGGTAGCGGTGCGCTTTTATGGCGCTTACTCTGTAGCTTTGGCTGTGCGTGCGTTTATACGAGCATGAACGCAGGCAGACGCACCGAGCCTCGCAGGCTCCGCTTTAATCCCTGCGACAGTCAAGTGGACGAGGAGAGGAGATGTTGCTGAGCCAAGTTCCCCAAAGGAGGACTTCAGAGTTTAAGAACACAGGAAACAGAGATGATGCAGACAGGAAATGCACACAGACAGAGGGTATGCAAAGTGTGTTTAGAGGAGACAGGACCCTGTGTGGCAATAACAAAGTCAGGGGTCAGCGCCACAACTAATGAGAGGTCGCACAGGATGTTTGCAATGAAGGCTAAAAAGACAGAAAACCAAAAGCTCTTGAGCGGCTGATGCACATTAACACACATCTTGGAGCTTGGATTGACTTCAGGGGTGGCTGGACATTGTGGAGGTAATCCTAGAGGTTCATACATGCTTGAGAATTCAACAATGAGCATTAAATGATTAAACAAAACGGTGGAAAACTTTATGTTAACATGATCTTATCAATTGTTCACCACACCGATATCAAGGCAATGATAATGTTTCCTGTTGAAGTAATAAATGGGGAATGATTTACTTCATTAATCAATCGGAGTTGCGGTCTAAACAATAAAACTGATCAGAAACCACAAAGCGGCAGCTTCAAATCCAGCAGGGATGTTTGCTGCATTCCCTGCCATCTCGCTATTAAAGGTGTTATCAGTGGTGAAGAACAAAACAACATTTTAATAGGTAATAAAAAATCTTAAAATCTTCATGTAACATCTATGGTTGCATTGGTTCTGAATGCTTTTGAAGGGCCCTAAACACCACAGGGCATTTCTGGAGGCATTAAGGTAGGATTTGAATGGTCACGCCAGGCCAGTGTGTCGTGAGATTAGCACATGCCTTGAGGAGGCAGCCTGTGTGTGTGTGTGTGTGTGTGTGTGTGGGTAAGCTTGGTCATCTCTGCACTGGCTGCCATTTAATAGGACAGAATTAGGCGTGAGGACGTCTGTCCGGTATCGAAGAATGACATCAGCCAGTTGGCAGAGGAGGTGTCGGAGCAGGTGCTATATGGGAACGAGGGAGGGATGGAGACATGCAGGGAGGGGGTGGAATTGGGGAAGGACAGGGAGAGGATAGAGGGAGGATGGAGGTGTGGGACAGCAGAGCAGAGGGTGGTGCAGGAGGATGGGGCAAGAGCCAAGATGAGTGTCCAAGTGAAGCTATTTATAGCTCTCCATCATGGGCCATTCTACCAGGCCCTGATCACCACCAGTATTATCCCTTTATTTCCCCTCTGCTCATATTCAGCTCATATCCAGGAAGAGGCAGAAACACATTTACCTCTGAATCATGTCAAATCAGTCTATTCTTGGGCAGCGGCCTTCAACATTTTCCACCATTTATGTCAGAAACATGACAGATAATACTTTTGCCATGATGCTTTTCTTTTTGTAAGACGTCATATATTCCGTATAACTTTTAGGCTATTTTCAAATACCCATGCTGGCAGTTTTAACCAGCGGTGGAACGTAGCTGAGCACCGCTCCTTAATGTACGGTACACTTTTGCTCATTTCACGCGACAATCATTGAATAGCCGTCCAAGCTTACCCAACGGTATGTGTCAGACATACAAGGGGTCCTTCACTGTATGTTGCTCCAGTGAGGTTGTTGTGGTCACAGTATGTGAACCAGTGTGTAAATTGATCTAATGTACAGCAATACAATATATTTCAAATTAGAATAATGAGAAATCTGAATATGAACCAGAAGAATCTGTAAGGGAGAAGATCTTGGTACCAGAAGCTTATTGGTTTCTGTTGGTAGTCAGACTAGTACTGACCTGTCACGTCTGAGCGGGCTTTGGTTGCATGCAGGTAAACAGTCCAGGTGGAGAGCAAAGGAGGCAGAATGACCTGTCATACTCTGTCAACAAACAAACCACCACAATGAATCTGTTAAGCAGATACATTAAAACATGTTATGTGCAAACAGGCTACTAGTGAAGAGACATGTCAAGTTGCTAATTGGACCATATGTCCACTGCATGGGACTGGATATCTTGGCCCAGATTGGGTTTCAGACAAGTGTCCCACCCACCACCCAACCACTCTAACCACTAGTCTATGAAGATACTAGGCTAAGAAGATATGTCCACAGATTTGTTTGTGAGAGCCTTAAGCAAACGGTCCAGATTGAGGCCTAGTCCAACAAACCAACCACGGGCACTAGGTCTACCCAGAGTAAGGTTTAATCCCATTTTGTACTCCCTCTTCCTAGTTCTTATTCCACACATTCCTCTACTCTCTCAAATGTGACACCTACATTACCCACAATGCAACAACTATAACAGTTTAGGCAATGATTCAGGTATGTCATGCTGGTAGTGGCTAATGTATCCGTAGGACACTGTTTTATGGCCAAAATGGAAAGCAGGTGTCTTGTCTTACCAGGTACAAGCTGAAACTTTATTTTCATGTTTGCTCAAGTGACACAACTATTTTTTGAATTCTCACACAGCTAGGAAAGGTTTTATGTAACTGCCCAAGTCACGTAATCATGCTGAAGAGATCAAGGACAATATTATCAATCCCATATCATAATGTCCACATTTAGCATTGACAATAGTGCCCAGAACTTGGCTTCCCAAGCAGAGAAATACCCTCACAACTCTAAAACCAGCCCCATAAATCACACAGTGATCTCAGTGACAGATAAGTCGGAGTTACTGTGCACAAATCTGCAACTAGATTCTACCCGAGTCCACTGCTACGACAGCCTGCAGCAGAAAGCCATTGTGATGCGTTGTAATGTCTCTGGGCCACGTGTTACACTACAATAGTGTCTTTGTCTTCCACTTATCTGGCTGCAGCTCAGCCTGTGGAGCAGAGTGTTTCAACAGCTACTGTCTAACTATCAGACCTAAGGACACAATCAAGCTCTCTGTATGAAGGCTTACTGTCAGTCTGCATGGACAAAATAATCATCTGAGCCGAGACGGATAAGTAGATTTTTACACGCCCACACAGGCGCCTTTATAGGAGGCTGAAGCTGGCAGGGGTTAGCTGCTACGATTCCTCACCATGTGGTAAAAAAGACATGCAAACTTATTTTCTGTATACAAAAGACATCTACAGTCCACACGTGAATATTACAGCATATCTGCAAATTCCAACAGTCACACTTTATGAAACTAAACCTGTACATACAGCAGGGATGACCAGACCCTGTGCTGTATGGTGTGAGCTCCAACTTAGGAAATGTCCTTGGCTTTTTGCTTGTTTTCACGGTGAATCCCAGAGTCCACCCACACAGGCAAGCCCTGCAGAGACCTTCTGTTCCTCAACACAGGAGACAAACACAGACAGCACACACACATAGAGGGAGACAGTGACAGAGAGAAGGAAAACAACAATAGAGAGTTGAGAGATGCTTCTTCTGTGACTGGGCTTCTCTCACTTAAAGCATTTTTAGCTGTCATTTCAGGGGTTAGCTCAATGTTTGACATTTATTATGGACTGGCTGACTACATAATGTGCAGATGGCAACAACTAGAACGAGGGATGACAGTTGAGAATAGCAAGAAATCTTAAGTGTGACTGTTTGTGTCGCACGTATTGTTAAATCCGATACTCTGTGCGAGCTACTTCTAATTTTGGATTTGAAGTTTGACTCAGATGTTCACACTACGGACATGAATGAGTTAAGTTCGATTTAATAGCCCAGATTGACACCAGCAAAAACAGTTGGGCCGGCGTGTTTTATGGAGCCAGCAGAGAGTGGAGTACATATGGACGCCTCACATTATGGCACATATCACTATAATGTGTGTGGTAATGGCCGTGAAACCACATGTCACTGTGGATGGAAGAGAGACTCCAGAACAGAGGCAAGGCCCAGAGCCAGACCAGCGCTGCAATTCACCTTCAACCGCTCTCTATCTCTGTTTTCCTCTGTCTGTTTATGTCATCTCCCTTTTTTTCTCTTCCCCATCTCTAGTTCTTACTTTCCGACTTTGCGTCTTTCCCTGCTTTTCAAATATCTCCTCTTTCTTTCTTGTGCTCTCTGTGACTCTCTCATTTTTCCAGACTCCTCTGCTCTGACCTGAGGGTTACTGCCTCTGAAAGAATGTCCTGCACGGGCCAAGACAATATTGTGGTTATTCTTTGAAAGAGTCTATTTCATGCCACTCTATAACATCAAATCAAGGTTGAACCAATGACAATCCCCGGGAGCTAAACTTGTGCTTATGTTTACTTTTTATCGTAATATGCATCAAATCAGTTTCACTTCAGCGGAAAAAAAAGTCACTTAAAGAGTACTTAAAATGCTGTTTAGCGGCGTTCTTCATATGTTGCTCCCGTATGCGAAGCAGCCTGCGAAGGCACACTTCACTGACAAAACAACTTGGCTCAGGTTCAGTCGA
The DNA here is from genome assembly GCA_005024645.1 of Planiliza haematocheilus. Taxonomy (NCBI): domain Eukaryota; kingdom Metazoa; phylum Chordata; class Actinopteri; order Mugiliformes; family Mugilidae; genus Planiliza; species Planiliza haematocheilus. Next base: position 9,878,902 of record SRSE01000593.1, read on the forward strand.
CATGCTGCTTTAATGTGAATAGCTGCAAAACATAAAGGTGATCAGCTCTTATCACATCCTCTCCCTCTGTTAATTTCACCCTCTCTTATCACCCTGCAGTGACACTGACAGCACTGCATGTGCCTCACCTTTGCCATTTTCCAGTATGATACAGCGTGCTTGTTACACAAGCCGGGGCTATTTCTCCTAATGACTTCAGGTCGTGCAGGCAGGTTTTTGCACTAATGTTTGTCTCACAGTGCAAGAGGCTTGGCAAAGTCCAGGGAGGCTATTGACAGTGGACTTTGGAGGGTGGGGAGCATTCTGTGCCAACGCACACACACACATAGAGAGAAACATGCGCATCCAAACTCACACTTGGATTAGTGGCTGGTATTGCCTTTGGCTATTGCAGGGTAATAAAGTGATCCAGAGAAAATGCAGGAGGAAATGACAGGGATAAATCCATGTGAGTCTTACAGCTGCTGCTCTAATCAGATGTACGCTCGAGATGCATTTAACTTTTCTTCTATTTGACTGAAATGCCTCTATTCTTGCGATTAAGGAAAGCTTTAAGCCACACATGTGTAGCTGTCAATAAAAATAATCTCACTGGTTTGATATATTTATCAGTAGTTTGTGTCAAACAGGGCTGTTGTGGGTTATGGACCCTTGGGTGGGCCAACGCTGATACTCCACCTTCTGCCACTGTGGTTTACCTCTCTGGAAAGTCTGGCTCTGCTGCTGGCACAAAATGGCTACCAGATGCAAGGAGCGAGCACGGGTGAAAGTCTGCGACAGAGAAACTTCTTTTGAGAGGTTTCTTGAAAGCTCTTAGGAGCGACACCATCAATAGTTATCACCAGTCAACCTGAATAAAGACTCTAAGGAAATCTGGACACAGATTGTCGCTGAAGGACGCACACACACTTATCCTTCGACATTCACAAACATACATTGCAAAATCACTAAGGCACATGTACACAGACATATGCTGGCAGCACACACATCCACACACCACTTATCTAAAGATCATCTGCAGAGAGAGATGTTATTAAAGGTCCCTCCCAGACATGATGTCAGTCAGCTCATAAGAGGTGTCTTTAAACCTGACACACGCTGAGGCTTGTGACGTTGAACTTTTTTCATTACCTACTATGCATGCAGTTGTCCTCTATGCATTTATATGAAAGACTTATACATTGTTTTTTCCGTTCAGGTTCAGTGTCCGCTCGTGTGTCTGTTGATGTCAGTCAGACGTCAGGCTGAGTGAGTCTATTTAGATTTTTATTTTTTTATTTTTTTGTCTAGCAGTAAAATACATATTCTCCAGAAGTAGCTACAGTAAGTGCCTCCTCACAGAGAGGCAATGGAGCTGGATAATTATGGGTTGTGTGTGTGAGAGAGTGAGTGAGTGTGTGTATTTGTATGTGCGGTTTAGGGAAGAGGACTGGGGGGAAAAAAGGAGGAGAAAAAAAAATGTTGTAATTTTTACAGTGAATTCCAGCTTGATAACCAGAACCAGCTGGCTTTTGTCTCTTAAACACACACACACGCACACACACAAAACTACCAGTCCTTGGCATAAACAGTTGTTTGTGAAAATATGAAGCTGAGATGTGAATGAAAACCTACAGACTATTTTAAATGAGAGCAAATTATATCAACACCGGTGTTGGTCAGCTCGCAGAAATGTTACCAGCTCCAGCTAAAAACAACCGCAGTAACCATTCGCAATAACAGTTACATCATAAAAATAATATACTTTCACTATTAATGCAACTCAGTGCCTAATGTTTATGACTTGATGTAGAAGTACAAATTCATTTCCTGCTCTGATCCCATTTACTGGATTATTTGAACCATAAATAAAGGCATTAGTATTTCTATAATAATATCTCCTCCAAATTATAAATATAAGTGTGACCAACAGTCACACTTTATTCTTGTCAAGGGCCGCTCTAGGTGTACCGTTCCCATTTGTGTGCTCATTTGAATCATAGTATTCATCTCAAAGGAGAAGACAACACGGTGACAAACAACAGCAGTTATCAGTAGCATTAGATAAAAGACACATGAGTGTGACTTGTGTGTGCACTCAGTGCACATAGAGAATAAACTGCTGGGCTATCTCCCACACAGCTTTTATCAGTATTACAATAGTTTTCAGCCCTATGCACTTCAACCTCCAACATGCACAGAGACTGCTCGGCAGTTGACATCTCTACTAAGCTGCCTCCTTGACCCCAGTTGCCCCAGGCAACCCCTTGTTGTTGCAGTGTTTAAAAAGATGTGAGGTGCATAGTCTCCCACTAGGATAACTCTGGGAGCGAGCACAGATTAAAGTCTGCTAGTCTCAGAATGGGAGCCCTTAAGGCTGCACACAGCAACTGTGAGTGTGTGTGAGTGTGTGTGTTTTCTGGTGTGTCTAAGTCAACGCTTGAGCTTTCAGGTACAGTGATTTTTGTTTCAGTGCATGTTTATAAGCAGACGTCGCACCTTCATGTGTGCACTCCTTCCACACTCTTACATTTCCAACATGTACAGCCTTTAATTTTGAATGGAGACAAATGCTGTGCAGGGCCATAGCGAGGCAATGAAAGGAACCATTTCTCTCTACCTACAGATCAATGGGTTCCCATTCAATTAGAAAGTCTGAAACCATTAGCACCCGGCTAATGACTCCATTCTGGGGAGCTGGGGAGCTTTGGCCTCGGGGTAGGATGGTGGCGGGTGGGGGAGTCAGAAAAAGCATCCAGACGGGGTGGGGGATTTCTTTAACTGCATGCATTAAGAGTGCATTACACTTCTTTAGTGTCTTATAGGCAAGCAGTACACTTCCCAGATAGCATTTTGCAGCAGGGTGCAGACTGCTTTGTCCCTCTGGTCTTGTTTCCGTAAATGCTAAAGCTGTGTACCAACTATTACTTTAGAAGGTTTTTCTCACGTTAATTATTCACATGCTGTTTGTTCTTGGAACATCAATTGCTTCTAATAACTAATAACTCTATTTATCAAACCACATTTTTACAATCCAGCCTCCGTGTAGCTCAGAGATGAGTGAGGGGTTAAACTTCAGGTTCTCCTGCGATTGCTGCAATGATGGCAGCTATTCATTAGCGTATGATGGAGTCGGTGCTGTTGGGTGAATTGAGACACTCCTCCACACCCAGTTTTGCTCTTCAATCTTAAGCACAATCCTGATGTGGAGGAAAGAAGGAGTCAGTTGTGAGCCCAAAGTAGGCAGGCAACCAGGGCAGACACAAAAATGGGCGTATATGAGAGGGTTTACAGGTAGGAACCATGTGGCTATGGGCGAAGGTAGGACGCCATGGTCAGAGTCCATATCCTGTGTCTTAATGATGTGTGCTGCGGCCTCGGGGGAATGGCAGTTTTAATGGGGAGGCAGCCTGCCACTGGTAAACACATGCTGGAGCTCAAAGAAAACACTGCTGGCAAGGAATTAGGTCATTTGTGATAAGCATGAGCACAGCATCGCCTTGAAATCATTTTTGGCTGCATATGCGTGTTTGTGTGTTATGTGGAATCTCTCCCCCGCTCAACATTTGTTTAGATTGACGTTAGTTTACCTCAGCAGTCTGCTAACTTAGACAAGTCTAAATCAAATCCTCTCTCTGTTTATCATAGCTCCGCTCCAATCACCTCAGTTTTGGGACTAACTATCCCCCGGTTACTCGTGCTGCAGATTGGAACCTGTGTAAAGCTGTCGCGGACATAATAGTATTACATTACACCGCGGCATTTGTACGCAGTGAATGAGCCGTGACACCAGCCACATGAGGTAAGGAGCTGGCCCAGAGCAGAGGTTGCTGAGGTTAAACGGAAACGCGGGGGATGTGTCATTACTCTGAAAAACATTTGTCATGATTCTGGTCACTCTGTAGTGAAGATCAAGTGTTCACATAATTACTTCTCCAGATTTTAGAGGGACTCGTCATTATTAGAAGTGGAACGAGAGGAGAGGAGAGGAGAGGAGAGGAGGAGCATTCAGGCCTCCACTTGCTTCTCACTTGATTGCTCTGGTCTGGCTGGTCTTGTGCAGGACGAGTCATCGGGCCCATTTGCGTTCAGCTAGCTGGGCCTGCTCTACTTTCTCACCGGGACTGTCGATGAGGTTGCGTGGTATGGGGCGAGATGGGCGAGAGACATTGGAGGGGTTCATAAAGCACAGTGGTGAGGGGGAGGTGGAGGAGAGGATAGGTGTGGAAGGTTGCAATGGGGGCGGTGGAGGGGAGGGTGCATGGTTCTCTCCCCAAGAAGTGCTAACTTGGACAGTGGGAGGAATTTTCTGTGGTTTATCCAACGAGAGCTGCTCCATCTGTATAAACTGGAACCTGCCAAAATGTAGTCTCTCTCTCTCTCTCTTCATACACACATGCATACACACACACACACACACCCCAAAGGCTGCCAGAATGTCGACTCCCTCTGTCCAAAGAGGAGCAGAGAGACTTAACTCCCTCATTACTGGTGCAAATAAGAAATATTAAAAAAAAAAAGTCTCATTTACACAAAAACCACGAGAGCACTGCTGGGGTCCCGCTCAACGGTGCACACACTAACACGCAGGGCAGAGATCACACACGTGCACACTTGCAGGCGAGCAAAGCCGCGCACACACACACACAAAATCCATTGAGAAGGTGAGGTCCTGAGGCTCCCCTGGCCACGGAGTACTTAGAAGAATTGTTTTCGCCCGTTCTGCTGAGCTGCTCTAATGACAGTGGTGTGGAGACAGAGGTTATGTAAGTGTGAGCTGCAATCGCACTCCACGCCATTTAGACGTGACTCAGCTGGCCCACTGCCTGTTTGCGTGAGTGTGTGTGTATGTGTAAGAAGGACAGGGAGAAAGCAAAAGAGAGAGAGAGAGAGAGAGAGAGAGATGGCTGAGTGAGTGTGTGTAAAAGAAAAAGACAGTGGATGGAGAGTCAGTTTTTTTTTTCAGGAGAAAAAAAGGAAAATTTGTTTCAGGGGAAATAGAATAGTGTGTGATGTTGTTTTTATTTGAGCTTGCAGGTCAGGGTTATAAACACATTATGTGGAGGCCAAGACTGGATATGTGTTTTAACTGTGTTGGCTACTAATACAATAAGATGACTAGCTGAGATAGCACCATTCATGTGTTCCTATCTCTTCTTCTGCATGATTGTACGGGTTCTATCAACTATAGGTTCGTGAATACTCAAGTGTATGTGCTTGCAAGTGTCACACACAGGGGCCTCTTACTTTCCCAGCAGGACTTGTGGTAGAGAACTGACATCTTTCCACAGGATATGTGTCTGATCATCCATCTGACATCGAGCTGAGAAGAAAAACCTCTCTACAGCGCCTCCTTTCGTGCCTCAATCTGCATTACCCTCTCTCTTCTAAGATGTCATGTCTCTTTAAAACTTTGCTTTCCTTTTGCCAAGGGGGCAGGGTTTGTACTCGTGAGTCACTGGGCTGTCCCTGGCACAGACAAACACATGCACATATGTGCACGTACACACACTCACGCTCTCTCTCACACACACACACACACTTGAGGCTCTCCATGTTTATGAGTGGAGCTGGCCCTATTCCCAGCTTTAAGGCTGCACAGCCCGAGCACTGTATCACTTAACCCTTCAGGAGCCCATACTGTTCCAATTTAACCCCAAAACAACGTATCAGCTCAGTATGTCAGCACTTTAGTGTTCAGGTCAAGCCTCTTAGTGTCTATTATCCAAATATCTGCAAGTAAATGTCACATTTAATAATTCACAAAAAGGCCACAACCAGCAAACTACACACTAAGCAAACTGCTCCTTTAATATTCAGTACAGTTGGCTGTTTAACTCTAGAAGAGGTCTCTCCAAGCACTGCTACTGCAAAACTCAACAAAAGAAAAATAGGCTTTCTATGACCGGTGAAAAGATTTATGTGTCCAAAATCACAATTTGATCTTTAACCCTATTGTTGCTTTGCCTGACCCCTAGCAGTGTTTCATTCATTTAGTATGTGGGGAGGATGTGCTGAACTTGTGGCCTTAAAAGTTTATTTCCGATGCCCACTCACACCGGCGACATTTGAACCTTGAACTTGGACAATTGTGTCCACTCATAAATAACAGCTCCTTTTTCTTGACCGCCCAGCTCTCTTTTAGCCTATTTTTTTATTTATTTTTTTATCTACATACTGTACACATGTCTAACCAGGTCTCCTCTCTGTCAGCATGGAGGAAAGGAGACAGTCAATATTTGAGCTATGAACTCTGTGTGCATGCCAGTAGCACACTTCGAACTGGTGAGCAAATAGAAGAAACCTACCGTCTGAGCATGTGTACACACGGAAAGACACATGTGCTATCACCGAGTAAAGTGTGTTAAGTATGATGGGTGTAGTGACAGATGATTTGACCTTATCTGAATCAGTTGGGGGATCTCACTGTGGAAGACGTTGGACCCGCTCTCTCCGTAAGATAGATCCCCACGGTGCTATAGCTGCTCCAATAACCATGTCAGCTTAGAGGCAGGGCTATTGCCCTCCCACCTTTACCACAGGGTAACCTCAAAAGTAATCCCCAGAGGGTGCAGACTAATAATAGTATATGGATATGATCCTATGGAAATGATAGTCCAGCACAGAATTAAATGGCAGTCAAATGTATTTTAAACACTACATGCATATGTGGTGTGACGAGCGTAAAGCAGACGTAATAGGTCTGGGCTTTCTAACATTGGTTTAACTAGAAGGCTTGGCAGCACCTGAACACACAGCGGTCAAGTCAAAGAAACCTGCACATGCACACAAGAGGGCATGTACACATACACAGTAAGTACAGTTGCCGAGGAGTGTTCTGTAATTCTAGTGTGTGTTAATGACTCTCCCAGGCACACTGGAGGAGACGTTAAAAACTCTGGCTGTGATTTACTGTGGAGTGATGCAAGCTGGGACACGACCCAGAGATTCACACTGTGGCGCACACACACACACACACACACACACACACACACACACACACACACATATATATACACACGCATACGTACAGCTCCGCAAGGTGTGATACAAAAGAATTAATAAAAAAAAGGAAGATGAAATAAGCTGCTCAATGAAATTTGTTAAATGACGAAGATGTTTATTTGATAAACTATATAAATAATTCAACCAATCAAGGGTTTCATTATCACTACTTGCATTTGCATGTTCAGTGTAGCTTTATGACCAACTCCACTGAATCGTATTTGAATTAAACACTATAAAATATATTCCCATTCTCTTTATACGGGCCATTGACTGGCATTACAGTCACACATCAATCATGGGCCAAGTCACTTAGCAGCCATTAAACTGTAACAATGTTTGTGTATACAGCTTGGCTCTGACCAAAAACAAAAACACATGTCCTCATTTACCCACCGCAATCTCATTACGGCCATACAAACAAGTCATTTTTAATCCGCCAATTACGAACGAGAAAAAGGAGGAAGAGAGGGGCTAGACGATCCATCACAAGCTTGTGGCCGACGATTGCTGTAAAGTGCATCACCACAATGTCGCATTGGATGACTTGTGGTCTTCCGAGTGTCTTTTGATGAACAGAAAGTAAAACAAAAGAGCACGAACGCCGACAGCTCCCGGAGGCACCGCCGAACAATACGAAGATAGGTTTTGTTTCAAAAGCAAGTCCTTGTATATTTCTGCTTTGCCCAGAACCAGACACCTGTCCTGGGTTGGCTCTGTGGCGCTGTAGCCCCAGGGTACATGCAGGCCTCAACCTAAACCCCTCGTGCTTTCCTTGGATATAGTGAACGTCTGCAGAGCAGTGGTGTGATTCGGATCATCGTATGTATAAGGGTGAGGATTGCGACATGAGTTGGGTAATATCACCTCCGGCCAGGTTAAGAAAAGACTGGTAGACTGATGAGGTTTGTTTTGGAGGAATCCACTCCCCTCCCTCGGAAAGATTTGTTAAGTCCTGTTCCCACAGAGTACAGCTCCATGCCCTACTTCTGTCCTCTACCAAGAATAACATGTACCTGGACAACACTGACCATTTAGACAGCTGCAGGGAGAGTGGAGAGAGAGGGAGGGAAAGCAGAGGCAGCAGTATGAAAAAAAAAAGTTCAAGATTGAAGGTGGTAATAAAGTGGCATGCAATGAGTGAAAGAAAGAGGGAGATGGAAGAATCAGGAAAGAGGAAGAACGAGTAGGAGGATCCCGTAAAGTTACAGTGAATGAAAGAGACAGAGAGATATGCCCCGATCCTTTTAAAAGTTAGTTGAATCTCCGGAGGTTTAATTGAATTTGAAATGAGTTGGGAGCCAGAAAGTTAGCAGAAGCTCTGGAAGGCTCGGCGATGGAGATGAAGAGCCCGCGAATGACGGGAGAGAAGACGGGAGAGGAGGAGAGGACTCCGTTACAGGCGCGCACAGAAGGAGTCCTGTGCGAGCTGAAAGATTCGGCCACGCACAGGTAAATTGATCTCACGGGAGAGTGAGTAATAGTGGAGTAAAAGATATGAGACGGAGGTATGTATTGGAAACAGTGAGGGATGAAGAGAAAAACTGAACAAAGACGAGGAGGAATAAGAGAAAAATAAGGAGTCACGCGGGCGGAGGCAGGAGGAGGAAAAAAAAGATGAGCAGTTAAGTCTGAAGAGAAGTGGACAGAGGCTTCCAAGGAAACAGAAAAAGAGGTTTGGGGTGGGCCAGGGCTGAGGGTGCACGGCTCTCTCCAGAGCAAACAGAGGCTAACAGAGGGGCTGTTGTATGGGTCAGGGTGGGCCAGAGGAGGGGACAGAAACACCGGGATGTGAAATGTGACAGATCTATTTTAGGGCCTCAGCACAGGAGCCCTTCTCTGCTCTGAGCCAGGTGTCAGGGGCAGGGGTCAAGGGCAGGACAGCAGAATCGAAAGCACTGTGGCAAGTGGATTAGTTTAACTGGAGGGGCTCGTGTAATTTGATTTTTATGAGCTACATGCGATCCAGGCCCAATTCCGCAGGACGACTCAAGGCAGCGAGCAGAGCTTTGTGATCTCCTGCGAACTATTGCTCACAGCCTCAGTGGAAAATTTCATGATCTATAACAAAATGTAAACGGCCGTGTGTTGCTTCTGTCAGAGGTCTACGAGAAATCTTCATAAGAACTGCAATGCAAATACACTATCTATTTCTGCTGCATTGTATTTTTATTTTCCCATGAAGATTTCCTCATAATTCTCCATAAGGACGCTGCATAACCCGTTATTCACTTGCAATCATTTCACAGTTGCAGTCACCTTTTCCTTGTTTCTCAATATTCCTGGGTTTTATCGTGTTCAGTTGGGGTTTTCTACAGAAAAACCAAAAGCACAAACACACTTCTTCTTCCTCTTATACTGACCAAATGTTTGGGAAGTTAACGCGAGCTTGAGAATACATTAACGGTGTAACTGACGGTGGTTAGTTTCCCAATGTCTCTCACGCGTCATAAACTGTGATTCTAATCTTGCGGTCCGAAAAATGTTGTTATCATCATCACCTATCTTCCTTCCCATTCGTTCCTCTTCCCTTCATTGTCCCCCACACCTTAGATTTCTCCCCCACTCCCCTTGTGTGCATCTTTGAAACAAGCCCCGACTCCAATCGTACAGCCACCCACCACCTGCCTCCACCCCCACCTGCTCTCTGGTCTGGGCCTATCAGGATCCAAGCAGAGCAGCTGATTATGCAGGCAGCTGTCAGCCCTTTCAGGTGAGACCCCCCAGGCGACAGTTCAACTGCTTCAGACTGAAGCTGTGCCACCGAGCCTGACAGTAGCACGAACAACACAGAGAAAAGAATGCTAATGGATCAAATCAGATGAGTGCTAAGATGAGAGGAGGGAGCGCGGAGGAGAAGAAGAGGAGGGCGCTGGCAGGCACTCCTGATCAGCTGTCATTCAGACGAGGCCTCGTGTGTGCGAAGCGTGTGTTTGTTGTGCGTGTTTGAGCGAGACGCACTGGCCGCCCAGGATTACGCCCCCAGTTACTGACATGTTTTCCCTCCACGGTGCCTTGAAGTTTGCGAGATGAAGCAAGGGTGTGAACAGAAGGAGGGATGGGCTGGCAAAGGCGATAGATGGATGGATGTGGGAGGCTATATACAGTACACTTCTGTTCCTTTATTCTTCCATCTAACACGCCTTTCCCATCTTCCGTCTACCCGGCGTAACTCCACCTCTCTCTTTGACTATCTGTCTGCCCTGGAGCCATACCTTACTGAAGAAAAGGCAACATATCAAAACTTAGCGGCATTTCCTTTTCTGAATAATGCTGAGTTCAATATTATTTTGTTTTGAACTTCACTGGTGCGCTTGCCTCTTCCTCCTCCAGGGCAAGCCCTTCATGGGGAGAGACGAGATGCTTTAGCACCATCACTTACGGGCAGTCAAACAGCCTCCTGTGCGGTGGGAGCTCAGTGATTGAAACGTAGCACGCCGAAGACTTCAGTTCGCCCCTTTCCGATCTCTAAATGTCTGATTCCATTCGCCTCCGCAGGACTACAGACGGAAACTTAAAGCCTACACGTGCATGTGTTCATGCCGTGAATGAATAATGTATTCTGACAGCAGAGACAGATGGATATATGATCACCAGCTAAAGCGGATTGCTGCGACACTGAACCAGGAAGTGCTTGTCAAGTCATGTTACAAGTCCCAGCGATGAACTCACTGTGGATCTCTCCCCGCGTTGCCTCAGTCGTCAGCCGTAATCAGAGTGCGGGAAAGTTTAAGGTTTCAGCTGAGCACAAAATGACTTAAAATAGCGAGCTGCCATCTTCCCGTACATCAAGTCGAATGCCTTCAAACACAAACAGATTGAAGTGCCCCAACCCCGCTGCTCCCTCTCTCCCTGCGTACCCCGCCCCTCACCCCGTCTCTGGCAGATGGCTTTAATTAATATAGACATGATAACGAGATTCCCTGCGATTAATACACACAGCAGTTATGGATTTAAGTGCTAGGGATTCCAGATAATATGATTAACAGCAGTTGGAGTGGGGGCATCTGGCAGATGATTTGAAATGGAGGAGGGTGTGAGCAATTGTAACATATGCGTGTGTGCCTCACGCCCGTGTGCGTGTCTGTGTGTGTGCGACGAGAGAGACGGATACTATAAGAATGCTGATCTTCATAGGAAATTTTTCATCCACTTGTTATTGTGTAGCCAGCTGTCCTCTGTGCAGCAACACAGAACACACAACAGACAGAGCGGCGTGGAATTTCACCATATGTGTTTGTACACGCGTCTCTGTGTGTGAGACTTTTGTCCTGCAATATTCGGCCCTATGTTTATCTGGAAACTTACTGCAAAATGCTGCAAAGTCCTCAACGCAGCTGAGGAGGCCGGTACGTTGCATCGCTTACTCTGTAAAGATAAACCACGGAAACCAGCCTGAAACCTTTTTCTGGACTGAGGGTGTCTTTTAGCTGCAGATAAGCAATGAAAAGCGGCAAGAAAATGCAAACAAGCACATGTGGGGCAACTCCTAGGTCCTCTTTCTATTATTGCTTCGGGAACTTTCCTTTGCATTTGGCTGTCAGTCGCAGGCCAATTCCTGAACACATGACTCAGAATGCTAAGAAACATGTACACATTTATGAGGATGAGGGCAATTTAAGGAAGTTGAGAGTCTATTTTGAAGGTTCCTTTTTGAAGAAAGTCCTCCCACCTCCAAATGCATATTTATTTATTTAATTCAGTGCTTTTATTTCTGTATTTAGTTTCACACATGTTGCCTAAATGAAGACATTTTGCAGGATGATCTGCATGCGTACGGTGCATCATAAATTCCTCTGCACTTGTCTTTTGTCTCTTTTTTCTTGCGAAGATATTTGTGTTAGATTATAGAAACATGTCATCATGAAGGAGACTCGTTGAAACGTTAACAACGCATGCAACTGCTCTGAGTTGAAGGGTTAACGGTGAAGGGTTATCATGTCAATCTCTGGCTTGTTCGAACTGTATGGAGTGTGTCTCCACTCATCAGTCACACTCCATAGGAGCTGTCCAGTCTGCACACGCACACACACACACCGAGACAGATGAACCCTAAAGATAAACTCAAAAGGACGCCGAGGGGAGAACGGTGTTTGGAAAACCGCCTATGCCCATTTAGCGTGCATCCGTACATGTGTGTGTATTTTAAGTTTTGTTTCATAACAATCTAAAAGTGATAATGATAGTCAAACACCACTCTCGCAATGAGAGTTTCTCTTTAGTTTAAAATTAGGCATTCCCTTCAGTACAGTGAGAGAGGGAAGTGAAAATAAGATCTCCCCTTGAAGACAGAAAACTGAGAAATAGCCTCAGGATTTAGTTGTTTTTTTTTTGTTTTTTTTGTCTTTTCTGAATTCTTTCCAGTTAAGTGTTTCTTTTAGTGACACTAACCGTCAAACTGTGTTCTCGTACTTTGATTAAGGATTTTCTCAGTTCCCGGGAACAAGGTTCAATAAAGCTCAAGAGACAGTGCCTGCAGTTTAGCTGTGGGTTTGTTGGCTGTGGGTGAAGAGAGGAACATTAAGTCAATGAGACGGCATAGAAACTACAAGAAAGTCAGAGCTGCTGGTGATGAACACTTGAAAGTTGTAGAAATTACGCAAGGTGTAATTATCTTAGCTCGAGTGCACCATCGTACCAGAGATGACGGCTGTGTCCATCATCAGAAATCAAAGTTTGCAGCTTCTCAGATTTAGTTCTTCCCTACATGAATCAACTGGACGTCATTAGTTGCTAACTGTGTGACTTCCAACTTCCAACTCCGAGTATGACATGCATGTGCATCGTTTTCTGTTATTTTACAAATCATACAAATAAGCTTATAATAAGCAAAATAATTGTTAGGTGCAGCAGCACAGTCATACTGGGAAAGTGTAAATACAGAAACTCACTGAGAATGATTGGGGGTCGTCATGCCCTACCCTGACAATGGATTTTACTATTTATTTTCTATTTTCATGCACGCTTTCTATGATTAAGCAAACACCGGCCACGTATTTGAAATCTAAAATAAATTCTTGGTTCATGCTTCCTACGAGATCTGATAACAGATCCCTCTCAATAAAACAAAGTAATGGTTTATTTATGGAGGAAAACGTTAGAGCCAAAGCCCAGCGTCTAATAATATGAGATGCGGTCTCAACAGCAAGATGCGACCCCTGGTAAACATAATCAACGCTCACTGCTGTATTTAGTACACAACCTAGGAAATTAGTGAAAATCTTTTTTTTTTTTTTTTGTCGTTAAGCTGCCAGTTAACATGATGCCTCCCCTCTTTCTCAGTTCTCTCCCTTGCTGTTCCCTATAGCCTCCCTTTTGCAGTGAAGCAGACAGAGTAAAGAGAGTGAGGGAGAGTAATTTGACAAAGAAAGGGTAGAAAGTTGGCACTGAAAGTGAATCAAGGGAGCAAAAGCAAACAGAGGAAGGAAGGAGTGGGAAGAGGGGGAGGGAGAAAATGGAGGTGGGAGCTTGGCGGGGGAGAGAAGGGGAATGGGAGAAGGGATGAGGGGGGGGGTGAAACTGTAAGCAGACTACGGACAAACCCCAATGAAAACAGGGTGTCAGATGTAACACGTTTGTGCATGAACGGGGATTGCTTATAATGACCCGCTTCCACTTCTTGACCACGAGTGGTGACAGGACACTCTGGTTCACGACCCCAGTCACAGTTATACAGAGGCAGAAAGAGGTCACAGGACAAAAACAGGCTGTTATTGAAATATCGCTAACATTCAAACTAACATATAGACAACTGATGCGTACACTCTGACACACAAAGAACAGTGACTCACTCCCATGTACTGTATGCCGCTGTGCACACACACACAAACCGCACATACGCAAACATGAACTCACACACTCCACACGAGTACATCAATGCACATCCAGGGTCACGTTAGCTGCAACCGCTGGGACAGAAGTGCAAGACAACCATCTCTGCTTCCTGTTTTTCTGGAAATGAAACTATGTCAAAGGCAGTAATGTTGGCAGTAAGAAACACTGGCAGTTAGAAACTGATCCCTAAAGCTCATACAAATCCAAATCCGTGCACACACATTAAAGAAAAGAAAAAAACGACACAGAGACTGCGCAAACACGCACAGTCCCACATTTAAAACAGGGGCAGAACACAACAGGGGTCCCGCGAACTGTGCTCCAACATCCTGCATTCAATCTGAGATTTGATCACTGGCGGTGAATACAAACAGGACACGCAAATAGCGATTTTATCGGGGGTTTTTCTCTTTTCCGAACTTGCTACCGACCGCTATTTTAACATTTAGCAACAGCTTGCCATCACCCCCTTTGGCATCCTGTCAGGACAGCAGTGGGGCAGTAAGAAAACAGCCGAAGTGTTCAAAACAAACAAAACAGTTATTATATATTTTTTATAAAGGCTCCAGGCTCCCAAAATTAAAAACGTGGCTGAGAAACCTACTCAGGCGAGACAGAGAACACTGTTGGAAATATTTAATTTTCTTCCATTTGTCATTAAGCTTATGCCGTGATACTGGCATACTAAAACATGGCAGTATCACGGCAACATGTTGAAGGAAAGTATCTAGGGAGAGAGTGTCTGCAGAAGATGAGAAACAGAGATGAGGTAAACAAACGTGGATGTTAGAACTGGTATAATTAGCGGATTAGCTGATCAAAAGCAAGTATTACAGCTGTTTTTTATTGTCTATTAGTTGTTATTTTGTGACATCTTTGCAATTCCAGGTGGAGGCAGATGTGCATGCAGAGAGGACGCTTTGCCGTGCGTGTTCGTGCACAAAGAAACGCGCACGATCGCTGCCTTTGCAAAAAAACCCGCGCCCACAAATAACTGCCACCAGTGTACACAAAACGCATCAACACTTACATGCAGACTCAAAGTGTTCTGGTACGAAATTCAGCTAGCATACACAGAACTTGCCGTGTAGCTAATTACAAGTCAATCTGCCTGTTGCTGCTTTTCTGCCCTTTATGTGCTGTTGTATGCACTCTTCTTGTCAGGCAGAAATGTTAAGTTACATGTTATTTCCAGTGATGTTTCCCATAAGCCCTCACATGTACATCACGAGCCACCATTCACTTCTAAGACCCCCGTGGGGCTCACTCTGTTTTGGCCCTCAATAGCCCTTAGCTCATTGACCCCCACGCGTATCTCTTGGCCCCTATAGGCGGTGAGGGATTGTGCAGGAGACAGGGTCTGAGTGAGGAGAGAGAGAGAGGGGGGGGGGGGGGGGGGGGGGGGGGTCAGCAGCAATAGAGAGGAGCACTTATTCAGGAAAAGCATTAAAGAGGCAGGTATTGATTTGGGATTTTAAATGTTTTTCACTGTGATATATCCAATTAGCCTCTGAACCCTCTATGGGTGTGGAGCGGGCTCCCCTGAGGCTGACGAGAGGGGCACTGTGACACTTTTCCTCAGGCTCCCTCAACTGAGAAGAAATAGATAGTACCTGTTAGAGTCCAGACGCGTAATGACAAGGTGTTATGAGGAATGTGGAAAGAAATTAAATCTATACTTCAGTGTATGAATACGGCTGCAAAACTCTTTTTTTCCTACTCGACTTGAATCTGTTTTCACCGTCCACTCCTCTCTCTGCCATGTGTGTGACACAGTGACTTGTTCAGGCGGCGGTGCGGACAGCTCCTGGATATTGGTAAGCTTTAATTCTCTCTGCACATCCATGTCTCCCTCCTCCCCTTCGTACTCCCCCACCTCCCCCTGTGCCCCGCTCAATCGATGGTAAGTTATTTAGCAGATAAAAGAGTTGGATCAATCCACCCGCACATATCAGAGTACCGGCAACTTGTGTATATTATCTCACGGCTGTGTGACAGAAAGAGAGAGAGAGAGAGAGAGAGGTTGTGGGTATATGCGTCTGTCTAAACCTGGCTATCTGAGCATGTGTGTGCATATCTGTGTGGCTACCCATTTGTGCGGGTCAGTGGGATTTCTCATGTGTGCGTACCCACTACATCAGAACCATAGAGATCATGAGAGGAAAAAGGGGAGCCGGTGTCCTTGGTTGTTGAACGACTGTCACCTTTCTTCTTTGTGCATGCAAGGGCTACTTACTGGGGTGTTCTCTCCATTGTAAATATTTAATTTTTTTTCTATTCGTCATTACGCTCATGAATTGCGCAGCTGAATTGAAAAAGTGAAAATGGCTCAGACCTGTGCAAGAATACGCCTGCCACTTACAAAGTGCTGCTCATAATAGAAAAGGAGTATGAGAGGGAGAGGAGGACGTACGTAAATGCACACCACAGTGGGAGAGAAAGATGGAAGTGATCCTGTGATCCGACTTTATTATGAACGCTAGGAAAGAGACAGAAAATGTTGTTTTTAAGGACACAGGACGAACCGCTTTGAATGCTGTGACACCGCAAAGCAAAAGTGGAGACATGGACAGCAAAGAGGAGAAAACATCTTGTAAGTCTGACGAGCGCAAGACAACGTTAATAAGGTCAGAGGGGAACAACTGCAAATGTCAAAGGTCACGACCAGGGACACACAGACCAGTACAGACACGTATAGCGCCACCACACACACGCACACACACAGATATAGTCTCATACACAAAAGCCTGTGACTGCGATCATTTATTTCATATGGTTAGCTTTTTGTAGGCCTAACAAAGCATTTATGACAAATGAGACTTGTTTAAAAGTAACCGCGTGTTTGTATGCGTGTCCTAATTGCCTAAAACAAAGTGTCCCAAAAAGTAGAATACCTCGAACACACACACACACAAGCACATCCACTCTAAAAAAAAAAAAAAAAAACAGTTATGCGCGCAGCACACATGCTCAATATACCTGCATGAAAATGAGAGTAATTACACTTCTTGCACTTACATTCACACTTGCAGAGCGTGCACACAGCACGCAGCCAAGCACACACTTGAAATTATGAGTGAGTCATTGCGTTGCGCAGCAGGGCCTGGGGAGCTGGGGGTTTCCACGCAGAGAAAAACAGGTGACATCTGCCCAGCTCCCATACAAATCTATGTACAGTACAGCTGCTTTGTGTGCAGTAAAACCTGTGAATATAGGACAGGTAAAAAGATCCTTTATATTACGTATGGGAGAGAGAAGCAACGAGGAAGGCACGGGAAAAAAATATGGGGTGAGAGAAGTCAGAGGCCATCAAGTAGTCAAAGGGTGCTCACCACGAACTAAATCACCTCAACAGCTGAGACACACCTGCTAATGTGATTACAGACACACACAGACACACAGAGTGCCACAGTCCCAACCCCCCTGAAGATTTGGCCTTGTGCTTACCCGTATACACAGCTGACACGGCCATGCATGGCCTGTTTCCACCTCAAATAAAGTTCACAGAGACCATACACAAATCAATAAACAACGTCCTAGCTTAGCACCAAACATAGCGCGGCCCTCCTTCCTGTAGCCCTGCTTGGGTTTTAAACAAGCCACTCAGTGTTCTTCCCTTCAAGTGACGTGCAGAGCTTTTAGGCTGTCCCCCTGTCCCGTCTGCTCCCAGTTTGTGTGGTTTTTAGTAAATTAGAAGTCAGACACGCCGGATGAATGTCGGGCCATACAACACCATATTAGGCGATTCTCACCAGCCCTGCCAATGACTTGGATGGGAAATCCCCCATCCCAGGCTCGGTCAGGTCTGATGGTAAGATTTCATTATTGTTTAGTGTGAGCGGCAAATTAACTACCCTGAGCTAGAGCAGCAGTGGTGAGATCAAACATGACTAGAGCTCACGAGAGGCTTCAAAATGAGGTCACGGTGAGGTGAAACGAACCAGGCGTATTTTAATGGATGGGTCCCCCGCTAAAATAAATTGGATCAAAGCCTGATCTTTTCTCTATTGTACTCGACAGTGTTTAAAAACACGAGTGTCATCTTAAAACATTTTAAGAATGTGTTAGGGTGACAGAAAGACAGACAACACTTTATTCATACAATACAAAGTACATAAAGTTAATCAAAAAATGAACATAAAAATGATTAAGATTACTGCTTTTCAGCTATTGTTGTAAAGCGTACAGTCCATGCTGGCCTCTTTTCTCCACAAACAGCTTTACCCCAAATCACTAGATTTGTTGTTGCACTTCAAAGTGTGTTGCATCTGTAGCGTGCAATCTTTTATTACACTGGCTCATGCAATTTACTCTGAAATTAGATTTAGATCATTTCAGTGACACATTACCAGTCAATATCATGTGTCACCTTTTTCATCGAGTATGATCATACTGAAAAGATGAGAAAAGTAAAATGTTTGTGTTGTACTAATTTCTTCTTTAGTGGCCCACGTACTCTACTCTCACACCCATCCGTCCACCTGTGCCCGTTTTTTCTTTTTCTTTTCTCCTTTCAGTCCATTCGTCTATCCATCCACTTGTGGCCCAGCAGAGACACAAAGGCTGGGAATCGATTTGTGTCTGCGGTGTACAGAGAGATGTGCAGAGTGGGAATGGCTATCGGGGAGCGTTTGACACAAACCAATATTATTCATCCCGGACAATATCCTAAAATGGCTAATTATACGGACCAATTAGCGGGGTAATTAGACAATTATCTGAGCAGACAATTTATTGGCTGGAGAAAGTCGATGCGGGGAAGAGATAGCGGCAGAGATTGGGATTTACTTTTTATCACCTCGCCTGCTCGCCTGCACACAGAGGGTTATATATAAACTGATGGTTTCAAACACGTTAGCGTTGTTTAGCCTATGGGCCCAAAATCAACACCCTTCACGCTTTCATTCAAAACATTTCCAACAAGTTCCTCTTTATTTTGTGGACACGCTGTGTCGTAATTTGAGTGTTTTCCTCTGGGCGTGCGTGTGTGCGCTGCAGCTAGGAGAAAGGTGACAGCAGATTTGTAGGAAAGAGGCAGGGCTGCTGTTCCCACAGGACAGACCGAGAGAGTCAGGTCCCACTGCAGATCTTATCTGATCATCACTACAGACCTTCTCTCCTTTACGTGCCCTCCTCCTCTCTCTGTTTACCGCCTCTTTCGCGAAAGTGGAATCAGACAAAGGGTTCATCTTTCTTAGTCAGTTATGTCCCGGACAAAAACGTATGGTTATACACACACACACACGCGAACACACACACGCAGACACACAAAGCTCCTCTTCCATGTACACTGGCATCCAGTCAAAGTGGCGCTAAATTGTATTAAAATAGTGCAGCGCTCGTCGCAAATTTACATGGGAATTAGGGAGAGTAGAAGTAATTACTCCAGGCCAGTGCCGCTAATTGAATAAGGGTGCAGCCTTTTCTCCCCCCTCTCTCCTTCTCTCTTCTTCCATTCTCAATACACAAGGCTCCGGGATCCTCTTCAATGTCATTGTGCCGCTTTGCCCTCTTCAAGGGCCCACATCATAGGCAAAAGGAGGGCGCTTTGCATGTTTGCGTAGGTGTGCATTGCTGGATATTTGTTTTCCCAAGTCGTTTTTCTACTGAGTGAAGCAATAAATGTGAATATGACGGCCTCTTCTATTGTATGTGTGATCACCGGCGTGTGTTTGTGTTCCCGAGCCATGGGAAATTAGGGGGATAAAATCTATGCACATTAAGATGTAGATGTGCTGTTCGGTGGGTAGCGATATTCCTGTGGGACACAAATCAGAAGCACAGGGAAGAATGCAAGCAGATAGGCAGACATGACCAGAGCACAAACAGACAGCCCGGGGCTGTGTTTGAAGTAGGCCTCGGAGAGAGCATGTTGCCTTTGAGGTGTGGCGAATGAGGGAGTAACTGTCACAGTGACACACACAGACTTTTCCCATTGGAGCATTTGCATGGCAAAGTGTCTTCTGGCTGATTCCCAGGTCTGCTTAATTCCGTCATAGCACTGTCTGTTACAATAGAAAACGGTTAATGCATGAACAGATTCCTGCAATACACCTGCAGTGGCTGCAAACAGCTGTTTGTGCATAACCGCGGAAAAAAACACATCAAAACTATTTCACCCGTGTCTTTAATATTTGAAAATATTCCACAAAGAGAGACATAAATCTTATTTCTTTCAGTAGGTCTGTGTGTCAGCCAGGCGGTGTGAAGAGGAGAGGCTGGCTGCTCTCAGGAATATCAACCTGTGGCTGTCAGCCTTATCAGATCTAACCCACTCAGGGAGAACTAAACACACTCTCTTTCCCTCTTCTCCGTCAGTCGCTTTCTCACACACTCGAAAAACACATACACGAAAACACAAACACACTTTTACAAGAGCAGAATGCCTGCATGAGACAATGTTCACAACAGACATAGCCCACACTTGACCACTTGAGACATCTTTTCAGGCAGTAGTCTTAGATGTGCATGTAGGTAAATTTAAGGCAGTCACACACTTTGCAAATATGACAAAACACTGGGAACATAGAGTCTGAACCAATTTACTATCACATAAATGTATTAAGAAAGAAATGAGGGAAAAAAAATGCATTCCTTGCTGTAGCTGCTAGGTCATGTTCATCTGTGTACGGCAGTGTGTGTGTGCGTGTGCATCTTCCCTGGTGGCGATATTATGAGTGAAAATACCTGCTGACGCACAACAGCCAGACTCAGAGGTCAAACACTTCAGAGCTGGCTTTCATTGATTCATAGCCCCAGGTACCGAGGACGCTTTGTGTCAAAAGTGTGCGTGTGCGTGCAAGAGAAAGACAGAGACAGCGGTGCAGACAGAAGGCGTGTGTGTGTGTCTGTGTGTGGATGTCTACGTCCTAATGTGTCTGCGTGCTAGCGTGTCTGTCTGCACCCGCTGCTATTGCCTTAAACAGAGCTTCGGGCCAGCCTGTGTTTCCTGGCTAGGGGCAGAGTCGCTGCAGTTACGGTGTTAACAGAAGGGATACAGCGTGAGAGAACAAAAGATGCGCCCGGGGCTAACGCTGAAATGCCTTTGAGAAACGGGGGGGGGGGGGGATCTCCACGGGGGCAAGAAGGGATGAGGGAGTGTGAAAAAGCGAAGGAGGGTAGAGGGAGAGAGACATTTGACAGCATGAAACACCTTTAAAGCAAGGACGGGTTTGTCTCTCGTTTCTCTCTCTCGCACACACATTTGAAAAGGGAAAGAGTGTCTTGAGTGTGCTTTACAGTAAACAGAGTCCACACAGTTCCCCTATCTGACTAATCCTCTCAAACAAACAGAGGAGACAGAGAGAGACAGTAAGAGATAAAGAGATGAAAGAAGAAATAAACACAGAGGTGAACGACAGAGGGGGGCATTATGGATACAGAAACGATGAATAGTGTTTGGTCTGCGTTGCAGCTTTCATGATTACGGCAACTGGTCGCGAGTCACTGACACGGGGTCTGAGAGATGGTTTTTAAGTATTTGTTTGTGGTTTAATAGCATCAAACCCTCTTTGTTTAGAGAGCACCTCCTCTATCTGCGTCGTTAGTCCAAGATGATCCGGGTAGATGAAAGCAGCTTAGAGCGGTTCTTGAGCGCAAACACACTTCTGCAGCCGATTCAAAGAAGGAGCAATAACGTTGTGTTTCCTTGTTATGTATGATGTGCACCAGTGTTTATTCTCTGGTAAAACGATTGTACACCTTTTGACCGGTCATATATATATATATATATATACACACAAGTGGTGTCCGAACATCTTAAAACTGTGATATTTGCACATATTAAGCCGACCTCCGATAGCAAAGCGCAAATAAAAATATTAGTCCGGTACATTATGTTTACATTCCTTATTTCCTTTTCAAGGCATATGAGATTCTTCCTTTGTTCATATGCCATCTATCTGTTTAGAATGAAGCCAGATATTTTTTCGCTGAAATGTAAAAGTAAACACTGCTGTGGAAGTCCCTCCATTTCCTGCTGACTTCCTGCCACAGGGATTTATGCACATACAAACACACACGCACGCACGTACACACACACACAGACACAGAGTGCAAGGAGGGGAGTGCTCTTTTCTCCATTTCCCAGCAAAGCCATGCCTGTCAGCACTAGCTTTTCTACACTGACCTGTCATAACCGCTACACAAACAGGTGGATCAGGGGTGAAGCTGAAGTCACAAGAAACAGGCAGAGATATTTAACTCTAAAACGACTGCAGCCGATGCTGTAAACCATGAACTTACGAGGCCTTAAAAGCAAAGCTGTTTATCCAAGTTTGCTTTCAGGAATCGTGTTAAACGGTTTCATTTAGCCCTTTCCTCTTCCAATCTGTGCAAGTCAGGCCAAGCCTCAAGTAGATTGCACATCTTTTCCTTATTAAAGAAACCCCCAAATGTTTGCCAGCCTTTATATTAATCACAGGTCCTCTCGTAATTTGTAACAGTTATCTTCTCACCATAAATCCACCAAATTCTTAAAGCTTCTTGAAAGCAACTTGAAAGCTAAATCTAAAATAAGCTGATTCTTGCATTGCCGCTGTAGCGCAGCCGTCATCGTGTGACGGCTCAGTGCACAAGGACACAGACTGTACGGTACAGTTAGCAAACGTGTGAACATGCTAAGTCCATTCTTGACAATACGTCCTAATTCACAATAATAAGTTGAGTCCCTACAATACTGACGGTGAGGACAGGGCCTTGATAAAACGGTACATGATGCACTTTCCCTTTGATTTGTTCATCTGTTTACACTAACTACCTAGCACTGGAAGAACTATTGAACAATAATGAACACAAAGGTACATCTCCTAACAACAGGAGAGTTAGCTGGGTGATATGCTTTGAATTATGATTGGATCAGAGTGGATATGAAATATTCATCTGCGGTCTCCTGCAGGGACGGCATGCCGTTAAAAAGGCATTGATTTGACAAGCCAAACAAACGCTGATGAGGCCTGATAATCAATGGCGGCATTGATGATAGTGTGCGGTGGCCCTGGGCTCTGAGCTATTGGATGGGCTCACTGTGAATAATGAATGAGGAGATTCCTGATTGATCAGTGAGGTTGTCTCTCTTTCAGACACTCAGCTGGCATTTCAATGGGGCCCCCAGCGCCGGAGACGACACGCCAACAACGCCCCGACGCCGGCCGACCAGCAGGAGCCGTCGCCGCTTCCCAACAAGACGAAGGACAAGGATCAATACAGTCCGCTCATGATGGGGGGGAAAAGGGGGTTTGAATGTTTGTGTGGAGAATCCTGTATAAACCCTGTCACTAAATGTGAGAGACAAGACAAACGTGGGCTACAAGCAAAGCTGGAAGAGTGAGAAAACCTTCAGGTCCTCAGTGAGTTTGTCCTTGAGTACAAAATGTCTGGACTGTTTGTCTGGCACCCAAGGGTGTACACGCACGCAAGCGTGGGTAGGAAGACACCCACACACAGGTGACAGCAGTGGTAAGGTGCGCTGCGTTTTGTCATTTGCCTGGCTTCCCCACACCAGTGCTGAATGTCAACTCTCTTATTCTTTTGTACTCGGAGGAGGTAGGGGAATGATGAGGGGAACAAAAACACCAAACAACAAAAAAGGTCCCCAACAATGCTGCTATCTTCGCCGCATCTACTGTCTCCCCTCTCGCTTCTTCTTCTCTCTCTCCCTTTGTGCTCCCCTCTCCACATTCACACTCGCTCGCAGAATATCACTTAGCTCTGCCCTTGAATCCTCCTCCGTAAGTACACATGCCGAGGTACACTCTGAAAAGACTTGAAGAAACAAAGTGGGTATGTGTCGCCGCAGTAATGACGCTGACCGACTGTAGTTTATTGTCGTCTCAAGGTAACGGCGGCAAGTTTCGTGTCATTCTCCTCCGTGCTTTTATATTACAGTAGGTGGGTGGTAATGATGATACACTAACACGGCTACACGGTCAACGCGGCTAACATGGCCCTCTGTTATTTGCTTTGGATAAGTGTAAACTATTCCAATCTTCTCTCTCTCTCTCTCTCGCTCTCTCTGAACTCTGGGTTTCTCTCCCAGTGTGAGTATTTATTCTGATGATGAGAATGATTATGCAAACGAGGGAAAAGTGCATCAATCTGTCTAGCCAATAAGAAACACCTCCGTGGTTTAGCCTCAACTAATTAGCCAATTCATCTGTTTTTTTTTCTACACCATAAAGACAGCACATCAGCTGCTATTATTTCTCCATCTCCCCCTTTCTCTCCATACGGCTTTGAAATATGTATCTCTCACGTCCTTCTCTCGGCTCTAATGTTTATTTCTTTTTGTCTCCTTCTTTTTTGGTCAACATATTCTTGATATTCTCCTCACCTGCTCATCCCTACTCCCCTACACACAGTCTCCTCAACAGCATCGCTGCATATAAATGCAGATATAGAGAGTTATTGATCCTTGAAGGCGAAAACAACAAAGAAAAATGAATGAACCCCTTCTCGAGGCCTAACCAGGTCCAGAGGACTCTTATAATGGTTCACATTAATAGGTACTAGGGATTTCCCGAGTTCAGATTTTTTTTAAATTTACTATTATGTGATGTAAGTCAAGTCGACACAGATTAGTCACTGGTGACGTCACTGATGAAAACACAAGTAGAAAGCAACGCTTTGCAAAAATGAATCTGTGTTCTTGACCTGAATATAAATGCTGAGACATCACATGCACTAGATACTGCGTGCTGCAGATATGTATAGCCTATATAAAAACAGGCTGCAACTCAGCAATATCAATAGTGTTTAATAGTACTCCACAGCATGTTGTAAGATGTGATAGTATAGCTGGTTAAAAAAAAAAAAATCTTCTCCTTGTGCTGCAGCTAAAGGTCCAATAACTTTTGAAATTCACCTGCAATTTGTTGATTTACAGTCGTCTTCTCTCTGTTATTACAGCATTTTGGTTGATGTGACTGACTGCTGTTGGGAGGATTCGGACCGTTCATCTTCAGTAAAACCAACTACCCATTTAGTCTGTACAACCGCTTGCAGCTACAATCAAGGGCATACCGAGATAACAGGGAGTCCGTTGGTGTTGGCTATCGGTGACTGTCTGTGACCCATTAGTCAAAACCCGTGTTGGCAGCTTTTCAGTTAATTCATCATCTTGATTATCTAGCAAAGGTGAGAGAGATCACTCTGACTGGCTGATCATATTTGCAAAGCAGTTCATGGGAAGAAGAACGAAGTAACAAAGGCAAATCCCAAAGTCAATTAGGCACACACTGTGTTTGTGTTTTTTAATCTTCATCTAATGTTAACACTAAAATGCAATCAGTTCCATGATCATCTGAAGTGTCTGTTAACGTTCTCAGTCATCCAGGTCACTGTATATCCAAGAAAAGCTGAAATGAAGTAAACTGGACTTGCAGAGTTTCTTGAAGACGTTAACAACCAAGTGTCTGGCCCATTTAAACCCCAACTCCCCACCAGTCTTTTTTTTTACCGGATCATCTAGATTTAAAAGACTGTAGACCAACTGACCAGAAAGGTTCAGGAGAGGACAGCTCTGCTGTTTCTACCTTCCACTTAAAATTAAAAATGCTGCCACCTGCTAGTGCGAAGAATTATTTAATCTAACGCAGGCACAGAATGTACAGTATGTGTCAGCTGGTTTGTTGGCTGTAGTCTTAGTGTTGTGCAACTCATTGGTCCACGCACAGGGGATGTGAGCTTTGGAACTAGTTTGATCCAAGCTACGACCATGGCTTAGGGGCCTTGAGCAATCACCTAAAAAAAACTCCCAAACTGCTCCCCAGGCTCCTCGCATGATTTCCCACTGCTCACTTTGATGGGTTAAGTGCAGAGATGTGTGTAACGCCGAGTATATTTTATTTGACAGTCAGCCTTCGTTATCGGTAGTTCTTTGACGACGGCTGGACATGTCTGCACCTTAAGATTAACGCACAATATTACAGTTTCCAAGCGAGTTTATGATAACAACAAATGCCGAAGTCTCCTTCCAGCTCCTAAAATGTGCTGATTAAAAGCCATCTTCATGTCTCATTTCCTCCCAAGTCCCAGCTTCCCTGGGTGGACTCTCCCACGTCTCCCGCTCTGACTGTGCTCTAAAGGTTGATCTGCTGCTTTGCCTCCATATCTGTCCCAAAGAGTTAACATTGCTTTGGATGCAAGCCAAACCACAGCTCACCATATGGGGACCTCCTTGCAGACCAAGAGTCTAAAGACAGACCTGTAGCTATTGTAAACAGGTCAGGATCACCGTGTTCTGAAAAAGAAAAAAAACAAGCTGTCTATGCTATAAGAAAGAGAACAAGAGTGCAATGGAGAGTGAGAATAGCTAATACCAATGTTTGTTCCTCTCAATTACAGTTTTAAATGGAAATCAATGCTGCAGAGGGAATGAGCAGAGCCCTTAACATTGGGGTGATAATCACATTAAGACAGGGCTTAAATCAACACCAGACCTTGGCCTCTGGAGGGGGAAGAACAACACAGAAAGAGTGGAGACTATTCAATTTTCTCTCGCTCTCTCGTAATCTATCTATCACTCTCATACAGTCGTCTCCAGCTCCCAAACCGCTGTCTGGTTGCCAGGATACCACCCATAAGTTTCACCATGGTAACATCTGGAATAAAGGTGGGTGGGCAGGCTGCCAGGACGGGCCTGGAGTTTCACTGTGGCCATAAAACTAACAAAAATAAATCTTTTTTTCAACTGCTCTTCCCAGCTTGACACGCGCACACACACACGGAGTCACACGCAGAGTCACACACATCTCAATAAATTTTAAGTTAACTGTTTCTCTGCTCCGATAATAGATATCTGACAAAGGCCTCTTGTTGCCCTGCTCTTACTGAAGCCTAAAAAAAACAGTGAACACACAGGTGAACTGATGTGGGCTACATACATCAACAGAAGATATAACAGCAGGATGGTGGGATTTAGAGGTGCCATAGTAGCAAACGGACCAGCTAAGAACTCAGAAAGTCAGGATAGGTCAACACCTCTCGGCATCTTACATGACTTCTCTGGTGCAATGCCAGTAAAAAATCAACAAGTAGAGACAACTAAATACAGTTTTATTTTGATTATGGCAGTAATTCCAACAAACACCTGCTTTGCCTTAATCAACAGCAGCTTCCATGTATCGATGCCTTCTCTTAATTAACTCCCTGGACGGCCATCTGAAGGTGGCAGGTACAGTATGTCTTCCATCTGCTCTCTCATTTGAGTGATGCACATTGTTAAACTATGATTATGACATAAGAAGCTTTGTTGTCATACAAGAATACAAGGAATTTTAGTTTGGCAGCGTGTCGTGTAGCAGCTACAATTTCACAAGCACAGAAAAAAATGAAGGTAAATATTAAAGTGCAGTTGAAGGGGGTGGGGGTGGCGGGGGTCATGGTTCCTGCAGCAGTCTCTTCACAGCCATAGAGAAGAAGCTGTGTCTGTTTGTGTTGGCTCGCATGATTCCGAGTCTGCAAAAGGGAGGTCTAGTGAAGAGAGAGTCTCCTCAGTGGACCGGGTCGTCCCGGATCTTTGTGGGCCGTCGGAAGAGACGGCTCGAGTAGATCTGCTCTAGGCGTGGGAGTGGGGAGCCAATGATCCACTGAGCAGCCTGATGACCTGCTGCAGTTATTTCTTCTCGGATGCAGTGCAGCTGGCATGCCACACTGTACATCCATAGGTCAGGGCACTCTCTGTTATGCAGTGGTAAAGTTTTTTCCATTCTCAAGGAAAAGAGATGCTGCTGGGTCTTTTTAACAATGTGGGTGGTGTTCACAGTCCAGCCCAGGTCCTCTAAGATGTACAGTTCTGAGAAACTTGAAGTTTGTGGCCCCCTCCACTTCTACTCCATTGACACTCAGGCCAGAGTGCAGTGTGGTCTTCAACTTCCAGAGGTCAGCGTTGATTGCTTTGTTGGTGTTGAGGTGGCTGTCGGTGCACCAGGCCGCCAATGCTTAGACCTCCTCCCTGGTGGTACCGCGTCATTGTCAGAGGAACACCAGTATTAAGGATGATGGTGGAGGATGTGCTGTGGTCTGTTAGTCAGGAAGTCCTTGATCCATAGAAAGAGGGAGGTGTCTGCAGTATGTTGGTCAGTCAGCTGGGGCTGATGGAGTTAAATGCCGAGCTGAAGTATGAATACCAGATCCACTGACTGAATGTCAAACTTAAGTGTGTGCAGGCTAAACATACTGTAATCAACATTCATCATTCATATCAAATAGGTTGGGATGTCAAGCAGACAGGGATCATGGTAAACAGGACAGTGATTCAATTAAAAAAAAAGATGCAAAGTTCCTCTCAAGACAGTGACACCTTATTAAAAAGGATCAAGGAAAACCCTGCGCATTCCCGATCACTCGTACGTGGGAAAGGTTCAGGCAAAAAGCACCCGTGTCTGATATATGAAAGTGAAAAACGTAGACCAGGAAAACACACCAATCGTGGGTATGTGGAGTACCACCCAGTATCTATGAAAATTAAGGTCAGTGAGCTCCTCTGTATGTAAGCAAACGTATTCCTTGGCTTTCCCAGTTGGAAACCTTACATTGTTATATGTATGCAATTTTTTTATTTATTGTTAATAATTCAAGTCACCACAGCTTGCGTGACAATGTCCTTTTCCTCTATTTTGCTAAAACACGCTTTAAAGCTACTATAAGAGCAATTACACAAACTGTTGAGAACGTAGGCCGACAGTCTGCAGTTCCTCAATCTCTTCCCTTCACCTTTCCAGAGGCAATTGCCATCCTTGTCCTTACTTCAATTCTTCCTCTGAGTGCCAAGTTGCTTTTTTAAGCCGGACCTTAAAAACTTGGAGGGAGCGTCTTCGAGGTTCCGTTAAATTCTCCCTCACCACCAGAGACAGTTAAATCATACAAGTTACATTCATAATTCTCCTTTAGCTGCCACAGGCTCTGCCATACTCCTAATTGCTGCAGACTACTCTATCTTCATTGCAACGGCGGCTGCCTTCCCCAGCTCTGGTATACAGAGAGATTTACCTGCCACTGAGTAGCTAAATCAGCATTGCATGAACCAGTTTGGCAAGGGCTTGAGTGTAACAAAAGTTCTGCGCTAAAGCTTTAATCTACTTGAGAGTTTGTCCATGTCAGAAAGCATCTGCACATACTCATTTAGTACCTCTCAGTGACTTTTTAAGGGTTATGC
This sequence comes from Planiliza haematocheilus, assembly GCA_005024645.1. Lineage (NCBI taxonomy): Eukaryota > Metazoa > Chordata > Actinopteri > Mugiliformes > Mugilidae > Planiliza > Planiliza haematocheilus. The sequence goes on from SRSE01000593.1 coordinate 9,907,874, forward strand.
TAAACGGTGATATTTCACCTACCTGCTATCATATTCTTATCACACCCTCTTCCTCTCTCTCCGTGTCTCTAATCAACGTCGTCACAATCTTAACTTCCCTTTGCCCATCCAGTGTAGTAAAATACAACACCCTGATGCTGGGAGGCAGAAAATACACACACACACACACAAACACACAGGTCCCCCTCCTGTGCACATCCTCTATGCTTGGAGGGTGAAGATATGCAAAGCGTCACCATCATCAAAACAAAAACTGCAAGGGAATATAGGGCAATTGAGTGAATTAAAATGCATCCCTGGAGACATGTCTTTCTTTCTCTTCTCCTTGCTCTCTTCCCCTCATTTCCCTACTGTTCCCAATGAAGAAATCAGCTTCTCTTCGCTATTTAGTTCAAATTACAACGCCTCGTTCTGGCCGCATGCTGGTCAAAGTCACGGGAACATGGACACGCATCTGTGATTGTTTAGAGTTTGAAAATTAAAAACCGAAGTTTTTCTTCTTCACCGGCTCTCTGAAAGATATTTTCACGGCATATTGGTTCAGCCGGGGACGCACAATGAGCAAACCATATTTGCAATAAAACTGACTGAACAATTGCAAAAAGAAGAGTGGAGAGGAGAATGTTCAAGGCCAAGTCTATGGCTCAGTCCCACCACAATAAAAGCACATTTGCATGGCACATCTGGGTGGAGAAAAAAAAGAGAAAAGAAATGAAAATAGGACAATAACATGAACAATAATATTATAAACCGCAACATGTGAAATGCACTTGCATTTTCCAGGATGTTTGTGACGATCATAGTCGTACTAAAGGCTCCTGGTAGCTCACTCAGGAGTAATAGCTTTCTTTCAGCACATGTGTATGCTGTATGAATTACTAAATAAATAGCAATTAAATCACCCACAATTAGATATGATTGGTATCTAGACCTTTAGGTAAGTTACTCCTGTAAAAATATTACTGCAGTAATTCAGTCCAATTAACTTTGCTTTTGCACTATATATCTAGATTGTGAAAAGCAAGTACAACGTAAAACTAACAAAGGTTAGTTTTATCAATAACATAAAACAAGTGACGCTATGGATGTTATCTAGAGACACACAGCCCTCTGTGATGTCACTCATATGTTACCTATAAAACGGTTTAAATCTCAGCGGGGCGTCCATCGCCTTTTTTGGCAGCACCTGACTCTGCTTAACACGCTGCAAATTCAGAAATGAATCCTGTGCGGGCACCCGCCTGTCACTCAAGGTTCAACTCACTTAATTACACATCAATTTGAGCGTTGATTTAATTTAAAATGGGTGAGCTACACAAGCATTTAATCCATGCTCAGTTGTCACGAACAGGGGCATTAGGCATGTAGACCAAAAACTATTTATTTATTTTTTGTAGGTGGCTGTAAACACATTTATTTGGTGCTGTAAAATTGTGCATGTTACCATGGAGCTTTAAGGCGATTGACTCACTTTTGGAGGCAGCCTCAAGTGGCCATTTGAGGAATTGCAGTTTGTTGCATTTCTGCGTTGCCTTCATTTTTCTGCCTCGTGGATTGTGGCGGTTTAAAAGCTAGCTACACCTGCTTTTACAACTGTGACATGAATAGTTTCACTCTATGCACAACTGCTTAACATGACTGTTATATTCATTTAACGCCACAACGGTTACGGAAGACGAATGAATGAATGATTTCATTTAAATATGGCTGCACAGCATAGTTCGACCTTATGTCGATGAAGGCAGGAGCCGCAGCATGTGTATAAAGTGACATAATTGTGGGCAATCATGCTAAATCATGTCAGAAAAACTAATCCAATTAAAGAAAACATGCAGTGACAGTCCTTAACACAAGTGAATAAGTGAACTGGTCACTTGAGGCAGCAAGAAACGTCAGTTATGTGCTCATCAAGTCTCCTTCTACTGACTGTGAGCCACACAGCCAAATAAATGGCAGAGTGATGGACATAACAGGAAATGAAAGAAGGGGAAAAAAAGTGCAGTTGAAGTGCAGGAGGTGCTGGAGGAAAGAGTGGGAACAGTATGTCCGGCAAGTGTCCAGACAGTGACTAGTCAATAAATCAATGAAGAGGTCACACAAGCAGGTGGTTAGAGAGTAGCTATTGAGAGCCACCTTCCATCTGATCAGCTAGATTAGCACCAAACCGCTCTCAATGCTTTCCCTCTCACTTTGTCTTCCTCTCTGTTTTCCTGACTGTAACCTCACTGCTTAACTAACTCTGTCCATTACTTAAAACCTTTGGTGAAACTGAGCGACGTTGAACTATCAGATATGTTTTACAGTAGCTGGGTGCGAAGACTGGATCCCCCAGGAGTATGGAGTTGTTTTGAAATAAATCGCTACAGTAAATGTTTTTGTTTGAGCTATAATAGTGTCTTGATTCATCTTCACTTGGGGAGAAAGAACAGCCAACCACCCGCATGTTCTGCTTTAATCCATAGTGCTTAATCTTTGTGGAAAAGGCTCCGCTTATCATGTCTCCCGCATGTAAGTCTGTTTTTATCTACTCCTCTCTCCCGCAGACGCACCCGCACACACATACGCACACTTATGAAAACTCACACACACGCACGCACACACAAAGACACACCACGCAGCGTGTAAAGCAAGCGCATGTAATTACCTCGGTACAACGGTGCTACAAAACGCCAGACAGTGTTTGCATCAGCGTGTATGTGTTTAGAGTTTTGTAATTAGCAGAATACATTTAAATACATTTGGCTGAAACACTCCTGGGAGAGTTCCTGTTTGCTGTGTCTGCCTCAATCTCTTGCTCCCTTTATTCTCCCTTCTTCTATCTCACAATGCCTGCAGTGCTCGTTTTCTTTCAAATTTACCGATCACTCCCTTCCCTTCATGTGCTGCCGTTTTGCTCTGTACTCCACCAGAAACTGTCCGATCAATGGGCCTTATGACCCCGCTGTGTCGTTTGCATAATGGTAGACCGCCATGGCTGAGCATCAGCCACCGAGTCTGGGCCCGTGTTCAGCCTTCCACCACAGGATAGCTTGACTTCCCTGAGGGCAACGTAATCAAATTTCTGCACTCATTACTTGGTCTGAATCACCAGTTTTGTCTAGTTTGTCTGAAAAGACCATTTACACTCAACACACCAGTCCAAATTTATTTACTCGTGTCCAAGTGCCGCATTTTATATCACCGGACGCACTCATCAAGAAAGGAGTTACGCTCAACCTTCCCCCCGAGCCCCTCCCTGCTCATCAAACCGGTCTTAATTATTCAGCAGGCAGCCTGGTGTCTTTCATCTCTCTGTTAATTGCTGCGGTCGACTCCTTACTGGGACCACTGTGCCCAATGAATGCCTCCACCCGCACTGTATTGTACCACCAGAGGATGTGTGTGGGGCAGTTTTGTGTGCGTACGTGTGTGTGTGTGTGTTTGTTGGGCAGAACTAGAAAGATTAAATTCAAAATATAATTGATTAAACACATCAAATATGGTGACGACATAAAAGGTTGCAACACCACCAGCGTTCATTTTGTTAACAAAGATTTGATATGATAAGATGTTGTATGATCACACATGTGCATCCCAGTCATTAGAGTGCACTGCAGTTCTTCTTCTACAGGGACTTTTGGCAATTTGGCCGTACTGGGCGCATTACCGCCCTCTGCAGGTTAAGATTATTTCAGGCAGTCGACGGTAACCTTCCAAAACTAGCAAGCTGCCACAATCCCTGTGGCTACCGGAAGAATTCGGTATTTAAAGGCACATCACAGTGCTATTTATACAGCCTCCATTACCGCAAGTAAGCTAAACAAGTCTCAACTTTTCAAGTTTTGCACCACATGAAGCTTCTTGCCTTCTGACTTTTCACTCACACGTATCTAAACAGTGTACAGTGCAGTGTCTAACAGATCAGCATTTAGCAAACTAAATAATAAATGTAGTTCCTACAACGAATCTTTCTTGTGTATATGTTCATACTCAAAGCAAAACAGTGTGCCATTCAAGCTGCAAGCCTGTAAATGATTGTTTTCCGTTTTGAAATGTTTAATGGTGCCTAATGGTTTGACCTCATTATGTTTGTACTTGAATTACCAACAACAGTCATGAGTTCTGTCCTCTTGAATTCACAGGCAAGTTATCTTGGGAAAATGAGTCAGCCATTGTGCTGCTTCTGAATGTCTGTGTTTATTGCACTTTAATTTGAAGTTTCAGGAAAAAATACACCTTCTTTTTTGTCTAAATATGGCGTATAAGATAGCTGCCAAGATGAACGTTGTTAGCTGCAGTTTGACTGAATGTAACGGAACATTTTGTTGACTTAAACTAGACTAAAATTCTGAACTAACACTGTTCACCACTCTACGGGCTGTCTTTTGATAATGAATTTAACAAAACACTTACGTTTTGTTAAATTTTCTTACTGCTTCCTAACATTTGATAAACAACTGATTAACTGAATAATGCCAAAAGTAACTCTGCTCTAGGTTAACTGTGTGTCCATCAGTTTGGTGGTGAAAAATTATATTGGTGGGTCTAGCTACATCTTGCCTTGAGTCACAACTTGCGCTAAGAAAAACATGAAAAACTAAATTTCTTTGTCTAAATTTCAATAGTTTTTGTTTCATTTTCATTACTCTGTGTTAAGAGAATTCAAAAAATGTAGGGTCAAGAATCAGTTGGAGCCCACAGCTAAGTTTTATCCCTAAATCCACAAAGAGCTTAATTTCTTGTCCATGGTTTTGGGTTGCAAGGCTTTTGACCAGAAATAAATAGGACAACTTTTAGTGATTCATTTAATATTATGATGACCATGAGGAGCAGCTAATATCTGATATATCTTAAAGTAATTAACAAATAAAGAGGAAAAACAGAGTGAACTTAGAGGACAAAGACCTGGCTGGTATTGTATTTAGCAGATAAATTGCAGCTAGCCAGACACTCAGCTCTATAATCAGTAGACAGACATACTGGCGCATGAGCACACAGAGCAGGAGTGGGAGTGATGGGGTGAAAAGTGATGGATAAAGAGGGAGAGATGGTGTGGAGCCAGGGCCACTAGAACAGGGATGGATGGGTTATACCTTTGGTCTTAGATATACAGTTTGAAGGAAGACAGATGGATGAAACATGACTGCCTTGGAGGGCTGCCTGTGAAAAAGAAGACATGCATGACAGAAAACATGGAAAGAGTAAGGGCGGATTAAAGAAGCTCAAATGAAAGAGGGTCAGGTAGAGAAAAAGAAAAAGGAAGAATGAAAAAATAAAGAAATGAAAGTTACTGAAGTAAGAAAGCTAGGGGAAAAAAAAACATGATAAGAATCTATCATGTTTCCTCAGACAGGCGCTTCAGCCCTGAGACACTTCATCCTGACTGGACTTTTGCAGCATCACACACTTGCACATGTGCACACACACAAACACACACAGCTACAGCAACATACATCAGTGCCCTGGAAACAGCACATGATAAATTCTGGACACAATACATTTTGTCGAAAAGATTTAACATCTAATTCAGGTCTGACAGCTCCCTCCATCTCAAAGCCAGACCGGTTACATTGATCTCCCTGCCACACGGAGACGGCCTTGGACTTCTCAGACACACACACACACACACACACAAAGAGACACAAACGAAGCAGGTTCAGACTGACTCATACATCCAGCACTCCTGAGGACAGGCATTAAGAAACAAGTCCAGGGAAGTATTCAAGTATAAACAACCGTGCTGTATCTTGGTAAAGCAGCCAAATCACTTGCTTACATTTTAAAACTACAAGTTTATCCATTTGCATCAATGGCTTAATTTCCTCCCCTCTGCTGTTTTCGTTCCTAACTACTTGAAGCCTTTCTTCTGCTCCCACGAGAGTCTTCAGGTCTCTTCTGCTCAACCATTTGGAAGAGATGCTACAAGTAATCAATGTAATGTGTGTGTGTGTGTGTGTTTGTATTGACATCTGTTGTCCTTAAAAGTGTTTGCAGCGCTGTCGACAGGTCAGTGAGGGAGCTCGCATGTGCAACGGCCGACGAGAGGGAAAATATGCACAACGAAAACAGACGCATGAAAGGAGAGCATGCGCATGCACATATGCATGAATAAACACATGCAGAGGGACAGTTGGAGAGCAAAATAATGTGTGTGTTTATTGTAGTGGTTCAGAGTCCTTGGTGTAATGAGCCAAAAACATGAACTTTGACCGCTGATTCTGATAGAGAGCCACTGACTATCAGCAGTGAGGATAAGGGGAATGGGGATGCAGCTGTCTCTGGGGTCCACATGTACGCAGAACCGGTTGTCACTGTGCTTTTTCAAAGTTAATGGATCGCAATGTCTTAGATTATGAGTTGGCTAGATTCCCCGTTGCCAGTTCAGCTAGAGCTTCGGGAGGTATTACAGGGGAGGACGCTGGAGTCTCAGCTCCCCTTGACTCCCAGTTCTGGGACTACAGCCCAGAGGTGCAGAGGCCAGGGCATACACTGACATCATTAACTCACCACAGAAAGGCACAAGTTAGAGAAGTCCCTGCATGTATGTGTGTGTGAGAGAGAGAAAGAGAGAGAGAGAGAGAGAGAGGATGCATGTTTGCTGGGAAAAATCTAGCACGTACTTGGAAAAAGGCAGAAACAGTGCAGCGGGTTATCAAACCTCAGTATTTAATACTAAAAAAAATCAAGCGTACTAAGGTTTTTTGTTTCATCACTGTGTGTACTTTCTTTTTCTCTATGCTTAGAAAGTCGCCAACAAAAACTTGGCAACTTCAGACCGTTCGATGTTTGTTTACAGATAGCATTTAATGAGAACTTTGGATTCTTTGTAAAACAATGATAACAATCAATAGATTTAAGATGCCAATGTATTACACGACAACATGTAATGTGAAACCTCCTATTATTCAGTTGATTCTATACTTCCCCACTGGCTTTACAGAGATTTAGTTCCTCTTTTAGCTTTTTACTTTTTTTTTCTCCCCAGCCAAGTAACTTTACCATTTTGGTTCACTCTCTCAACTTTTGCAGCTGTTTTAAGATAAGACGGACAAACTTAGAGACTGGCTGAACGAACATGGTTTAGCATCTTGGAGCTAAAAAAAAAAATCCCTGAGGAACCAAAAATAAAGCTTAAAGATTGCTGCTGGATAGGCGAACGAGAAACTGCTCGCCAAAGTTAACCATATCGACTTAAAAGATAATCGTAATGTGGTACAGTTCAAGACTGTACAAAGAAACATGTCATTAAATGCTATTTGACTGTGGAAGGATTAAATATGACATTTTCCCTGGCCTTTTCTGCGTCTCAAATTATGAAAACCTTTCTCGATTCGACTGTTTTGTTTTTGGTGGCCTTCTGCCTGCAGTCTGTGTGTCCTCTCACTATTATGTTGAGATTGTGCGTATTCTGTTTCAGGTGTTGCCGTCCTCTAATCTCTTCAGGCCAAGTGTGACTTCAAGCCATGACCAGCCCTGCTGCGTGGTTTCCAGTGAATGCAAACAAGCATGCACAGCACATGCAGTCACACACGCACATGTGCACATACTACTCCTGAGGTCTTGGGGGACCATGTCAGAACATATTAGTGACAGCACCCCACACTCAACTCAAGCAAGGTAACACCAGCCCAATTTGTTTCCCTAATAGGTGGTATATTATTCACCCAGTCATTCATTCACTCACCCACACACACACACCCGCATACGCACACACACCAGGCTTATTATTATACAAGTATACCCTTGAACAGGCCTCAAGTTCATCTGCTGGGGGTGCAGAAAGAGCCTCGCTGATATTAGGAGAGAGGTCACATTGTACTGTAAACACGCTTTGTCTGCTTATTCATTTATTTACTACGCTCTCCCATCACACCACTCAGCTTGTCAGCAATAGGGGGGGGCTGGAGGTGTGCTAGGTGGGGTGGACTGGGTTGGAAACACTTTGGGTGATGGATAACTCATGACCGACTTCATTTTTCAGGGGAAAATATTCATTACGGGAGTCAATTATTTTGTTTGGATACTAGTTTGAATTTCAGATATCTGGATGTCCCGCGAAAGATATACAGTATATACACATTTATTTTCTATGCACCCACCCAATGCGCAAACCCACCACCGTGTCCCTGTGTTGACTATAGCAGCCCTGTCCCTGGTATCGACCCCCAAGTGTTTAATATTCATAAAGTCTATTTCAGCAGCCTCAGTTGTTGAGGTGCTGCGACGCACCCGCCCTCCCGCTAAATCCATTCTCATTGATCATCATTGGCTTTCCCAAATGCGCATCGATCCCGTTCAAACTCACGCTCAAGGTCCCCTCAAAACACAATCGCTTCACAATTCACTTACAAATGAAGTCCTTCCCCCCCTCTGGCGTTTCATCAAAGAGATTATTTTTGATCTTTTTACCATTGTGCAATTACGGTTCGGGCCGAAACCAATAAAAGTGTATGTCTGCTATCGAGTCCAGATGCGATATGAGATGTGTCACTCTTTGATATTAGTTTTACCATCACAAGTCAGCGATGAAGTTCTTCAGGATGGCCATGGGCTTGGTTTGTTTGCTTGCTTTATCTTTCCTTCCCTTTATCTGTGTAAGTGTGCACTCATCTGCTAGTGTGGCCTATCCCACTGAAGAGTAATGGGACACTAGAAACATGTGCACAACTCCATAAAATTCAGTCTCCGGTTATTCTAAACAAATGTTGAATATCATGACGTTGGTGAAACTAAGATTAAGTGCAGGACTGCTACATTAGAATGCACATGTTTTCACCAGTATACCTAATAAACAGGCAAGTATATTTCATGTTTAAAATAAGACTAACGCCGCGAATGTTTCTGATCTGCCCATGTCTGTGTTCTGCATTGAGGAGCTTGCGCATGTGGGAGCATAAGCGAGACAGCACTGATGTGTATGTATCGGAGGTTATGACACTGAGCTGTCTCCTGGCAGGCGTAAACTGATTTAAAGCAGCGCTTTAAAATGATCTGAAGACGGCAGAGCGTTCCAGACTAAGTACGCCAGCAGACGGTAGAAATAAAGAGACATTTTTTCTCCCCCCCTTTTTAATTTTCATCCTTTCATTTCCCCTCTGTCTCTTTGGGGAGCCTGTGGCCACTGGTCTGCATGGCTAATCATACCATTGTGTTAATTATCACTTCACAGCTAACCCCAAGGAAACACATTCACAAAATCATATGTACTGTATATACGCACACACACACACACACTCACCCACGCACACTCATCTCTTTTCTCACTATCCTCTTTGGCTGTTAACCAACCTCTGATTTACTTCTTCTGGGAGAGAAAGGATCCCCTTTGCTAAACTCGACACTTGTGCCTTACCTTTCTGAGCAAGCTGTGTACATCTGAACCCAGCATTATGGAGAAAATAAAAACGCACACACGCACGCACACACAAGACGCCGGCTGCATTATTCATTCCCCCAAATTGGGAACACCAGTTGTGTGCTCACACACAATAAACAGAGATGAATTCATCAGAAATCTCCCAAGTGCAGGAAATATGAAAAATTTAATCATTCCACAGAATAAAAATTCATAAGGAAATGTACAAAATCAATATTTTATGCTACTTACTGTACCTATTCTTTATTACAAACCTATTCAGGAACCGGCATTAAAAATTAAAGCTGGCAGAACAGACAGGAGGGAGGAGGAAACGATGGGTAGAGAGGGAGAGGGAGGAGGGGACTGCAAGGGACCTGTGAGTTCAAAAGCAATACCGATTCATTCATGTTTAAAGGCGCTTTTTTGTTTCTCTAAGAGCCACTGAAGCAGTTTTGAAACAGGTAGAAATGCTTTGATAGATTGAGTGTTCTAAGCAGCCAAGGCGCTGTCAACATAAATAGCGATAAAAAAAAAAAAAAAAAAAAAAAGTGGAGGAAATGTTTTCAGCTGGAGTTTTCAAGGTTATGGCCCACGGCGATGATTTGAAGGCACAGCTTGCTCCGCCGCAACGTCGGCTACACTGTGGACAGTTGCGTGTTTGACCGCAGCGCGTTAACGAAAACAGCCGAGTGTGCGTATTCATGCAGCAGAAGTGTATGTTTTGCAGAAAGCTTTGTTTCATGCATTAGCACTTAAGGTGAATTGTGCAGGCGTGCTTGAAAAACAATCCAGGAGGCATGATGTACACGTTATTAGTAATCTACTCTACACGCTTCTTCATCTAGATTTTCCTTTCTTAACAGCACTTAGTACGCACTCTTTGGCCTTTGACCTCCATTTATTCTTACACGACATTCAACACCCAATGAATTGCTCTCAAGCAACCAATGCGTGCCACAATAGGTGATTAAATCCTTCCTCATTCTTCGTTTTCTACAGCTCAGTTTAACTTATCTTGTCATTTCTTTGGCTAGAACACTTGAAGCCAAATAACAGATAAGGAGTATGGAGTAGATAACACGAAATCCAAAATAAATGGAATAAAGTAAATACCTAGATGGGCAACTCTGACCCCCATCTATTTGTTATGTTATTTCACTTTTTTCTTTTTAGGTTTTAGGTTGTATGAAGTCAAGAAATACACTGCCTGGCCCCAAAAAAAGTCGCCACCTGGAATTAACTAAGCAAATACATACAATACAACACCTCGTATTGGATAATTGCTGCTTGGGTGATTATGTTTCAGCTGGCAACAAGTTATTTAACCCCAACTGATGCAATGAGTAGCTTCTCATTTCTTAAATAACAGGATGTGATGAAAGACACATTGTGTGGTCGGGGGAAAGATGCTGGTCTGTTTGAGAAGGGTTAAATCATTGGCTGCATCAAGCAGAGAAAAACCTTGTAGATTGTAGGAGATTGTAGAAACTATGAAAACTGGGTGAAGAACTGTCTAACGCATTATTAAAAACTGGAAGGATAGTGGAGAACCATCATCACTGAGGAAGAAATGTGGTCGGAAAAAATTCCCGATCACTTAATCGCTTAAATGTTTGGTGAAATCAAACTGAAGAAAAACAACAGTAGAACTGTGCAGCCTTAAGAAAACCACTAATCAGTGAGGCTAACTGGAAAAAATGCTTCAATTTGCTAGGGAGCATAAAGATTGGAGTCTGGAGCAATGGAAGAAGGTCATGTGGTCTAATGAGTCCAGATTTACCCTGTTCCAGAGTGATGGGGGCATCAGGGTAAGAAGAGAGGCAGATGAAGTGATGCTCCCATCATGCCTAGTGTCTGCTACACAAGCCTGTGGGGGCAGTGCTGTGCCAAAGAATGAGGTCAGCTGACTACCTGAATATACTGAATGACCAACACACCGGATTGCTTTGAAAGTTGGCACATAAATTAATGTTCATTTAGCACCACTGGGTCAAAAACTTTGCTTCATGACAGGCGCCCTCTAAAAACAATCAGCAAATTCCCCACCAGCTATACATAACGCTTGTTTTAAGTAGTAAAAAACTGAGTATGCCTACTTTATGGGTACATCAAAGCTCCTATAACCCATCACTTCTAAATTTACACCACCATGATTGATTTATTGACTGAGACTAAGCTTGGTTTGATTGCTTCCTCGACTCCTAACGCCAGTTCAGGGTCATTCTACCATATGTAGTCTGAATGTTTTCCTCTGGTGTGATTTTTAGGTATGAAACAAGGAAAACATAATTCCACCAGAAAGCCGTACATATTTCTTTCCTGATCTGTGCTTTGGTTTGAAGCAGATAAACAAGTGTGCAGTTGGGTTTGTGGTTGTTGGGTGCCCAGTGCTGGTGTTTCCTTGTGGTGCATTTAGTGTTTTACATGAATGTTCACTGTGGGTTACATGGGCAACAACAACTTTAACAACACACAAACGCACATTCATACACACAGAGATAGACACGTTAAAAACACACTCTCTAAAAAAGAGAAACAGAAACAGCAAGGCAGAGATGAATGTGTCTCTCAGCAGACTTTAATGGAAGAAAGATGTTGTGCTCCACAGAGATCATCTCCAGACTGTTAACTCATAACCATGACTGTGTCCAACTCTGTCTCTGTGTAATCTCTCTGACTGGATAAAGATCAGTCTGGATTCATGAGAGATATCAATTATCCATTAGGGATGAGTCCACAGAAACAAGACAATAATTCTAGGTCAGTTTCTCGGTTTCTGTATCTTATTGATGGCGATGTATCCGACCTCAGAAGGAAATGTGTCCCTTTTCAAAACCATATGCACACTTATTTTATTTATTTTTTCTGACCAGTCCTCATGTCCCTAACGGTAAAGACACAAACATCCAGAGCCCCTCCTCTTGTCCCTGTGGTAGCCTCATCTCTTCTTCCTCTCCTCCCCTCTTTTGTCTCCCTCTCTCCCAGTGGAAGTGTAGTGCCGGGCCCAGGGCCCCTGCCTCTAATTGCTAGTGAATGGAGTGTTTTCATGGGGTGTTAGGCAGGGCCCTCCCCTAGATTAGCATGCTTACGTACACACGCAGGCACACACACACAACATGTAGTCAGATACACAAATGGATTAGAGTGTTCACTCATGGGGAGAGGAGGATGATTTGAGCCGACAGAAGCAGCCCTTTGGAGAAAGCCCGAGCAAGCCGGGTGGATTTTCGAGCGCATACACACGTGTGCGCACACACACAGAAACGGAGCGAGAATGAGGGAGACGACACATCAAAGTTGCGCTCACTCATGTGAACGCACACACGCACATACACAAACATACATGCGCTCCATCCCGGCTCCCCAGCGGAGGCCTGGTGCTGTGGAAGACATATGGGGTGAATCATGTGTTAACAGGGAGTACTGATTAACACATCTGGAGGGAGCCGGTGGGGAGCGCGGGGCAAAGGAGGGGTGGCGGGTGAAATAGGGAAGGGGGGGGGTGAAATAAGAAGAAGTGGGAGAAGCGGAAGAGGACGGAAGTAGGTGTAATCTTGATTCATTAAGCCTGATCAATTCGAATAGAAGGGGAAATAAAAAAAAAGGCCGAACAAGAAAACAACAATCCAGGGGACGATAAACACTGGAAGGAATGAGGGACTCTCCACTCATCTCCCCCAGGCGCCATCCTATGCGTCATGTCAGAGGCAGTCAGCTGTGCCACAGAGCCATTCTCACCATATGTCCATCAGTCAGACTGTCTGTCCCGAACACAAAGCATAACTAAAGCGTCGACTGACAGCTGACTTAATTAAATATAGCCAGTCTATAAAAGATCAAATGTAATAAATATACCGGTGCCAAAATAACACTTGTTTTTGTGAATTATTTAATGCATATTTGAGGAATGTGGCATAATATAATTCAGATTATGATGCGTTTCACAAAACTTTTCTTACAAAGTGACAAAAGTATTTATTAGAAATTCATTTAGACTAAAGTTACTCATTAGATGCTTGCTGGAAAAATTAAAGTCCACAAGTTAAGTCTCATCCTTGACCTCGCCTCTATCTATGCTAGCGTTGAGGGCGTTGTCACCCTCCAGGGCTGGGTCAGGCGGTTATGTGCTGCTCCGTGCTGATTCCTATCTATTCATTTTCCATGGCCACAATTTCTTTGAAAAGGCTGCCCCTACACAGAGGAACCCAGATGAACCAGGTACCCACATGGAATTGTGTTGCCTTTCTGTGTGACTGCGAGAGGGCAGTCGTCTTATTTCATCCATAATCTCCGCTTACATCTGTATCCATCTGTGTTTTTCTCTACCATCCACACAGCGTAGCTGCGCTTAAGCCACTTTGACGCAACATAAACACAGACATATCTGCGGTCACGGTCACTTTAGAGCAGAATCGAGCAACCACGCTGGCTCCGAGCCAAGCGCCCACATACAAATCTGGAACTGTCAACTAACACAAAAACAAGTGCACGATATGGTTTATAGCACATATGTTAGCATTATTGTCTGTGATATTGTTATTTTACACGTATCTAATTGAAGCTACAGAGCTGGGTGAAAAGGTGTGCAGAAACATCTGTCACTGTGTGCAAAGAAAACAAGATCTACGCTAAGAGAGGCAGAGACGTAGATTTAATTAAGACTCTTTCACAGCTGTAATCCACTATTTGTACAACTTCTGTATAAATATTCTGTGTGTGTGCAGGCTCAGTTTGCTGTTAATCAAACAAATTATCACACAAACAGAAGTGAGGAAGAGAATACATCTGACCATGGTACTAGGGCAGCCAGCATCTCTTCCATGTCTAAATGCATCTAACACTGTAAAGGAAAGACAAAGATAAAGTGACACTTCAGGGCTTTGGAAGAAACCACCATATCGGAAGATAAAGGGCTACTACAATAAAACTGTGATAATACCAGATAAAGACATTTTTTGAAAGCATATATTGTAAGATATGTTTCAGTACAGACAAACCCCTTCACTTCTAAACATATATCCTTCTTCTAACACCTCTAAATACTAGCATCTAGTCCTGATGTCTCAGATGTTGTCATTTCCAAGCGTGTAGGAAAACCTAAGGTAGCCGCCGCTGAGGTGTAAAGTTCATTCTCTGAGTTTGAAGGATAAGAACTTGTTTTCACTTTGTTACAGAGATTGCAAAAAAGGCAATGTGGTAGGTGTACAGGAACAGAGACTGGTGGGTAACTAACAAAAAAAAGAAGTGTATCTGGCCAGTTCATGTTAAAACACTGCATCCTGAGTCAGATAATTTGCTACTGTGAACTCTCATCAGCTCTTATCATTATTTCAATTGAACTCACGTTAGAAAATGACAAATTCAAAGATGGCCTAAAACATAAATACAAGAAATCTGTGTACAATGTACAAAAAAATATATTTTTAACATATACTTGATGATCTATTACCTGTATAATATCATTTAGTGTATATAGGCTTGGCGGTTCAGGTGGTATTTACTTTCTGTGTGTAGTCATCCACAGCTGTGCAGGTTAAAAAAAGAAAGATGACTGTCAACTGACACGGTTGGTTGATTGTAAATGCAAAGCACGTACTTAACCCTGACAAGTAAGGCGCAGCCACTTTCGCCCCCATGTCTTTGCTGTGCAATGCTGACAATGCAGGTTAACAGGTCACCAAAACCGTCCAATTAAAGCGCTGACCTATTCATCAGTATGGCTTTTTGTTTGCAACGCCTGTAATAACTTTACAGTCGATATATTTACAAGCACTAAAGAAGATGTAAATGATGTAAAAAGTAATAATTGGAACTAAACTAATCACAGTCTACTCAACCAGTGCCCTACCATTCAAACCTCATTTCAAGACCCCTACTGTAGGCAGCCATTTCCAGTTTGAGGTTAGACCTGCTCCTTTTATATTTTGCCATTTATTCGCTGCCTAAAATCAGTTTTCCGGTGGCGACTAATAAAACAGACCCAGTTTGTTTTCAACTGTTTCTGATCCAGTACCTCATAATCTCATTTCAAGCATTGCAACAAGTATGTGCTTCCTACATTACTCGAACGTGCCATGTGCCTCTATTGCACGACAGATATTCAGCGGTTAATATCACCGTATCGTCTGTAGCGGCCTCGATTTAGACACAGTCATCCTCCCTCCCTCCCTCCCACCCAGCCAAGCCAGTCAATACCTCTACATTATTCAAACTCCTCCCCACTTAATTAGATATTTAATTGACTACCTGTAGACAGATGACTGACCCGCCTGCTGGCATAAATTAATGCAAATGACATCCCACATGCCCTCCCTTGAGGTGGATTTAATGGTACAGTCTGGTAAGGACAGAGTTCAACAAGAGGCTGCGGGGGTCAAGCCTAGTCACTGATCAGTGGGGCGGTGACTTGATCAGCGAATCAGCTCAGACTGTTACCTGTTTAGGTTTAAACAAGGGTGTTAAATTCTGAGCTCCGTATTTGTATAAGCCACACTTATTAGGTATTTGTCTGGCTATATGTGTGTGCATGAGTGCATTAGTTTAAATTATTTTGTAAGGGAGCTGCAGGAAAGCAGGAAAAGGGAAGCCACTGGTTGATTCCTCGCCTCAAATCTCATGGCGCCTGGTTCTGCTCCCCAGGAAGAAAGCAATAAAGCACCAGAAATCCCATCGCAGGTGTCTGGGCCCACTGTATGCTAATGGGAAGGATCAGACGCTCTTCTCACATAATGGGGTTTGACAAAGTGAAAATTAACACAACCCCACTCCTGCTGTTACTGTTAGAGGGGGTGGTTGATATGGCTTTGTCTCAGACTATGCCCCACACACACACACACACACTTCCAACAGATACCACACCAGCCGTCGTTCTCATTCTCACCCAGACATTTACGTTGTAGGCCCCCCCCCTCCTTCCCCCCTCGTCCCTTCCTCTCACTCCCCCTCCTCCTGCGCCGCTACCCCTATTCTAGGTGTTTGTGTCCTCGGCATAAACATCCCTCCATCCCTCCTCCTTCCCTCTTTTCTCTTCTTCTCCAGCGACTCTGTTTGCTTCAATGGACTTTCATGACAACTCATTCCGTAAGGGTCCTTTTTTCTCTCCCTCTCCCTCTCTTTCTCCTTCACTCTCCCCAGGTGAAATATTGATGGATTTTTTATGAATAGCTATGAAAAATTCATTCAAATTCCAAAATGAAAAAGCGTAAACATTCCGCATCTGCCTATGCCTCCCGCATTCATTATCCTTCACAACATCCTCACTCGCTCTCCCTCTCACTGACTCCGTTTCCCCATCCGTACCCCTTCCCCGCGTCGCTCCTCCTCACCCGCCGCCCCCTCTGTCTACCTGAAAAAGACATGCTCTGTCTCTTTTTCCGCCACTTGGCCTAATTGCTTAATTTGACCTGCTCTCTCATCAATTAAAAGTCTGTCAGTGGTAGACAGATGGAGGATGGATCAGAGGGCCAGTCGATGGATGGATCAATGGCAGAACAGCTCAATAAGTAAATGGAGATGGCCAGTGATGGAAAAAGGAAATGAGGGAGGGGAAGAAGCAGAAGAAGAGGAGAACAAATTGAACAGACTGTCATGACAAAAAGGTGCAGCGCCAACGTGCCTCGCTCGGATGCTCCGACTCTCTCCTCTTGCTATTTCTCAAATGCGCTCACTTTCCCTCCGTCTTTCTTTTTCTTTTTCTTTTTTTTGCAGCGAACCCCAAAACCTTCTTGTTTATTTTTGTGTGGTCCAGATGTACTAATGTAAAGCAAACCAACACATATATACAAATGAAATCAATTTCAAACAAGAGTGAAGCAACTTCACTTTTTGACTCATCAGTCAAGAGGAAAAATCCACTATTTTACCAGACAAAATAACAGATTGCCTTCTCATATATTCATAACATCATTACATTTCATTGACAAAGAGATAATAAAATATATTGATGAGTACTTCTAGTACAGAAGGGGTCAGATAATTGCGAGGCATGAGTATTTTAATCAATTTAAGCCTGGATGCACCTCCAGTAGTCTTGATGTCAAAGTTGTAATAAATATATTAGCTTTAGATATACTTAAAGGCCAAACATTAAAGTAAATTTGAAGGTAGGGATGTCCCGGTTGGTGTCGGGACCAATCCTGGCATTTTTGAAATGATCGGATCGGTATCGAGCTTCAGCCAAGCCCGATCTTTTTAACTTATTTTAGGTCTGCCATCAACCAAAACCAAGTCCCTGCAGCATCAAACACGTCTTCTGCCTTTTCTGAAGAAGCCGAAGACTACTTCTTCAGTTTGAGTGCCAGTTGGCGCGTCAAGGCTGCCAAAAATCAAAGAAGAGGAGGAACCAGAATCACATGACTCGTACTACACTCACTCACAGAGCGATTTGTAAATTATGCAATTCGGATGTTTCGCAAGATCATTATTCAATACTACCAAGTTGATTCACCACAAAAATAAAGTTGAGTCCACTCACAGCACAGAAGCACAACGGCAAACACACTGAACGCTACATTTAAAGGAAGAAAAAAGTGTAAAATATTACAGAGAGGACCAAGGTACGAGCTTCCACCTTCTCAGCTCTATTTACTGGACTTGAAATAAAACCAATACAGAGCATAATTAGAACCAAATATAAATACATTAATGCTTCTAGGGCAGCAAAAGCGGCGTTTGCTGCACCAGAGTCACTGCACACATGTCAATGTCTCCCCAGAAACAAATGTAAAAGGTCAATTATAAAAAATATATTCCTGATATTTCCTCAGCTAGAGACAGAGAAGGGGGCAGCTGCTCAGCCTGTTTCTGTTTCTTCAAGAATTAGAAAAATGTGGAGATATGTGGCCAATAAGCTAGCTGTTAGTCTATACACAGACAACTTTTGTTTATCTTACTCAAGTGCAAAGTGGTTGTGTAAAACATGCAGGTGGTGGATGGTAAATGGCTGTATGGGTTTTTTATTGCAGTGACAGGAAGAAGCATAGGTGTTTTAGTTACTCAAGTGAAACATCTTTTTTTTTTTTTCCACATAACCTTGAGGTTGTTGTCTCCACTGCTGCCTCTTTGCCGGCTGACTCAATCAACAAACTCCAGCGCAGACTGCAGAAAACAAAAGCAGCTCAACCTAAATGATACCAAAAGGCAGTCGAGACTCTTCATGGAAACGGATCGTAAAGGAACAGACGTAATCGCACACAATCGCACTTTTGCCTGTAAATACCCGATGAGTCACGATCAAGAAAACCGCAAGTCATGTTCCTCTAAACAAATGCGGTGAAACATGGCCTCACATGAACGTACACAGGCACTGGCATGAACGGACGCACGCTGCCACAATTATTTTGTTATTTTCCCCGTCAACACCTTGTTTTAATTAGCTTTCTCATGAGACTGCGACTCGGACCAATTAGGGAAGATTATCAAAGAAGGTCTGGAGTAGGGCGCAGGCCCACTCTGACTCCTGTCCCCAGGGACAGGCCAGGATGAAAGAGACTTCAGTGCTGCACACACACACGCAAACCCAAACACAAGGATGAATTACTCTCTAAAGGAAAAATATGAACCCGGCGTAGGACCTTGCAAGATCGAGTCTTATTGCACCTTTCAATATATCAAGAAACATCCCTACACAACACAGTAGAGTGTATACGCCACGCACACATGGTCAATCATTCTGTATTGACCAGTTGCAGATGGATCACTGAGGAGATACAAAATGGGGTCCTTCCACTCCGTCCCTGAAGGGGAACTAAAACCAGTTCCGTTGATGCAATCACTAATGGAGACACTTCAGAACATTGAGAGAGATTACCGACTCAGAATTAGGCTATAAAAACACACATTAGATGTTTAGGATGAACACAGGAATGAAGGGAATTATATCTGCCACGCTAACACTCGCGCTCTCTCGCTCTTATCTTATGACAAATCAATGGAAGCTCTTTTGGAGTTATGTTCGGCTGAGAGATCCTGATGTATGATCAAGAGCGTTACCCCCAAGGAAAGTGTGTCTGTATAATTGCTAAGGCGTCATTGTTTGTCTCTCTCGCCCTCTGCCTTTGTCTCTCCCCCAAATCGGGAGAAATATCTGCCTAACTGCCGCCTTAATACTGTGTTTATGTTGATCTTAGTGTGATATGTCAATATAAGACAGTGTGTGTGTGTTGGCACAAACTAGTCCATAACCTGATGGTAAGTTAATAGCACTCAGCGGTATTATGTGTAGCAGTGATTAGATTGGGAGGGGCTGATGGCACATATTGGCTTGGTCCCTTAGGTGCAGCTAGAAGAGTCAGAGATCAGAGGTCAATCACCTTCACGATCAATGTCACTCAAAAGAGCCATGTTAGATTCAAAGGCATGCTATATGGCAAACATTGAGATGATTTGATATATCTGAGAAGATGCACAGCCGGATGTTTTCAAAAGACTTCAAGCCACAGAGGACCATCTCTGGGAGCAGGATGTGACAGGAAGTGCAAGAGTGGGGAGAGGTCTAAAAGGGAAAGTGACTTCCCTGGGACTTCATTAAGCTAATCTGGCCACCGATACTAACAAAGTTTAGAAGACGAGGTGAGGAGAAGGCTCAGAAATGAAATGAACACTTATTAGATCAGACCGAGGCAATCGTCTCGTAGCAGAATTCATAGCCGTGCGCACACACACAGCTAAAAAGGCTCAGACAAAGGCCGACACGTAGGACTGGACTGACAAACAGAAGCATATGCACAAAGAGACTACATTTAATATGACTGCATACATGTAGAGAGCACAAAATAAACAGACTTAAACTTTCATGACCAAATAAACCTGCAAGAATGGAGAGACACGGCTATGAGAAAGAGAAGTACACAAATCTACTCACCAAATATGGTATTAGTAGGACAAAAGATGCAAGAATTGGTTAAAGAATCGGTTTCAATATTAATGTACATGTTAGTTTTGTCTATAAAACGTCCGAGTTAAATCACATAAAAATAAATGAGCGGCAACTGCTCGCATAAGACAAGCTGGAACTGGTGATCTATTTATTTATTTTTTAGAGAATTGGAAAGGTATTCACCAATTGACCAACTTATTTCACTTCTTAAGATGACAATGAGTGGTTAGTGGCTGCAACTGAGCTAGAGCCTGCTCGCTACAAACCTGGAGCACGAGCCAGGGTTAGTTCATCTTATTTGCTGGTGCCTAAGACCTATGGAGAAGCAATTCAGGACACAAAGACAGTTTCTGGTTGACTTACAGAACATTGGGATCTCACACACCACTAAGGCGCCAACAGGTGGTATTTCAACTTGTCCCCCGACTGAGACCCGGAGGCCAAGTTTGAAATATTTTCACACTAATATCATTTTTAGAGAGAGGATGTGAAGGAGCGGCACCACTCCCTCTACACCATAAGCAGGCCTGCTAATGGGTAGTCACCTCCTGTATCCTGAATTCCCAGAAGGAGTCACCTCTGCCGTGCGGGGAGTCAAGAAGAACAAGAAGAGGATTTTCTCCACGTTACTTGAGTAAGCTGGTTAATTAATGACTGTGAACAAATTATCCGAAACATGTTTCCATGCAACTAAAAAAGAAACGTAAAGCAAATAAAAAATATGCTGCATTTATGCTGTCTTTAAAGATGGCGTCAATAAAAAAACTTGCAATTGCGCCTCCTGAACAGACTAATATTCGGCCCTTAGTTTCAGAAAGCTGTCTTCACAGGGAGGGGCTGCAGACAGATCGGTCCACTTCAGCTTTGAACATTTGGCCACAGAGCAGAGGCAAAGAAGATGACAACTGGTCGTCATTTTAAAATATGGCGTTGTCGTCATCCCGAAGAGTTGCAAGAATGAGTCATGGATCTAGGACAATATCTCCCACAACACTCCACTTAACTTTCATTAGAGAAGTGAGGGAATATGAGGAGATCGCTGGCTGCGTTTCTGGCGGTGGTGCATTAAGTACAAAAGCACTAAAAGTGTGTAAAAACTACATCAGTGCAAAGAGAAACCATCTTCTGTCAAAGCAACGTATGGCTTTGAGCAACCTATCCTGATCGGCTGGGTGTACACGCAGCTTTGGTTGGCGGGGAAAGAAAAAACGGGTAAAGATGAGCTGCAGTGTGCCATTAGAGGGCAAGTCTGTCAAGAGAAATGCAACAGCATACTCACAAACAACAAGAGCAAAGAGGAACGAAGAGAGGGAGGAAGGAAGAACAGGGGAGAGGGAGAGGAACAGAGGGTAGACGAAGTAAGGCAGGGAGTGCCACGTCGTTCTTAATCTAGTTTGTCTGTCGTAATCGTGTCAATGTCACTCTCAATCAGGCAGCCACAACTAGGGCTATACAACTTCGGTTTGATTGGCCCAAACCTCGTCTTTAAAATGACCTCTACGGGGGAAGGTGTGTGTGCATAGACAGATAGACGGAGAAGGGAAAAAAAAGAATAGAAAGAGGGAGGGGGTGGGGGTAAAAGAAGCGCAGAGTCTTCTAGAGACAATATGAGAAAGAAGGAGAGAGGGAGCACAAATTAACTTTAAACCTGTTACTCCCCCACCTGTCTGTCAGTTTCACTTTGGTCCCTTTCTTTGTTCTGATTTTTCAGTGTGACAGTATTGATTGCCCTCTCTTATTACACAAGAGGATACAGATATATATCTGTGCAGCAGAGCGGTGTACAGACGCTTGTGTAAACTTCACTCATACTCCTGCCAAGATTTCAAACTGGGCCCAGGCTCCAAAACAAATGGCTATCAATACAGAACGTCTCCCTTTTGACCCATGCGTTCGAGCTCCGCTACGGCTTTTGAAGTGTGGACATGGACAACTAAGAAATGAACGCATGTGTTTTCAGGATTAAGATGACACGCGAGGTGACGTTCGCAGCAGCTAACAACAACACTGCGGTTATAAATGGGGTGAATCTCGCTCAATTTGCACATGTCGGCACATCCGCTTTCCCAGAAATGTGTATAAAAGATCTGCGATAACTAATTACAGACAGACCCCGTAAAATATATCACTGTTTCAAAAAAAGACATAGTTACATAATATGTTTTATTGTCATCGGGCACTATATTACTCTGCTAATCCCTGCAGGGCATTTGATGTCGGAAGGACACTGTTTTAGGCCGTGATTTGAGAGATTAGTCCCTCACCGCAGAATATTTACTAAAGACCAAATAATACCACTGTGGCGTCAAGTTTATTTTATTGTATTTGTCTCTGTGTTCGAGCATGCTGAATTAAGCCTCAGGCAAATTAGCAAGAACATTTCTCCACACTTGGTGTTTGTAGCAGTGCACACTTGGTTCTTGGAATATTTTGTGTTTTAGAGTCCAAAAGCCTCGGCGCTGGTTTTGATTATGCAAATTTTGCAAGTATCTCTCTCTTGAAACTGATTTGATCAGTCAGTTTTTGGTACATGTCAGCGCATGGCAGCATTTAAAATTCAAATCTGAGTTTTAAAAGAATCTGTGAAAGTGAAATGCTACTTTTGTTTTTGTTGTTTTTTTTTAATGGTGGTGGAGAAAATGGGTTGATACTTGAGCTGGTGCGTGAGCAAAGAATTTCGGTACATGCACATGCTTCAACTTATACATTTAAATAAATCCCAAGTACGCGTTTTAAATTGTTAGCTTCACATCCAAGTCCATTTCAGGAGATTTGCGTGTGCGGTTCGGTGTTGCCGTGAAAGGAGAAGGGCTCTGGTAGAACAGCAGAGTTTATTGTTCGCCTCCGGTCAGATCAGTTTGCGGATTGGCAATCAAACGTTCCCATTACGTCTTGCATGTCTCTTCACTACAGTACGTGAAACTTGCTTTTACTTCTAGTCCTGTTTTCTGACCCATTTTTGTTAATTTGCCATTACTGGTCTTTCCTACAATTGCAAGCTCAACATTTCTTCTACCTGTATCAGATTTAATGCCATCCATTAGTTTACAATAACTTTCTTTTATTGTGCAACATTGGCAGAAATGCTGCCCTTCCATTAAGGCAACAACAAATATTTGGAAGAGAAGAATGACTGAAATTCATGATAACTGCATCTGTCTTAAGAGGAATAACAGCAATAATGGCCTCACTTGTGGGGATGAAATTAATGCGGCAGAAGCAAAGATCATATTAAATTAATTATGTGAGGTAAGTGCAGAGGAAAAAGGTGAAATTCATCACGCTACTGGGTTTCTCAGGTCGTTTGCCCTGCCAAGGCGGTAATTGGACCTGCTGAAGGAAGGGTTGTTAGCTACCTGCTTTATCAACATACAGACTACGCACTGACGCTGTAATTATTGTAATAATATTCAAGCTGTACATGCTCTACTCAAAATAACAGGATGGATTAGATGAAGTCAACCCATTGTTACAGCAAATGTGCCGGTAGTCTTTTGCTTCTGGGATTCAAGAAGCAACAGTGATGGCTGACAAGACAAAACAGAGGTCTCACTAACCAGTCATTCCCACAGAAGATGAATGCAGGCTGAGTAAGTGAGGCATGACGGTGTTCACTACTCACTACTCACTTCCACTGCTGACCTGTGAGGAGTGTAGACTAGAGCTGCAACAGTTGTTGACTGATCGATCAACAGAAACTTAATTAGTGACTACATGTTTGATAATCAAATAATTATTTCGAGGCACAAGTTACAACTTTGCTGGTTGCTTGGTTACCACTTCAAGATTTGATCTCGCAGCTTTTGTCTTGTAGCACAATGAAAAAGATCCCTTGAAATGCTCCTTAACATTTCAGTTTAAAATCATTTGATTAATATCAAATCTGGTAAAGAGAGTAAAAGGTCATTTGTTCTATTTTAACAAAGAATTATTTCATCTGTAACTGGACTGTGAGGCTGGACCCGACACTTTTCCATCAATGCATGTTCACTGCTCATTAATAATCAACTAGTAAATGAACAGTAAAAGTATTCCTTACATGGTCATGACATAAACACGATAAAGTGTAACACCGTTGTAATGTGGAGCTTAGTGGAAAACTGAGACGACGACAGGAGGGAAATGTATTCCTGGACAAGAGCACAGCGACTGTCTACCGGTAGCCAGTTTTTCTCCCCTCAGGAGAAGAGTTTCCAGGTTGAACGCAGTAAAAAGGATTTTTGAGTGATGTGTGAATGTTGACTTCGGCACACTGCGCGACTTTCCCACTCGTCAGGCAAGTGCTCTCTTGACAGTGCAGATTCATGGCAGGTTGAGCTGTTTTTGGGGGCGATGCTGGAGTCCCTGCGTGGCTTGCTTTGCGCGCTGTCACGGAGCAGTTTTCACATTGGTGGTTAAAGTTTATTGTTTGTCTCAGCTGAGCAAACTCCACTAGTCACTCATGTCCAAATACATTCCTTTTGATGTCGGCACCTTCTACTTCACCCGTCTCTCCTTCCTTCTACACATCGTCTTGTGGCTTGTCAGCGGTGGATACAGAGTTTTCAGGTGTGCTTGAGGCACCTGTACAAATGTTGCCATGACATATGGTTTGCTGCTGCCTATGTCTATATTTCCAGCCGTGATTTTTGTTTTTTTAAACATACAATGAATAACGAATGGATGAATATTTATTGTTGAGTCACTTCAGTTCAATACTATATTATGAGAAGTACAGTCATAGTGCCACAGCAGAGTGAGATGACGCTCTGGATTAGTTAAAGCACAGGGCTAAGTGGGGCAATAACAGAAAAAAAAAAGTTTATTATTAGGCATTGGCCCAATTTAGCAACTAACTAACCAGGCTAGCTAGTCCAAATGAACCCCTAACTGGCCCTCAGCCACTGGGCAATCCTTATGGTTGAACTCAGCAACAGCGCTGTCTGTTGTGGCCTACTGCTGCATAACATATGGTCCTTGGCTTTTCATCTCTCCAGGGATGAAACACCCACACAAACACATGCACAAACTCATTCACACACTACAGAGACGGAGAGGAAAAGAAAGAGAGACCATAATGGAGACAGAAAATAGCAAATAGACATGCTGGTCTCCAAAAGAAACATTAAACAAAGACCAAAACAAGCCGACCCAAATGACAGGCTGGATAAATAAAACAGGCTTTCGGGGCAACCCCTACAGCGGGGAAATATTCCCAGGAGCCACTAGCAACAGGGTGCTCGTGAATGTTGACCAGCTCCTGTAGAAGCGAGCTTTGTTTCATATGTAAAAACTGTCAGGGAGAGGTTTGTCTTGACTGAAAGTACCGGACTGGAGTCCCCTCATTTCAACTTAATCTCAGCCACATGTTCTACTTATTGGAGTAAGTGAGTAAATGTATATGAGGCACAAACACATGAACACACTCACAAAATATGGAGGCGGAGGAACCCCCCTCCCCACACACCCACACACACAGACACATCCACACTCAATTCCTCTCTGCTCTAAATCAAGGCTCAGCCAGGCTAATGCACAGATCCATACTGCTCTGGGTGAATTAACGTTAGTAATAAGATATCATGGCTCTGATTGATCCTCTATTTCCATGTCCACACCATAAAATGACCCAAGCACAGCCACAGCACACCATCACTCTAATGCCGCATCGATTCCACTCTGAAGTTAGGCTACAGACGAAGGTGTAGCTGGAAGTGGGCATTGGTCTGGGGCTCCTATAGATGGTTGCAGGGTTGGGCTACGGGGCTATGGTCTGAAACAACAGCTGTATAAAAGTGTTATGAAAAATATTCTCTAAAAGTGTACACCTCGGTCTAACTTTGAGGAGAATTTGCAAATTTAATCTGGTTTATTACATCAAGCCATAGAAAAATGGCAAGTCTAACTAATATTACTGATAGATTCAGTTGCAGTTTGTTCTTTCTGTTAAGAAGCAATCAGAATTACAGTCACGATTAGTTAATAAGTAAGATTAGAAAACGGTATGTACATAATTCACTTTTTTAATGAAACTTGGGTGACAGTTCAATAAGGATGATTTGTTCACATGTTCTAACACAATTCCTCTATGGCCAATTTGGGCTTTCGCTACTGCTTCACTCTCTTCATAACTTCTTCTGTACCATGGTGTCAAAATTACTTCATTCTCAATATTTAACATCGCTACTTTTTTCCTTCAATGATCTGTAGACATCAGTTCAGAGTCCCCGCCCTTTAAATTCGCTGCACATCTTTCACTCCGCCCTGCTCCTTCTCATCTCCACCTCATTCTGGTTGTCCCAGCCAACCCAACCTAGGTCCTCGTAACTTAAAGAGCCAGTAAGCTCCTTCAAAACTCACCTCATGCAGTGGTTGAAAGCAAACTAGTCTTGTAACCATTGACTTTTATCTTCTTAGTAATGTACTATCATGTGACGTGCTCTTATTGTGGTCTACTGTCCTGTCCTATGTCTTATCTTATGTCTTATGTTTTTGTATTGCCTGCCTAGGGACTGTGGATGCAAATTAGCACTGTTGCTATAATCCGGCATATTTACATCTATTACTGTCTGAATAGATGTTCATTCATGTGCACTGTCCCTATTATATAAATAAATAAATAAACTTTACTCTTTTCTTCCAAATTATTCTGACTGGTTGTCTTCATGTAGTTGTTAGACATTCTGGATCAAGATATAGGTTGCTCATATTGAACAACATGTTCTAAGAGATCAGGGCTCTCTGGGGAGAACACCGTCTGTTGTAGGACTTCTTGTTCTTCTTGCCACTTGAGATAGATATACAAGTCTCAGAAAGAATTTTGGTTGCCTGAAACACTTCCCTGTATCGCGTCTAAAAACATTTGCACAGTGCTGCACACTGCGTTGAGCAGCGGCGGCATAGACGCTACGAACCGTCCTCCATTCAGATCACTCCTGCTACGCGTCAACAACACTGCCTGTTAATGTACACAAGCAGTGTACAACTGCTCTAATTTAGTTAGAGTCCTATTGTAGCTCGGCAAGACTCAGGCTAATTCCCAATATAATTTTATCTTCATCCTGGATTTGGATTTTAATAACTGCTAGTTGGAGAAATAGTGTTTCAGCATCCATATCTCTAGCATTTCTATACATGCAAAAGTTGAAATTGTCACATTTCTATGTATTTCTCATTGTCGCCCTTTGTCATACTTTGGAAAGATCTAGATTGCAGTAAAAACATGTTGATTATTTAAAAAAAAAAAAAATGGTGCAAGTCAACGCCTAGGATTTGTTAGATGGTGGCTCTTGATAGTCTGGAAACCAGTTCAGGGTGTAACCAACCTTTTCCACAATCCCAGCTGTAACAGGATGCCCTGAGTGTTAGCGACCTTCTACGTGATAAGCCTTAACTAAGTGATGGATTAATGGACGGATTGATGTTTGAGGGTAAATGAGCAGCCGATTCTAAGAGTCAAAATGGGCAGAGGGAAAAAAACTTGAGTGCTTCTGACAACGACCAAATCATGACGGCCAGATAACTGTAGCTTTGTGTGGTGCTCCTAGTCAGCGGTGGTGATCACCTACCTACCTACCTACCTGACAGTTGTGCTTGTCCGTGCATGTCGATTCGTTATGTTTTTAGCAAATTCAACCCCTCATACAGCCTTTCTTTAGCTGGGGATTAAACCACATTTTGTTGAAGACTAAAATCATAATATCACTGCATATCGGGGTAATTGCCAGTAAATCATTCAGAGTTCAAAGTTGGAATAAATGTTAATGTGTGGGAAAGTTATCTGGATTTTTTAAGCAAACAAAACTGTTTGGAAAGTCAACAGAGAGAAGCACACAGTAGAATTCAGTGTTGCCAGCTAGTGAGTAATGAGTTGTGTAATGATACTATCTTTGAATTAAATTAATTAAATACATAAGCCAGGAAGTGATATTATCATCCTGGGTTTTGGGGACGAGACACGGCAGTAAGACTGAGGTGGAGGCTACAGATTGGTTCTGCTGGGTTCGAACAAGAATCTACAGCAACAATCTATCCATCGACCACTAATGAGACCACGAAACTGCATAGCGGCACACACCAACTACAACAACATGGAGAGAAAATGAAAGACGGAGAGACTGCATGACATTTCATATTGTCCAAGCAGCCCTGGGCCGACGGATTCACCCAATACCGTCACACGCCAGCATGCCTGATGACAGAGCAGAAGTCATTGAAACCATGTGAGGTTATTTAAGTGGAGCAGTTTTTTTCCAGGAAACTGGTAGTCACAGTCAGAGTTTTGGTCTGAGCTTGAGGACCTGTGATTGATTTGCAAAAACCACCAGAGGGCCAGTCACAATCACGCCAGTCCTCACTGGACGTGGACACTCAAGCTCGACTGGATGCAGACCAACTGGCGAATGCGAATATATACACACACACACACACACACACGAAGAAGAACACACACACACACGCGCGCGCGTAATCATCCAAACAAATTCCTGCCTGTGTGACTTACATGCTGGACGATATCCCATGGCCATTGAATCCTGACCGCAGTGAAGACGCAGACACCACGCAAACACACATATGATCTCACACACACACACAGAGACAAGACACATGCGCACACGTACCTAGCGCTTCAAGGCAAATGGTTTGTTTCCACTGTATAGTCTGTCTGTCTGTTCACATGCTGCACAGACTTATCAGACAAGTCGACTCGCTGTTGTTAGTATACAGGAAAAACAAACCGGATCGGCAGATGTGACAGACGGAGACGCAGACAGACACAAACACAGACAGACACGTTCACATGGCAGCAGACGTGAAGTGACTAATGCGATATAATATCAAACAGGTGAGCGAGCGATTCACGACTGGTGGGAACAGTGCTGTATAAGCAACTCAATTGGCCAGACTAGAGCATAATGCAAAACATACACACATAACGCATAAATGGGGCAGTTTGTTTGAGGCTGAACCAGGTGTAATCTCTCACCCGTATC
Source organism: Planiliza haematocheilus (assembly GCA_005024645.1). Classification (NCBI taxonomy): domain Eukaryota; kingdom Metazoa; phylum Chordata; class Actinopteri; order Mugiliformes; family Mugilidae; genus Planiliza; species Planiliza haematocheilus. Next base: position 9,937,059 of record SRSE01000593.1, read on the forward strand.
TCTCTCACACACACATTTCTGCCCACAGTTGCAGACAATAGCACGCAGAACAAAAGGCATCACCACGTTCACATTAGTGAGCCAACAGGGCTATTTTTATATTTCACTGAGTCACAAAGAGTCTTCTCCCAGCAGCATGTCACTATTCTCATATCAAAGCTGCGTTTATAGCAGACAAAGCTTTGAAAGTGGGCCATGGCTCATAAAATGCCTTTATGTCTCTCGCCGGTATACTAAAAAAAACCAGAAACAATGCATTTTAAGTCTGCAATTGGTACTAGTGTGTGTGTTACTTATCTTATTATACGTGTGTAAAGAGTGTGTGTATCCATGTGGGTTCTTGTACAGCACACACACACACACATCTGTGCATATGTGAGTAAGCTGGTACACTTCGCTTCCCCTCCCCTCCTCAGTTGTGTGTTTAAGTGCGTGTAGGTGTTGTTGATTTAATTCCCTCTACTGACATTGTTCTTTTCCGATCTTTTTTTTTTTTATGGCTGACAGAATGTGCAGCCTTAACACTCAGCTAACAACCCTGGCTTCCTGAATCGCATGTAACCTAATCACTAACACCATCTGTTAATTATGTTAATACAAAAATGCCTTGGCTGCTATTCACATCCATTCTCTGAATTAGCACCCCACTTCCCCGCCGAGCAGCGCGCTCCCCGTGCTTTCTCCCCTTTCTCTTGTCCAATCCTCCCCATCATCTCGGGCTTCCATTTTCCTTCATTTAAAATCTTGTCTTTCTTATCCTTTCTAATTCTATCTCCTCATTTCCCTTGTACGTTTTTTTTTTTTATCGTCATCCTTGCTAATCCTTCACATCCTACTTCTCACCATCATCCAGTCCCCTATTCACGCCGTCACCCCCCCGTCCAAATGTACCACTCTGTCAAAAATCTCAAACTCTTAATTCCTCCTTCTCCTCCTCCTCACAATCCCTTCTCTTACACTTCTCAGCCTGCTATCCCCTGTGTAGCTGTTGTTGCTCCCTTCAGTGAGTCAGAGGCTAAGCTGGCTGGAAATCCCCAGAGAGGCTTTGTCGGGATCCAACTTATTTTGAGTGATATCGATCCACTCTTCCTCTTAATTGTTATTCACTATGCTAATCCGCATTTATAAATCCAAGTTTCTATTGATCCGTAGCAAAATGTAATAAACTTTGTCTTACACTCATGCACAAAATAAGCATTATTGTAATGCGGGGAAAACATCATTTAATAGTCGTATACAGTGTTGGTCATTATATTAACACAATCGAGCGGCAGACCTCGCAGCGCATAATCAGAGGTATAAGTAGGCCTGATAGTATTGTGACTATCCCCAGGGAGACTCTGTTCGAGCCTAGGGATGAAGTGGGCAGTTTGCCCAGGAGAAGCAATGCATACAGCGGCACAAAGCACGGTGTTAACCATATGCTGGACTTGAGAAACAGAAAGCAAAATAAAGCAGTCAAGGAACGTTCATGCCGTGTTCACGCTCATGTCTGTGTGTGACCGGGCGCTAATAATTCAAACTGATAGTACGATAAGAGGCCAGTGTTTTGTTTGTAACATCTTTAACAAGAGTCTACGACCTGCGAGCAGCTTTCCGAGGCCGTAACAATCCTCTTAAAAGAAACAGCTTGCACATTTGGTTCCACATCATGCCCCCCTTCCAAAAAGCTTGGTCTGTTCTGATTGGTCAGATCTGATGTCCTGAGCAGGCAAGATGCAAACATGTTTGAACTGAGAGCCAAAGTTTTAGGAAAGACCCGGAAGGGCATTTTCATTGGAAACTAAATTAGCATACACCCATCGGTAGGATGAGTCATGAACATTTTTAAATGGTTTTTCAGGAGGTGACAAACCCTCAGGAACACTTACCAAGTGTTCTGGTCAGTGCTGAGCCAGAAACACGTGTAAACAGATAAGTGTGGCCGTAAAATGTACGTCTTTGTCAAATGCTGCATATTAAAGAGAATGTTGAGTCACTTGTGTGTTGTGTGTTTCTTCAAAACAGAGCAGAAGTGGATATGCAACAAATATCGTTCTTTTTTCTGGACATTTGGTATTAACAACTTTGAATCTGCCGTTTTTATTAGTGATCATTTTTGGTCAATCCAAAACATGCCATAAATTAGTTTCCAAGTCTTAGACGATGTGTTCAAGTGTCTTGTTTAGCCCGACAAGCAGTAAACTGAAGTAGTTACACAAAAATTAATAATTTATCTAAACTGTTGCCAATTGTATTTATTTATTTAATTTTGTTTTGTGGTTACACTGATAAAATTAATGTATCAGTGCAGCTATCTGTCATACGGGCACAGTTTTCACATCATACTGTGTTTTTAGCTGAAGCTGATGGGAATGCCACTAATAAATAAATATATAACTGTTACTCATAAAGTTACTGGACAAACTTCCTCATGATGTGGACTTAGAGCTAGTAAGCTACAGTAAATACAACACTCAAGGTCGAGGGATTTCACACATCACCACAATAAAACACACAAACACACTGGGGTCACTCAGCCTCTTCAGTTCCCAGTCTTACATCTCAGCCACACACACATGAAGGAACTATAATTTCCATTGCTTTCACACACCCACACATACAAGCAGCCACCCCTCATACACACTAGCAACCACACATGCAAACACTCACCACCCCGCGCACTCATGCCCTGGCCTCCCACAGCTGGTTGAGTGAGGCCACAGTTTGGGTGAAGCACAGAGTTTCTTACACTTGGACGTGAATGTTATTTATTCTGTGAGCGCTGCACAGTGAGAGGTTCATGATGGGAGGTCGGAGCAGGATCACTGAGCAGGGCTCTGGTACTGACAGGGCAGAAACGGCTGAAAGTTATTTCCGCAGTTTTAGGCTCATATGCGTTTGCAGATACGGTGTGCTCATACACACCCGCATACAACGTGCACACACACACACACACACACACTTTGTCCTCCATGGCCCCTCACTTTGAACATTATAGTGTTTCTTCTGTGCATGCCCTTCGCCGCACCTCTGCTTAATGTATCCCGGAGTGGAGAGAGTCATGGCGCATTGGTGATGACACCTAAAAGCAGTTCAACATGGGAGTCTGATCTCTATACTCCTCCCCTGAGGTGTGAGGTGAGAAGGGGCCGGGTTAAGAAGGGGACGGCTCCCAAAAACAGCTGCCAGCCTGTTGGACGTCACAGTGCCCCTCTGGGCGCCACAAAGCAGGCAAGAGACTGGCAGAGAGGAGGCCAAGGTTGTGGCCACACGAGGAGACTCTTGAGGAGGCAGCGTCGCCTTCACTACTGGGCCTCCATCTGTCTGGCCCCCTTGATACGACTTTCTCCATTTATCCTTACAAATTAATACACGCAGGTAACACTGTAGTCATCGCATCTGCCATGACGCAAAGCAATTTCTGCCATTAACTGTTAAGGAAAACACATTATACATCTTAACTAATGACTAAACTGAAAAAGAAAGTTTACATGAGCGCTCCACTAAAAGGATCAAACTCTATTTTTATTTTACTCCATGCCGTCTTCCTTTCCAAAACACAGCGAAACGAAACAAACATTCACCCCTACGCACGTGTGAAGTGAACAGAAATCTCTCCATGTGTTTATATGTAGACAACTATTTCAAAACATTACCAATAAAAAATGTGTCATGTAACCACCTCAAAGGGAGCAGACTGACCCGGTCTGCCGTGATCGGAGGGAAGTTTAAATGGGACCGATAGGAGGTGGAGTATCATGGCCATGGCAAAACAGAACTGGTCTATATCTGGGTGGAGGCCTTAAAATATTAAAATACGTTGATAGTTCTTGAAGACCTTGATTGTCACAATGCACAAAACACAATACGTAATAAATATAACCATTTAGCATTGTACTCTTTCTTATTCCAAACAGTTAAGTATGTGAACACAACAACTGTTTGTGATTGGAGCCAAACTTTACTGCAACGCACGCAGTAAAACGTGGCTTTTCGCAGACACACAGAAATACTACGTAAAATATGGATGTGGAATTTTCTGTATTTTCTCTGCGGTCGAGGGATATTTGATATTTTGCGGCTCACGCAGCCTTGGAAACAGTAGTTACCCTCGTTAGAAGTAAGCATATGTTACAGGTGGTGTGGAAGGCAGTAGAGAGTTGGCAGGTAGGAGTGAGTGGAATCTGCTGCCAGAGTGGGAGCACTGGTGCCAAGGTGAAACCTGAGTGGACCGTACAGCTGAGCTCTTCAGCCCAACGCACACATACACAAAAGTGATAGAGCACATGTGCACAAAGGCCGTGGAAAAAATGAGAAAGTGTAACTGAGAAACAAACAGAGCCGGACAGCTTTTGGCAAACAATCTGACTCACTCACAATTACAGTATAGCCGGAATAACAACAAAAAGGAATAACCAGTAACACGAATTCAAACACAGCTTTACTGTAACTCTTCGTTTCGTAAATATCTATTAGGCTATAAATATCCCCCGGTCTGTGTTCAGAGTGGGCTAATGTGGACCATACCGTGTGTGTGTGTGTGTGTGTGTGTGATGTGGTTATACGGCAGCTGTATTCTCTGGTGTATGCGTGTTTGCGTGCGGATGCGTGTGTAGGTTTTCGTGCCTGTATGATAAATGGCAGCCAGACATTGGGTTAAGAGGCAGGGCGGCCCAGATGGACTACTGTTTGTGCCCATTCTTTGCCAACATAACACATAACTTTACAGATGAGACACACAGTCACACACACATGCAGGCACAGGCAGGCAACACACCACTGAACACCAAGCGGTGGCACTGTGACATGTTTTTAGAAAACACAAACTAACCTGGAAATTAATCGTCTCTCATTACGGCTGCTATTCCTATAATTATTGGCTTTTTGGGATTTTTTTTTTCCTCTTTTCGTACAACCCCCAATACCACACCACTTTTCTACTTCAGTTTTCATCCTGTTTCTCCTCATCTGTCGTCCTGACTGAGGACCTTTTACTGGAAGGGTAATTTTCCCGCTCTCCATACCTCTTAAGAGTGTTTGCGGGGTGAGGTAGTGTGTGGATGTGGGTGGTAGGGGGGTGATGGAGATTTATTTTTTATTTTTTTATTTTTTTCAAATGGTGAGCTGAGGGGTGTCTTCTCTCCACCACATCCTCCTCCTTCCTGATCCAGGAAAACATACACAATTCCAGGACTCCAACCCCCCCAACACCCCCACCCACCCTCCAGCCTGCTGGTCCCATCCTCAGCCAGGGACTTTCCAGAACTGCCCTTCCCAGCTATGGAGCGCACGACTCAGCCACGGTCAGCCTTCTGTACCTTGTGTGGGGCTCATGGCATCATTATGGGAAATAGCGGCGTAACTTATGTCATATGGCATTATGTCACATTTTAGTCTTTAATCCAGTCTATCAAAGAAACTAAAACTAAAAGCACTCTTGGGGAGAGTAAAAGAAGTAAAAAAAAAAAAAAAGTAGATAATAACACATGAGTCAACAAGTTAATAATCACAAAACGCACCACCCAGAAACTTCACTGGATCAAAAGTATCGGGTCAGTTTTTGAACTGGTTCTCTAATAAAAGTTCTTCAGAGGTTGTTGTGATTCAGCAGGTGTGATCACAGGTTAGCTCTGCTGCTCGGGGGAACACATGGACCCTTTCTGATACAACCGGCATCATAAACAACGCCGTAAAATCCGGATTACACATACGTACCTTCATCTTCCCCCGCTAATTTTTTTTTGGATGATTCAACTTCCGCTCCAACTGTTGAAAATCCAATCACTAGTAGTAGCTGTAGCTGTGTAGCTGTAGGTGTGTGTGAACAGGCCGCCTACGTTAAACAAACAAATGTTTCAGAGCGGGTATTCCCACCAGCATGAATTAATTTGACTACATTTTGCAAGAATTTGAGGTTCTTCTGAATTTCGGACATCTTTCATGGTTATTCTCATCCACTGTGAAACAAGAGTCACTGCAGGATACACAGTGCAACAATACACAGTAGAGACTTTGAATCAGAGGAACAGATTGCAGTCTAAAAAAATCTGTTTAAAAGAAATCATGTTGACACAAAAGGAAGGTGTTACCACCTTTAAGGCTACAGTTGAATATAATTATTCAAAACAAGGCTTTCAGAGACCTACCACACATTAACTGTTACCTGATGCCAGAAACAGCTGCATGGGAAAGCACCTATTTCTTAAGAGAGCTGTGACTAAAAAGAAGTTGGCCACAATGTAAACACATGTCAGAACGATGACCGACAATTTCCCATTATAACTCTCTGTCCACTCATCCTGGTAGTGCTAATTCCTGTCCTTACAACTCCAAGAAAATAGGCGAGATTATCTTGTCTGAATATAGCACACGGAGCCCAAACAAAACCCCACAGACCATGGGCTTCCCGCTCATCAGCAGGTGAAGGGGGCGACTTCCCAGCCCGGGAGAGGGGGGCCCGAAGATGGGGAAGAAGTGGAGTCAGCATCCCTTGAGATGACCTAACCGAGCAGGGACATGGGGAGGCTTTGTTTGGTGCTGCAGCTGAAAACATTCAGCCCCCGGGCCGCACTAACACATCACTCTTATCTAAGAAAGTGCACAACACCTGACAAACACACACACACGAAAACCTTTTAGAACACGGAGCAAGCATCAGAGAAGAGGGTGATAAGACCACGCTCAGGCCCGTGACGTTTTGTTTTGTACGCTGGACATAGCGTTAGAAGAGTCTGTGAAGGGACGACGGCCGTGTGCTGCTGCACACATGTTTACAGCACTTCCAGTAGTGTGTGACAGCACAGAGAGGAGGTCAGCATGATAGCAGCATCCTGGAAGGACTCAACCAAAATACCACAATGAAGGACACGATCTGTAAATAACACACACCCACGCTGGCATATAAGCCTTCAGTGGGCTACTGTCAGTCACGTGCGCACGCACAATTTCTTTTAAATAACCCCCCCCCCCCCGCCATCTCGCTCCTTTACGCTCACACACATGCACACACGTACACAAGCAAGCCACATTATACAATTGACTATGAAAGGACATCAGGCTCATAACTCTGTTCCCCTGGGGCAGAAGGGACCCAGTCACTGTCAGGCGAAAAACAAAACAAAGAGATGGAAAAACAGAGCAAAATAAAGGCAGGAGAGGAGACAGCCGCTGTGTGATTAGAATAAACGGGGGAGAGATGAAGGGAAGCTGGGACAGAGGCTACTACCTATTCTTTAATATAGCTGGGAAATCTTCCCCCACTCTTCCATGACTGAGGGGACGACAGGTTTGGGTGATTTTCTAATATCCAGCGGCCTGCGGTTATTGTGTTGCCACGCTGTGTGTGTGTGTGTGCATGTGCCCGTGAGTCGTCTGGACAGAAAGTATACAGTCTCAGGTAATGGCAAAGAGATATTGTAAGAGGGAGACAGTAAGAGAAACAGATGAGGTGGCGCGCTGAGATGACGGATGGTGACAGAGGAACAGAGTTGGGCTCGTTACTTAAATAGAGTAATGTGTTGAACAGCACTCGTTATTTTAAAAGTAAGTAATGCCTTATTTTACTTGTGTACTCAGTGTAACTCCCAGTTACATTAGTTTTGTGCTAAACAACAAAAGGCAATTCTGCAGTAAAAACAGGTAACATGTCCGGTACCATGTATGATACTATCTCTATTTTCTCTCTATTTTAGTTCACAGTCATTATTTAATACAGCACTGCAAGGGAGCAACAGAGGGCCTTAAATAGTATATGAATCTTCTTTGCGATTAATATTTAACTATACAACAAGTAGTACTACAAGGTCCTGTGAAAAATAGCTAAATTCCAGTTTCACAACAATTTCTTTGGAAGCGTTTTCTTGCCAGTGAGCAGTTCTGATTTGCTCTGAATCAACAAAAAGACTGGCTGAGACTTTCACTGTTGTAACACTCGGAGCAAAACTGAAAATATTTAAAGTACAAGTAATTAAACCTGATTGCCGTAATATAAATCTGATATACTCTTAAAGTACCCAAGAGATTATTGAGTTTCTACGTTGAGAGAATCTGTGAATAATAATAATAAAAATCTTTTCAAATGGGAATTGGGATAAAAATACTTTCAGAACTGGCAGCGAATCCTGTTTCAGAGCAGAGTCCGTGGCTCGGTTACAGATTTTGGATGGCTGTCTTCATCCGCAATATTACAACATGGCTTTCGCGCAAACTAAAACGTCTCAAGCGTATTTATCCGGAGGCAGCGGGTCAAACCGCACAGCTCCTGAGTGTGTTATGTGTTTGCGTGCGCATGTGTTCAGGTTTCTGACCAGGGAGAAAACGGGCAGCAGCTGAAACACCCCTCGTGTTGGGGAAGCGAAGCCCACATAGCACAGCTGTAAACGCACACACACACACACACATCGAGTGTGTGTTTGAGTATATTATGAACATGAACCAGCAGGCCAATAAAAAGACCACAACAAAACGAGCACAAAGTCTGTGATCTACGAGGACGAAACAGCTCGAGTACAGATTGTGTGTGTGATTCAGTCACTAAAGTCTGTACGCCCTTAATGCACTCTTGTAGATCTTTTCACACAGCACAAACACACACAGACACACAAACGGCGTGCAGCCATATGGTCAGATCATGAGCATAATGAGAAACACTTCTGGGGGGGGGGGTGGGGGGTGGGGAGGGAGGCAACAAGACAGAAGGGGAACAAATTACTGCGTTAGGCTGGAAAGCAAAGATGAGTCCGGGAGAGAAAGAAGTTCTTCCTTCAAGTGAGTGCAAACTGAACACATAAACTGCGACCCCAGAGAGGATCAGATTCCTCACACTTCCTCCTTTCACTCCGCATGCGAAAAACACGACCCCGCGCTTGTTGCCATTCTAATATTAACCCGAAAAGCCTGACACCTGTAAAGCGTGCCAGGAACACATCCAGCACGACGGACTGTGATGATGATGACAAAGAGATGAGAGAATCTTTAGGAAAAACAGCCCCAAACGAAGGGACACATGTCGCCTGAAATCATGCACTACATCAGATCCAAACGGAACCAGATGTTACCGTTAAGTCAACCCTGAATCATTTTTTGAGTCACTGTTTCATCTGAAGTTCGTAACAGGAGGATTTTGTTCTAAATCAGTTCAGATGACATAATGTGAATGTAAAACTAATCTTTATCATTATTCCATTAATGGTTCATACGTGCGTTTGCCATTTATTAAACTAAAATAAGCTCGCCTGGCCACATCAGTGTATAATGTAATAAAACTATAGAATAATATTGAATTATTGCTCCCATGTCTTCCCCGGGGCCCGGGGCTGGAGTATGAGGAATGTTCTCTCAGCTGCGGTAGATGTTTTGTCTGGGCACTGAAAAATAAAGTTTGTTTATGGAAACTGCCACTGCAGAGGGGAAATTTTGAGTGGTGTAACATGTTTTTGCCCACATTCAGTGGTAAGTCAAAAGACCCCTCGTCAACACACAAACACATGTACACCCCTCCCTGTTTCTCCACCTTCCTCAACTGCTTCTTTTTCTCTCCCTCTCTCTCTCTCATACACACAGACACACACAACCAACAGTGTTTATGACACTGAGAATTACAAAATAACTACCACAGCTCTTACATTCATTTACTGGAATGTGGCCTTGGAAAGACCCCAAAGACAGAACAACAAACGCACTGCAACAATTAGCTAAAGCTCCGTCACTGGTTTATAATAAACTATACACAAACAATATAAAAGCCTGACTGCAAACGGCCCCTTTAATGCAGGGAGAGTGAAATCAAACTGTGCCGGCACTGGCCAGGTCTCTGCTCACTGAAACACAGATGTGATGACTTTAGCCGCCGCGGTCACGTGGGACAACTTCCCGGCCTTCCGTGAATGGAGAACGCCAACTCAGCTGGCTGCTGTAGCACCTACCTGTTGACTCACGCCGATGACATCACCGTGACTATTCTGATCATATGAAACCAGAGCTGGTGGGTGAATGAGGGACACAGAAAAGCGAGGAGAGGAGGAGGAGGACGGTGGCGGTGGCGTTAGGGGAATCAGATGACCATTAGGTCACTGCCTGCAGGTCTACTGGGACCGGGAGGACAGCCGGGTCAGCAGATCCTACACCTGCGTGAGGGAGATGTAGTGCTGAGTAGGAGGACTGATGACTCCAACATGGAGTCTGAGAATTAACTTCACTGGCACAGAGGACTGTGGCCGTTTGAGCATGAGTAACATCAAAGAGAAAGGGAATAAGGGAATGAGAGCTGTGAGGAGGATATTGCTGAGTGTGTCAGCCTGTGGTGTGTATAGTGCAGCAGTACACATTCCCTGAAACTGCATGAACTGAGTATACATCTGCATGTGAGTAAATCTGCACAGTACGCCAAGACAGGGCAGTGTGTATGTGTGTGTTATGTGAAGATCATAACCAGAACTAAGTGATGCTGAGTCAGATATATCTGTTCATTTCCTCAGTAAGGTCTGTGAGAACCACTGATGTGGTCTCAACGGGCCGGTAGAGACCAAAACCAACCCCAACCATACCCAGGCACACCAGGAAAAACAACACGCAGCCAGCCAGCTGCCTCCAGCCAACTCAGACTAGCATGCATGAGTGTGTTGGTCCAATCAAAGCTCCCACTTAGGGGAAGACAGCGGCTTTCCAGGCAGAGGCCACAGCCCAGTCCAGGAAGCCGCTTTCTGCACCTGGACTAAGGCAACAGGCTGAAAAGAAATGTTACACTTATGAATGAATACACTCCACGAGGCAGTGAGTCTACACACGCCGGCATGTCAAATTAAGTTATCAAATTATTTGTTTTTTGTATTAAAATAGATGAGTCTGAAGCTGACAATGTAAACACATGAGTAAAAGGTGAGTGGTCCCATCAGTACATGTGACTGTTCAGAGTGAATCACTCACGGTGCCCCGTCTTCTCATCAAACCGGTGACCCACATTTGTTTCAAGATAAAGAGTGAGCCGCCACATTAGCGCTCCGGAGCAAAGATTCATTCACATGTTTCTAATTTTGAACCGATGAGTTTCACCGCGCTGGTCCTCTTTAAACTACACCCACACATGCTCATCTAGTCCAAGCACTGACACACACACACTCAGACACGCACACAAAGGACAAAACTATGTTTACATGTGCGGTGTTTTTCATCGCTTTCAAGGATCAGCTGTTTGTCGTCGGTGCAGCCTTTTTTTGAGCTGGCATAACTTTGACCCCGGCCACAAAGCCACAACCCAGCGTCAACATTTCTGCTCTACCTGCCAGGATCCGCAAGCAGCGAGGAGAAAAAGAATGAATGGGAGCTATATATATATATAAATTATCATCATACCATGTATATACTGAATATATATACAGTATATGGTGTGCACACTTGACACTAGGGGATCTTACACCTCAAAGACAGGTAGGATATAGTCAAAGGTATTCAGAGTTTAATATTACACTAGCATTCACATGAAGGCAGAACAGCATCAAAATGAAAGAAAATTTGGCTATGTAATGAGATATGAGATTCAGATGAAAACAGAATAAGAGGAGGAAGGAGAAAACGTGTGTATAAATGTGTCTTTTCATGATTCATGATTCATAAGCGTGCTGCCACAAAGCCTGCACGGTGTAGTCGTGAAGTGATATATGGACAGAATGATGGCAAAATGAAAAAAAGAAAAAATGTCTTTGATGTGAGTGCGTCTTTGTCCATATCTTGCTCCAGTGCATCCTGTCACACGCTCTCTTTTTACCCGTCCCGTCGGTCGTGATTAGGGAGTAAATCCCTGCATTTCATCCCCGTCGTCGTCCCACCCTTCTTCCCTTTTCTTCACCCCCCTCTGCCCCTAACTCTCTCTAATTGCCTCTTTTACCCTCTAGCCTACCCCCTGTCCCACAGCACACTGGATACAGCAGCTCTCTGTAGACTGCTAGGAATCCACATGGACAGGACAGGAAAGCACATCCTCTATCTGCCAAGGGTCCCCGATGCATTAAGGCCAGTGGGCCACAGTTCCTCAATGACAGAATCTCCCTGGGACATTGGACACCTCTGAATTGAGCAGATTAATCCTGGAGGAACTGGAAGCTCGCTGAGGAATTCACTTGGCATTGAACTGTATTGAGATTAGTGTTTTTAACACTGCAGTACATTTCCTGCTGACAAGGAGGCCGTTATTTGGCGGCGATAGTGGCAAGCAAGAAACAGGTTAAGGCAGGACACTGAAGAATGTATTTCCAGATTATTTACATGGAGATCATTGGTGAGATGTTTAATGAATTACTGACAAAATTATGTTGCTTCTTATATGGGACAAAAATTACCAAAGGTGGCATAAATGTGAAGGCATTGGAGCCAATGGACAATAACAACAGCATGTGGAGCGGGGCAACAAGTCAGGCCAACAGGTTAGAAAATAAAAGCCTGTGTGCAGACTCTGTCACATGGCGACACCTCAAACTAATCTAAGCACCTCAAAGACAACCTGCATGTTAACATGTTGTTATTTATATATGAAACAGCTTTTGGTCAGATCCTATGGAAACATAGTACAAGCTTTACAGTGGAAAAATGGATCCGGCAAGCTTCATCGTCCATGAAGCCACAACTTGGGGCTACACTAAGAAATCAAATTATACTGCGGAAAACAGACAATAACCCACTACTTAAGTGCTTGTAAATCCACCGACTGTGAATAAAGACTGGTTAAATGAGGAAGGCTGAGAGCATCCATGCTGTATCGGCAACAGGTGCAAACAGACAGCGAGAGCAGTTATGGAGTGTGTGATTTGCTTGTTGGGCAAAAACAGACCTGCTGTTTGCCCTCCCCTCAGGCCCTCTTTCCGTGTCTCTCACCTGCTCCCTCTTTTATTTCCTTGCACGCTGCCCTCCTCCTCACGGCAGCAGGAGCAACAACCCGCGTGTTTGTTGTCTGTACATTTCTGTATGTGTTGGTGTGTTTGTTTGTCTGTGTTTGCTTCACAACAGCTGGATCTTGTTTGCTCTCTTACACCAGGCTATGGGATTCATCATCGCTTTGAGGACGCATACTGAAAGTGGAAAGGGAAAGGTGTTGGCACTGTGTTTTGCAGTTATGAGACATAGAGAACATAAGGTTCAGTGCAAACTCACATATGCTGATGACATCTTTCTCATGACACTGTTGTTGTTTCAGCTACCAACAACGGTGCAAATTTGGTTATTAAAGTGAGACACGCCCGCCAGGTGTGTTGGTGTGAAGAAAATACATAAAAATGTTGTTAGATACACCGATCAGGCATTACAGTTGTGACTCGTCAGAGAATGGACGTGGGCCTTCTGAGGGTGTCCTGTGGTGTCTGGATACAGGATGTTGTTAGTGGGGGCCTTTGGGTGCTATGGGATGAGGGGAGGGGCCTCTGTAGATCATCACACAGATACCTGAACAGTTTGGGATCTAGTGAATTTGGAGGCCAGGTGAACACCTTGTATTGTTTTTCATGTTTGAGACCATGTTGAGTTGTTCCCAAACCAAGGCATTGCTATAGGATGGGGGTGTCTGGGCTGGGCTGGTCTGGTCTGGTCTGGGTGGGCGCTACATGTTTAAGTAACATCCACATGAATGCCAGGTCTTTCCCAGCAGAACATTGAACTGTCAAAAGATGGTAAAGATGATGTTATTTACTTCACCCATCAGTGGTTTTAATATTGTGGCTGACTGGTGTATACCACTATCAAAAATAGTAGGGCTGCACAGACTGTACAGTGTAAGACACTCTGTCTTGATTGAGAGGAATGCTTTACAAAGAAAAGGTTGTCCCAAACTAAGTCCTCTGTTTATGTAATTGCCTGTCCACATGCGTGTACAGTACCTCAAATTAAATGTGTGTGTCAGAAGGGGAGGCGGTGGAGAGAGAGAGAGAGAGAGGGAGAGAGTGAAAGAACACCACACTGTGATCCTTAATAAGTGCACTCAGTGTACGATACAAATTCCTACAAGGTGGAGATAAATACACAGCGGTCCCCACCTTCCCTCCACATCCCTCGTTCTTTCTTTCTCCTGTCCTCCTACACATCCTGGCTCTTTCATGTGCAAAGCAGATGGAGTCAATTGACATGCTAATGAGACAAGGACTGCTTCACAGCAGTCCTGGAGCCACAACACCACACACACGCGCACACACACACACCTACATACATTGACTTGGATATCGGCATCCACACTGGAGCAGCCCCCCCCACACACGGAGACGCGCAACTACCCATCCACTTACCGACACACAAACAGGCATGCATATGCATCATTTGACTCATACTGTATAGTACTTTTGAATAAATTATGAGGCAACGGTGTTTGTTGATGGGCTTGGACTTGGGACTCCACTGAGGCAAGCATCGTAGTGTGTAGAGAAGCACTTAATTTTTTTTAAATCTAATATTTACAACAAAAACATAATCATCAGCAATTCAACGCTTTCTTCAGCGTGCACCAATTACGAGGCTACGAAGGACAACCTAATGCGCAAATACAGGCATGCAATGGAGGAGTGACCATCAGATGAACCAGGACATTTCCCAGTGGGCCACCACATAAACTGGGCCGTTGGCTCAATGAGGGGGAAAAAATAAAATTAAACATAAGAGAGAGACAACGAGGGAGGGAGAGAAAGAAAGGGGGAAAGAAAGGGAGCGCAGTTTAGTTGAGGACCACTGTGATCTCTCTCACATCTGTTTGTTGGTTTCTCTGGATGGATATTTGATGACAAGCAAAAAGTTTATGTTTGTCACTCTGCTTCAAACTTCATAAGGAGTGGCTTGCGGAAAAAAATAGGAGCCGGAACATAGTAAACATCAGTGGTATTGCACTTTTAGGCCATTTCCGCTCTGGCTTCACTTTGCAGATCCGGTGGCTGTGATCTTTTATAGACCATGATGTGGACTGTAATCAAAACAAAACTACAATGACAAAATCATCCATGATGAAGTGGCTTATGAAGACGAAGGAAGTCCATTGTCCAGGATGATTCTGTTTTCAATTGCACTTAATTTTAAAATATCACAATACAGCGAACGTTACATTCAGCATGCGTAAACATTGAAATTGTCTGCACACTCAAGTGTTTAGAAAAAAAACTAGGAAGGCCAAGTATACCTGGAGACAGGCAGCACTCTGCATCGACTACACTGCAAAAACCGCTGCAAAACAGCCTTAGCCTAATTCAAACGGTCTGAGTGGTCATGAGAGCACGACCTCAGCGAGTTTTGCTAATGAGGTGTGCTAATGAATTACATGTGTGAGTTATTGTCTCACAGCTAAAGCAGGTGCCTCTCCAAAGGTAATGAGTCAGGCAGCGCTAAAGAGGCTTGATGGTCCTACAATAATCTTTCCAGCTGAAATGCTCTTATTATTATTATTATTATCAATGCACCAATTAACTACAGGTTGCTCCCACAAGAACAGTTAGAACAGCTCTAACATGGTTGGAGTGTTCAAGCTTGTCAACTAATCTTATTTACACTGCATAAACCTGCTCCTGTTGCTGTGACAAATCTCAGATCAACACTTTAATCCAACTAAGATGTTCCTTGTACACAGTGTTTTTATTACTGGAGTTATGTAGGCTTACTTCAAAGGTTTTCAATCTGGAGAAGTCTGGTTTTTGAGTGGAGCTGACTGCAAGTAATAATCATTTATTTTTGTTTTTTCTTTTCCAATAAATGAAGTGAAATTATTTATTTAGGTGTCAAAAATTTAGTCCGTATTTATGCCCAAAGCTCTTGCAACACACCAATGTTAAATTTCTGCAAAGAACGTTGCAATCAGCGCGGATAAAAACCATCAGAGAATGAACGCAGTGCCGAGTCTGTCTGGTAGGGAGCATGTTATACTGATGTTACCGGGTGAGTGCACTGAGCAGCACTCGAGGCCAGATTAACAGGTGACATTTACGAGGATGTGAGCGTGTGAGAGTGTGTGCGAGACTGGCAGGGCCAGGAACTGAGTGATTTAGGGCTCCCTATCAGCAGACAGGAGTCAACTGCTCCCACTACTCCCTAGCCGAAAGGGCAGGCTTTATAGCCAGATCCTGATATATGTCCTTGCACGCAGCAACTTTTATTTAGGATCCCCCGGTTGAACCCCCGTCTCCTCTGGCTCACTATTTATGAACTTATTAAAAGACTGATTTGGTGTTATTCACCGGTTAGTTACATTTTATTGGAAATGTAATGAACTAACTAAATGTGACCCGTTCCTACGTCTGCCTTGCTTTGTGTGCGTTTTTTTTAAGATTCTTAGCCTGTTTTATTTTTAGACTGGTAAGTGATTTTAATATGAGCTTTCTCTGCATGTCAAATTAGTTTATCCAAGCATGTCAATAATAACAATGTATTTTTTAAAGAAAAATGGTTAATTGACAAAAACTATGTTTTAAAATGATCTTTCTGGTAACCAGGCTTCTTCAAAAAATAGTTACTAATATTATGATACTAAAAACTGCTTTATTAATGTCAGAGGGGTCGGCTTTCCAGGAACAGGTGGGGTTGGAGGGTTACTCCCATCCTCTGACCTTGGAGACAGTCAACCAAGCCACGGCAGGCCCATTACATGCTGCATCCCACCCTCCACATGGCCAAGACTGAACCTTTGCTATCAGGAGAGATCAAGGTTGTTTTATTTCTCCACTGCACTGGTATTAACTAACCGTAGTTTTACTTCAGTCCTCTCGTTTTTATGCTTTTTTTCTCTAGTCCATCACAGTAGCAATCCGCTAATTCATTACAAACCCTTTCCTTTCCAAGTGAAAAAGATCCGAGAATGACTGAGGATGACTCATAGCACGAGTCAGGAACTAATGTAGTGTGCGTGTGTGCAGCCTAGTGATTGGATGAGCATGATGACAATACAGTCCGGCGTAGGTGGAGGGCAGAAGAGTGTTAATTTATGACTAACACTTACACACAGGATCAATTGCCAGTAAATGTCTATGGGCTCAGAGCGGAGAACACTTTAAAGCAGCGGACGCTTCAGACACACATGGCTTTGAGATACTTTGAATAACCCCGTCCTCTGCCATCACACACAACGCATTTTTATTCCTCATATTAGTCTCCCCCCTTTATATTACCGCTGCTCAGTTTACAAATTATGACACAGCCCAAAATAACATTGCTAATAAAGCGTATTAAAAATGACTGCAATGAGCTTTTGGGAAAATGCAGCTAAAATGAATGAATCTACTGCACTCATCCTCAGTCACAGTCTTCTTGCTGTGATGAAACCGACTGACTCTCTGTGAAACCTTTGGGAATGTGGGTTGTGGAAACATTATCCATAAACGGGGGCAGGTCATCAAGACTTCCTATCAGAACTGATTAGCTTCATCATCAATTCAATCCATGCTAGGCCACATCATAACAGTCTCGTATTATATGTACAAACCAATGCAAACACACACACACACACATACATGCTGGGGCAGCATATAAATACGCAAAGTACACCATAAAAAATCAATTATATGAACAAACTGAATGTCATCATAGAGGCTGTGAACTCCTAACTCTCCAAATACCCTTCTTTAAATTACAGTTTCCAATCCTACAGGTACTTATAGTTATAAAATACGGTAATAATATTGTATTGTATGGTAATACAACACACGATAACAATAGCTAATATCTTAGGTCTACCACAGCTGTCCTAAAGAGTAGGCATAGTGATATATTTGTTGTACTGATCGCTGAAGTAGCCAGTAGGCTGTTATTACAAACCACCATGATTAGCAATTTCAACCCCAAAAAAAACAATATATAATGTTTCAGATGGGCACAACCCCCTGCAATAGACTGGCAAACTGTCCTGGGTGTACCACCACCTATCGCCTGATAACAGCTGGGATAGGCTCCAGCAGACCCCCGCGACTTTAACAGGAGTAAGTGGGCACAGAAGATGAATGAATGAATGAATGAATGGGCACAACCCAAGAGATAAGAACGTAAACTTCCCCCCAGTCAGGTAGAAATAGACAAGCCCCTTGAATAAGAGTTGAAACCCTCATCAGGGTGTGATGCACCAACCCAACGGTGGTCCACTTTCTGGATTTGGCCAACTCAGCGCATTTAATTGGCAGTAGAATGAGTTGTAGGAAAGACATCAGTATTTCTGGCGGTTTAATTTAGTGAACCAATGCATGATGGCACACAGAAGGCCCTACACTAATATTTTCACAAAGACGTGATCTTCTAGCCCTACTGATCAGCATGATTCAGTTGTAGCTCTTCCCGGTTTCCCCGTTAGAATGATGAATACGCCTACTACTGCCACCTGCTGGTATGTAGAGGTATTTCCTTTCACGAGCGCGCAAAAACTGATGTCCCAGCTGGCCAATGGCTGGAGCCTTGTGCATTCACGTGAAACTTTTTGGCCCAGATACAGGTGACGCCACAGTCGGTCATTGATAACGGTAGTTCTTTGATGTGGGCTGCATGTTTTGGTTTTTAGATATACCATGACTTGGATGACCTAGCTTGGAAATTCTCTTGTAAAATAATTTGGAAAACAACAGCAGCAACGTGCCTAAATTTCAGCCTAGACAAATTGAAAAAGCAAATTCTTTGGGAAAAAAAATACATACTTGAGTCTCTTTTGTCGGTGGAAAATGAAACAAGCATTACACCTAACCCGTGGAAGTTTGTCATTAACACATCAATGTACCTCAGAGACATGTGCCTGTAGACGACTAAACTGATTTGTTATTGGTAAAACCTCAGATATATTGTGCAGCTTTTTAAAATGGCGTATTTCTAATCGTCTCCCTTTTGTGATCTGACAGCTCAGCAGCTCACACAAACACTTGAGCACTTTCACTGCACAATAAAGATCTTTTGGCAAGCGCAATGTTTTTTCCTGTACGTGTACTCTGTTGAATGTGCAGGGTACAGTACTATATAGTATGTCACATAGTGGCAGTTATGGTGTTTGCCGCGCACACACACACACAGAGATAGCACTGCAGTACAAAGCGCAAATCAGTCAAGCAATCAATCTTAAGAGATCGGTGAGAACACTCCCTATGTCATGTTTTGCTTCATGTGATGATCACCTGTTCAGTAACGGAGCGTCTCGTTTTCCAGACCACGGTGGCACGACTTCTCAGAGTCTGCACAATTTCCACCCCGAGCTGAATAAACTCAACATTTGCCTGGGAAAGTGTTTTCTGCTCTCCCCCGGGCTCTGTGAGAACTCTGGGACATTCCAAACCATACAAACTGGAGATTGTAAATGTAGGCAAGGCATGATAGCATGTGTGTGTATGAATGTATGCCTGAGTGTTTATATGCCTCCCAGAGGGGTGGAGGTCTGTGTTTTGACAGTATTAGGTGTACAGACTTTAATCTCCACACTCTCTCCAAGTCAGGCATTCATATGAAAACAAAGCGGGGAGACAGAGAGATAATAATAAAGGACAACCTGTCTATTTCCAAAAAGTGAGAACCCTGCCCTTAACATAAATAATCTCCCTCGGATATGTGTGTCATATCTGACTAATGCATGCTATTGTAAACAATCACACACGGTAGGCTCAGGTAACTGCAAGCAGACTGCAGTGTTAACTTTGGCCCTTGACATTTATTTAGTTTTAGTCTTTTGATAAAAATGTTCATTAGTTTTAGCTACATCATCGTCATTTTCTTTATGTTAGTTTCAAAATGTTTCAGCGTATTAGATTTTCTTAACCTTTCACCAGCAGTCGACAGGTGTTGTCCTCACTGTTTGTTTCCCATATGATCTGTATCTCCCTCTATCGTGCGGTGATCCCGTTATGTTGCATGTTCCTCAGATGTTCCTAAATCCACAGGGACCTGTCCCCTCTAGCTGCCCTTTCTGAAGCTGATTCACTCACGGCACACCAACATGTTGAGGAGAGACTCTAAAAGGTCAAAAGAACTGTTGAATAACAGCTTAAAAACATCTAGAGAAAGGCTGGTGTGGTTTGTCGCCAACGTAAATACTGTAGTGGAGTCTTTGATAGCAACACCGGTAACGACATGTGATGACAGATTTTTTTCCACTATTTAGGAGCCAGGCTACAGAAGGTGACTCCACAGACAGGTTTGGGAATCGCTGGGTTTTTAAGGAGTGCGATTCATACACGGATGTAGTACAACCCTAATCCTTCTGATTATTGATTCCGATTCTTCGAGGGGCAGGTTTAAAAGGTTTGTAAGTAATTATAAAGTCCCTGTCCATGCAGTATTACTACAGCGTAAGTATTACTACAGTGAATCTGCTCTGGACTACAAATAAATGTTAGTAGCTGAAACACTGAGTTAACCTGCACAGATGGACAGCCAAGTCCACGATAGGTGTTTGTAGCAAAGGGTTTGTCTATCCATTTCCACTTTAACTACCTCAGTCTAACTAAACCTACAGCAATCAGCGAGTAGTACTTGCTACGTTAAATGTGCAACCTTTAAATTACTAATATTGGAATTTTGGAATCAGTTCTTAGCTTGGACCAGTTCTCAATGAGAAGCATTATACACAGAGGAATATAATAATTCATCAATTTATTCATTCCTCCATTATTCATTTGTCCACGTATTAAATACTAAAAAGGACAATGTCGTCATCGAGCTTGCTCTGGGGGTTTCAGGCCAGGTGTATTGTTATTGATAATATATAAATAAAACGGAATTGAATATTGAATTAATATTTTTTTGTTTAGTTTTTTTTATTGACTGACTCACAAATGCTAAAAATATAAATGAAATTTTGTAATGCAAAAGTTTATAAACTGAATTTTGGATGTTAATCTTAGCTTAGGAACAAGTTAATCTTCAGAAAGCATATTTAAATGATTGACTAATTCTTTATTGTTTTTCTTTTTTGCATGATAAATAAAGCGACTCCGCCTTCCTCCCACCGTCCAAAGACCTGCTCATTAGGTTCATTGTTGATTCTAATTTGGCCGTAAGTGTGAGTGTGAATGGTTGTCTGTCTGTGTCTCTGTGTTCGCCCTGAGATAGACTAGCGACCCGTTCAGGGTGTACCCCGCCTCTCACCCGATGACAGCTGGGATAGGCTCCAGCCCCCCTGTGACCCTCCAGAGGACAAGCGGTTACAGAAGCTGAATAAATAAAGTGAACCTTCAACCAACTCAACTCAACCAGCTTTTGTGGGGAGAAGATACCGCCCTGTGTCTGAAGAGCAAGGCCACAAGATTCCTCAAGGATAATGCACTTAGCTATAAAAAAAAAAGCAACTATCACAGACCTTTCTCAGTCAGACCGCCTAACTAGGGAACTGGCACATAATGAAAAGAAGAGTAAAAATAAAGTGACGGCTTCTTTGCACTGAACTGTTTTTAACTGATAATCCATTTAGAATTAAATCACTAAGAATTAAAACTGAATCATATTATTGGTTAGGGGATTAGCATTGTTGTGAATAGACAAGCTGTGAACAGGGTGACTGCTGTATGTTGGCTGGGTGTGGGAAGGTGGGGGACTGAAAACATCAAACGGTCAGCGCTGCCCTCCAGGCCACCTCTGACCTGGGCTCTTTAGGGGTCAGGAGTCTTAGTAGATACTTAAACCTTTCTGCAGAATTTTGACCCGTCTTTCCCTTCTGGCCTGCCATTCCCCTGCCTCGCCTCACCCTCCCCATCCCGCTATGGAGCCCACCAATAATCCTCAGCCAATCAATAGTAACTGTTCTCTCGATAATTCATAACATTAACATACACTCAATGGCCCAGCGGATGGATGGGGAAGACATAGGAGGGCCATCATTCCAGTATCGATCCCCATGAGAGGGAGTCGATAGGCGGGAGGTGATGGAGTTATAGCCTCCTGCCTCTTGGAGGTAGAGCCACAGAGGAGCCAAAGCCTCAAATAAACAGACAACACACTCCGACCGCTATCTTCACACGCCCACAGACACAGTGTGTGGGATGTACACATACGTGTGTCACCACCATAGATAAGAAGAAACCCATTTAATTACCCCCCAGAGCAGGGACCTGCTTCTTTTTATCACCACTATGCCTCTGCCATCACACTTATCCCAAACCCTTTTTCTTCGTCTTGCCATCTTTCTCCTGCATTCCCTTTACTCCTCTCTTCCGCTCCATAGGGCCCTGTGTCCCCTTAGATTTCTCAACTACCACTTCCCCCTTTTGATTTCAAGTCCCCATAGCTCCATACCTCTGATGCTCTGGTACTGTATACTACAGATCCCACCAGCCCCTGCCTGTTTTTACCTTTCCCCCTCTGAGAGAATCAGCCAGCAGCAAATCTTCAAATCATTTCCTTGGATGTGGCAAAGTAATCTCAAAGTAACTCAAAGTATTCAGAAACACATGAATAAAACATTTGAGTGATATCTTGGGATATGCTGCTTACTACAGCCGGGTGAGCTTTCCCAATATCAATATACGTTGATTATTAAAACAGCAAGCATATGTAAAATAAGTAAAAAATATTATATGGGAAGTTGAATGAACTATGTTTAAATGCTTTGTTTTCTTACATCGGAACAAATTTTGTTAGTGTTACCAACACTATACACACAGACACATCTGGCATATCATTATGACCAACTTCTTTATATTGTGTATGTCTCCCTCGTGTCTTCAAAACAGTTCTGACTCATCAGTGAATGGACATGGGTCTTCTGAGGGTGTCTCCTTTGTGTCTGGTGACAGAATGCTGTTAGTGGGGGCCTTTGGGTCCTATGGGTTGAGGGGAGGGGTCCAAGTTCATCCCACAGATACTTGATCAGATTGGAATCTAGTGAATTTGGAGGCCAGGTCAACACCTTATGCTGTATTTCATGTTTTTGGAGTTGTTCTTGAGCTGCTGGGGATGGCCGCTGCCATCGAGGAGTGTCCTTGCTATGGGGTGAGGGTGTCTGGTCTGGTGTAGGTGGGTGCTACATGTCTAAGTAACCTCCACATGAATCCCAGGTCCAAAGGTTTCACATTAGAACACTGCAAGATGATCAATGTTATTTACTTTCCCCGTCAGTGGTTTTAATATTATGTACATATACTGTAAGCATAAATGCTCATTACATAGATGAAATCATAGAGTCTAGTTTTTGGGACTGTAAAATTTGACGACTGAAATTTGTCAAACTCAATATTCAACCTGCATATTCAGTAATACTGGAAATCCAAGACGTACATATGTTGTAAATCTGAGAACTATTGCCCAGACTATCATTTTAAATAGTAAGCAAGAAAACCCCCTAACCAGAGTGAGATACTCCAGAGCTGTGTCAAGCCCACAATCCCCCTCCTACTGCTGAGCATTTGACCCAAAGTGGCTGTGCCAGCTCTTTCATTCCACTCAGACACACAGTGCAGCCAGGAGACTTGCCACTCTTCCCTCCTCTGTTTTCTACTCCCCTGTGAGATATAAAGCACCCTTCACCCATTTCCTCCAGCTTCTCATCCTCACTTCCACACCTTTCCCAAAGCCCCACAAGGGCTCTACGCACAGCACCCTGAAATATAGACCAGAGTAATGGCCCACTAAATTAACTCCTTGTAAGCGTGGTTTAAGAATGGCTGTAATTAGCATATAATAGGTGTGGGAGAGGAGGTAAAGGGCCAGGTCTGCCCCGGGGGCCCCGAGGCTGAGGCTAAGGCCCTCTCTCGTCTCCTGCTCTAATAGCGCCGCAAAGTTCAGCCTTATAAACATGTCAGTGAGACGCGTGATTAAACGGCACAGTCATTAGATAATGGATCATGTACCTGTGGGCTGCCTGTCACTCCCCCGTCCGGGCCAGCTCAGCGCTACCTCGTCTAAGTCCATCACACGCGCACACGTGACTTCCCTTGTTTTATCCGGCTACCTCCCTGCCAAAAAAAGACCCACACGTAGAAGAAAATAAGTAAGAGTGAAAAGAGAGAGAGAGAGGTAAAGACAGAGAGAACTGCCCCAGTGCAGAGCAGCGCCCTGACTGATGTAGTTCCAATAATTGCAAGGCCCTGCTTCCTCATCCAAGTGCCTTTTACTTATTTAAACTGTTTGCTTTAAGCGCCACTGAAGCCAATTAGGGGAGGCATAATTCAATGGGGCAGGGAATGAAGTGAGCAGGAGGGCTGGAGGAAAGAGAAGGGGAGAGAGAAGAAGACAGGCCGTCACTTTTCGGCAGGCCCTTCATAATTTTCCTGCCCTGTCCTCCCTCCTGCTCTTTTGCTCAACAACAGACAACAAGATGAACAAAGCGCTTTGCGTCTCGATTCTGATCATTCTGCAGCAGGTGTCGTTGAGGGCGGTGTGACAGCCTGAAGCTCAGTTTGCGTGTCCACTTTAGGTACATTTATTTGGAGGATAATTGTGTATACAGCAAAAGAAACAATAAACATGACTGGCCATTTTGCTAAATGTGGTAAAGTTACCAGTAATGTGAGTGTTAAAGAAAAATGTAAGCATGTAGTCGATCCTCTACAGCAGGCCAGAGGGATTTCTTCACATGAACTGTTTGCTTCCACAACATTTCTATTGGATCAAGATCAGTTGATTTTATGCGTCTTGCTATTGGAGTGGTCACTCCGGTGGAGGGTAACTGTCATCTTAAATCTCCTCTATTTATTCACAATCTGTCTGCCTGTGGATACCAAACTCTTTGGGGATGGTTTTGGATCAACTTTGGAACAACTCTTTTTCTGAGGTCCTCAGGAAGCTCCTTTGTGCTTGCCATGATACACCTCTACAAACATGTGTTGTTAAGATCAAACTGTGACAAATCCCTGATTATTATAAACAAACCGAGGCGCTGAATGGCATGTTAGTCTGGTTACATGGACTGAAAACACTTCTGAACAGATGCACTCTAATGGGACCTTACTTGTGCAACTCGGATATGTAATACCGGCTTTCCGGAATAAACAAATAAAAGCTGTTGTACACAGATCAGCCACAACATTAAAACCACAGACAGGAGAAGTAATTAACATTGACTGTCAATTTTCTGCTGGGAAACTTTTGGACCTGGCATTCGTGTGGATGTTACTTAGACATGTGCCACCCACCTAGACCAGACCAGGCAACCCCACCCCATAGCAATGACACTCATTGATGGCAGGATGCAGCCTGATACAGCACAACGTGTTCACCTGCCCTCCAAATTTCCTAAATCCCAAACTGATGAAGAATCTGTGGGATGCACTGGAATAAGCCTGATCCACAGAAATCCCAACCTTCAATCCACAGGACTCAAAGACTCTGACATCATTCCAGTTTGTGAATTTGGTGGTAGGTTAATTAAGCTGTAGACAGAGTTTCCTTGCATTAAACCTTTGGGGAACTGTGTGCTTCCATCGTCATCTAGTGAATCACCGGCGTTTTGTTCTGTCAAGGCACATGTCTGATAAGCAGCAACAAACAACAAGGCTTCACAGATGTCATCAAAAACAATTGGACTGATCATTTCAGTGAGTCACAAACGCACACATCTACATCAGCTTATCCTCAAACAGAATGACGTCCTGTTGCAGCTCAGATGTTATAATGAAAACCAGTTTTTATACTTCCAGTGTGAATGAAGCAAAAGAAACAGCAACATAGAGGTTGCTGTTTGGAAACTAAAAGGTAAACTACTGGTTACAATGCAGCATTCAAGAGAGTGAAACCACCCCAATCGCTCCATCACATACTTGTTCATATTTATCCACCTCAGACACTTATCCATTCTTTGGTGGCTTTCAGATTAATAACAGCTGAAGCTGGTGCAGAAACGTGGGACGGCCCAGACCTTCACTCATTCTAACAGCCGTTTAATAAATGTGATTGCAAATGGAACTTGTCACTTGCACTGGGGAGAGCCGGCCAGTCAATACCTTTGCTGGCAGGTGCCTGGGGTCACATATAAGTCAGCAAGTGATGGATATGTATCCAATAATTGATGTAGGGCAGCAGTTATTGTCAGTTTGGCTCCTGCCTCTATTGCTTATTAAAAGCTGTTGGCCTTAAGTACCAGCCAGCCAATTACTGAGGAAGCGAGGTGACTGTTTAGGAGCCCAGCCCCGTAGGCTCTTTGTAGAGAAAAGAAATGAACTGCCCCATTGTTTTAGTGCATTGCGTGCTTCTCTGTATGTGCGCATGTATGTGTGTGTCCCATTTGAAATCCTCAGCGTTTATTTTCTCAGTGAACTTCCTCTCTTTTTTTGCGCAGCTCTGTTTCATTGTTCTACCAAAGTGGTTTCCTCAAATGTACACTTTACTGTAATACCACGGCCATTAATCTGATGTGTGAACTCCTGCCTCTCATCAGGTCAAAATAGAGCCAATCTCCCTCCCTATTGTTGTCGTTGACCTTGCAGGTTAATGTCAAAACCTGAGAAAAAGTAGAACGTAGCAAACAGCACTGCTCCGCGTTGACCCGCTGACCTCGCCTTGCACTGCTTAGTTATTAATGAAGTTTCACCCCTTCCGCTATCTCAGTTCAAGGTTAACCCATTCGAAGATAAACTTATTTGTGCTGTTGCACGCATCTCAGAGCGGACGATTAGACGCTGAGGGAGCCATGTGTGGATGACGTGCTGGCTTAAGGCAGCCCAGTCCAGCACTGACTAAAGCAGCACCAACGCTGCAGCAGCCAGTTTACCACAGCGGCATATCTCCCTAACACAATCTCACCACTCAGTGCTCAAGAGGGAGAAAGCAGAAAGAGCCATAATAACGCACACTGCTGCGGGCTATAACCCTAAGACTGTGGGGAGAGAGGAAGGGGAAACTTTGGATGTGACCGTGGCGTGTAGTAATTGTAAAACTCAGAAAGAGCTGCTGAAGCAGAATTCTGACATGTAGCGCTGCTTTTCAGTTCTGATCAAAGGGTCCACCAGAGCAGCAGCTGATAACCCAATCAATTCACTCCTTTTGTTTTTTCGCTGAATGATGCACGTTTAGCGCTAACCTCCAGGCAAAGAATGGAGGGAAGAAAAGGAGGTGTGAGGGGGGGAGGAAGGGAGAGAGAAAAAAAAACAGTGGTGAGGAAAGTAGAAGGGGGAAGACGAGAAAAGGAAGAAGATGTAAAAATCTGCATTTGAATTCCAGAAGTCAAAAAGAAAAGCAGTAAGAGTGAAAAAATATATATATATATGAAATAATCTTAGATTGTTGGTGAGTTTGATGCATCTATAGAACGGTATTAAGAGGTGCTGTGGGGGATGTGACGCACATAGGAGCCGATTAGAATATGAAATGTTTTAGCAGTGAATGGAGTAAAAAGGCAAAGAGATTGAGGAAGAGATTAAAAGATTACCTGTCTACTGCTCTCCTCCTTCAGGAGCCAAGAGGCTGTGTGGCAGACTGAGAGCCCAGTGCCTATAGGAGACAATCAGTAAGAGGGGGAATGGATGTGTTTGTGGAGGCAAGAAAGAGACAGAAAAAGACAAGGAGAGAAACGTGTATGATACTGAAAAGTCAGGTGGTCCTATAGATGGAGTGAGAGGAGCTAATCATTTGAGTCTGCAAAGAAAAAAAAAAGGCTTTTAGACACTAATCAGCTGGTGAGAGAATTAATCATTCTCTGATTAGTCTGCATCTTATCCCGTAGAAGAGCTGGCAGAGGATAGGGGGAGACCGGCACAGAGGTGAAGACAGACTCCCAGCTCCTGGGGAAAAAACACTTACTTGGTGCTGGTGGATAATAAAACACACAACACAACAAAGGCTCAGCTCAGAGGATCTGGTGGTGTGGACTGATTCCAGGCTGTAGACTGGAGCCAAATTCTGCATCATCTAGCAGTCTTTGATATACGTTTTGTTTTTTTCTTTTAACTGTTGTCAGGTCTACTTTGTCAGGCCTCTATAATCTTTAGACTTGTTAAGGGTCACAAGCAACAACCACTGATCATTTAGAAATGTTTAAAGAAGAAGAGAAAGAAAAAAAAATAACTTGATTCATGATTCTGAGTCAGATCCGCGCTGTTGTCTGATGTGCACCTCGCCAGCAATGTAACAACACATCCCAGCGAGGCAGACCACAACAGCTGTGATCGCTCCGAAATGCATTTACTTGTCCATGTCTCACAGTGGCCAGACACAGACACAGAAAATCCACCCTTCTTCTATTCTTTGTGTGCTTCATGTTGTTTGAAGACAAAAAACGAGAAACTGTAACACAGTCAACTCGCCGTCGACTCGTATTTGGCAGCGTCTGTTCAGAACGATGCCGACGCTGCAGTGCTCAAGTGTAACTGCTTCCAAGCACATGGCTCCAGGCTCTGCGTGGGTGTGACACCATGACCCCTTTTAGCATCATTTAGCTTCTTTCAGATCATTTTTGGGTTTTGGGCTACAGCAGATAGTAGTACTGACGTATAACTCCTATTTTCATTATCATTGTAAATATGACATTGTACACATGGGCTGAGGAAGTTGAGAAAATGTTGATACACTTCAATATTAGCAAGTTACATTTAAGATCAAAGTGGCCTTCAAAGTATTCTTGACCTACATATAAATCTGGATAGAGAGGCTTTTTATCAGAGGCATTCAGAATAGAGGTGTGTGACAACACGGCCAAAAAAAATGACAGACTCGTAAACTCACTATTCTGCGGTCAAACTTTTGAAAACTCAGCTTTGCAAGAACAGTTCAATATGAGTGCAAATGTACATCAGCCAGAGTTTCAAAATAAAGATTCACCTTTTTGAAAGCGTCAAGGTTACAGAGCTTTTTCTAAACCAATGCATGACAGTTTTAGGATATTTTTTTTTTGCAGGTTTTCAACCCAAGAAAACAGTAATACACCAAAGGGCCAGTGACGATTTTTGAAAACCCCCAAAAAGGGGTGCATTGTGAAATGCTGGGAGGATTATGAAAGCCATCAAAAGAGATTAGATTTCCAGCTCTTTCAGTTTTGAAACATGACATGATTTCAATGTCTTACAGATATATAATATAATATAAATGACTAAATATAAAGCAATAGTGACAATAAATAAAAATGAAAAGAAGGAAAATGGCCTCTCCCACTCTCCTGGGTGCTTTAATAGATTCACTGTCAACATATGTTGAAAGGCTGTGTTTGGTGGTTTCAGAGTGTTCTGTATGTACTATTGGATTTTTCAGGTCTTTTGTCTGCATACTAATCCTGTGGTTATTCATTTGTAAATTTTACTGACGTAACACAATCACCATTTACAATTAATGAGGGCCTTTAATCAGGTGATTACTCCTTTTTTTTGAAACATTTATCTGTGGCTGAGTGAAGGAAATTATTATAAATAAGTATAGTTTAGAAAATGAAGCTTCATATAAAACTACACTTCGGTAAAAACTAGACACTAGAGGCTTAAAGCTATAATGCTATATAATATGAGTCCTCCATATAAATGCAAAAGTCCTGCTCTTTCAGTTTATCGGTAGCAGGTAAATCTCTATGTATATTGCAGCATACTAGAGTTAACATCCATATCAACCTGTAAAGCATTATCCGACCTAGAGGTTTAGATGAAACAACCTCTTTATTTTCAGGAAAATAAGGAGGGATTGAGGGAGATATTGTTGCATATTGTGAATTATGTTTTCTTAGAAATTAGACCATAAAAATCCAGAACAAAAACCAGTCATAGTAAGATAGTAAGAAACAGATGGCCATGTATTGTCAAGATGACAAGGTCACAAGTTTGACTAAAGGCAAAACAAAGATATGAGGGTTTAGTGCAGCTTTCATGGCATCATTTCTGTTTGACTGCACGGCATCCTGATTAAATATCCGTTATCATGATAAACATATACATGCCATAGCATTAATTGTGTATTTGTAAATTTGGCCATTTCCCATTTTAATCTATGACACAAAGGGACTTGGTAAAACTCTGCATGAGAAATAAAAACAATGCATTCTTCTTAAAGTATATATTCTATACTGTATTGCAGTATCTTATGTTTAATTTCACATACCGTATATTATAGTGATCTTTAAGGTCAACAGTATACTAAATAAAGAATCTGCCATCTTTACTGTAGCTGGTGTATCACTCCTCTCACTTCCTGCAGCTGCAGAAGGTGAAAAACGTGCATCAAGTTACAGATGTCAGTTCCATTTTGTGGTGTCATGCCAGTGGCCTTAATACACCAACCATGAATAGTAACATCCACAATCTGAGTCCACGTAGGAATCTTTGTTGCATCTCTTTCTCTCTCCAACACAAACTTCTGGACACAAATCACTCTGTCACATGGATACAAATTTCACTTTTTTTTACCCATGGCTAACTATGACCTTGCACAGCTAAGTTCACTTCAGTTCCATCAAGGAGGTTTGACTTAAATGCCGGATTGTTGTATTTGTTTTCACTTCTGTTTATTTTTTTTTGCTACTTTCAGTCAACACTTGCAAACAAGATCACAAATGAGGAAGCGTGAGAATCCACGTCTTGATGCTCTCCAGAAAAGCCTCCTCCATGTATTCCAGTGCAGTCCTGCACGGTGCTGGCCTGCCCTGACGGATGGGGATTAAAAGACGCTAATGTGCATGTGGGGGCGACTGACCTTCCATGGAGATTGACTTTACACCAGTGGAAATGGAAGCCAGTAAATCAGGAGGGCTGCTGTGGCGCTCATCCCAACGCATCACTCCCTCTGACACCGTCAGCCCAGACAGGAGAACATTAATCACAAACATGGGCCCCAACACTGTGCTGTAGGTACATCCATGTCCCATCCATTTATCCATTTAGCACCGACTTTAACACAGACAACATGTACACAACGGGGTGAGCTGGACGCAAAAGGAGCATTTGTGGATGCTCAAAGAGATACTGCCAGTCATCTCACATAAAGGTGAAACAAGAAACCGCTTGCAATCCCTTCTTTGATAAGACTGCAATGTATTTTTTCTTCTATTACTTTTAATGCACTTATTACGTTTACTGTAGTCCGATTGTTATCTAAATGACTCTGTGTTATCTCTTCCAGCTGAGGACTGCAATCTGTTAGTTTCTGCTTTTTTGGTTTTTATCTGTGCGCAGAGACGAGTCTTTTGTTTGTAGTCTCTGGCAGCCAGGCCTGGTTAGGGAAGAGGAACATCTGTGATAAATTTCACCTCGAACCAAATGAGCTCTGGCACAGCAGAGGGCCCATGACAAACTTCCTGCATGTGCTAATAGGAGGATGGATTCTCGAGCCAGTCAATCGCAAGCTGGCACTCGCATATACACATTTAGACAAAGCAGTGGCCAAACAACCAAGCGCATGCTTTTATTGTTACCTAAAGAGAAACTCCTGAGAGAGGCAGGTATAAAAGGAAGGAGAGAAAACAGAAGAGATCGTGGACTTTATTTATTTTAAAGTGTAAATTTGTGAGATTAAATCTGCATCTGTAAAACCCATACTGGCAAAGATAAGCACGTAGAGTACAAAGTGTATTGTGTGCAGCACAGGAGTGGTTTCACAGTGGTAGCCGATAGAACTCATTCAGTCTTATTGACCAGTAAAGGGCCCCACAGAGACCGGAGTCCCTTTATGGACTGACCCTCAGCATTTCAACATACACAGGCCAGAGGCTAGTGAGGGCCAAGGGGGCATTAACCCTCCCACAGGTCAGGGCTCTGACCCACTGCAGCCTGCCAAAGCCCACTTCCAAGCCCAAGTGTGGCCCACTCCACTCAATACCCTTTTAATTGCACCGGGATGGTTTGCGACCTATCGATTAATACGTGTA
Organism: Planiliza haematocheilus; assembly: GCA_005024645.1. Classification (NCBI taxonomy): domain Eukaryota; kingdom Metazoa; phylum Chordata; class Actinopteri; order Mugiliformes; family Mugilidae; genus Planiliza; species Planiliza haematocheilus. Next base: position 9,968,716 of record SRSE01000593.1, read on the forward strand.
TTTATGTCGTCCCCGGCCCGGAGGCTACATTGTATTTCTGTGTGGCATATTCATTTATTTACCTATCTGTCCCGCCCCTCATGCATCATCCATATATCTATCCATCTCTCCTCCGAGAGCACTTCAATTCAAGGGCTCCCATAATTACTGCAGCCCTATAATTGAGTGCTTTGATTTAGGATTTTTCTGTTCCCTCTCCCCTGCCACTGCCATCACTCGCTCCACGCCTCTCCCAATGAAAAGACAGAGGGATGAGATATGGAAATAGAAAAATGGGAGATAGAGAGTAGAAGATACCCCCCACCCTTACACACACACACACGCACGCAGTCTTATCAGGATCTACTGTTTCTGTCATCCATAAGGGGAGGGGTAAGTTGATAATTACTGAGGGAGATTCATGCAAATCGATGCCAAATTAAAGCATTATAAAGGCTTTTATCAGCTTTTCTTTTCCAAATTGAAGGCGATAAAAACCCATTTGAGAGGCGGGAGAAATGGCCCCAGTCCCTTCATTTAAAAAAAAAGGGAGAATTGTAATTATGTTAACACCAATAGAATCCCAAACCCCTTTTCTTAACTCACTTACTCATTCATAATTAATTAATTTCTCACAAAACTGGGCAAGAAGAACAATGCCGTCCAGCGTCCCCTCTCCTCTCCCCTCTCTCTATTTTCTGGAGAATAAGGAGGGAGCGCGGGAGATATTGTCGAGTATTGTGACAGAGGGCTCATTTCCATACCTAGCCTTACACCAGGATTCTCTGTTTCCTTAGCTTAGCTCTATCTGCCTCGGGGCAGCAATAAAAGTGGCTCTGTTTTAGAAACAAAGGTGGGAGGACAAGGACGGGACGGTGCTTCTTGAGCTATGCGAGGCCTACAGAGACAAAGGGAGCGAGACAGAGAGAAAGGAAAACAGAGAGACGGAGACAGACAAAATTCAGCAAATGTGTCCTTGGACACAGATATTTCCATGCACTAACAGAACAGAAAAAAAAGTTATTTTTCCATTCACACAGCCAATAGACCTCAACTCGATGTCCGTTACTAAAACAAGGAGTTCCCTGCATGTACGTCACAGCCACTTTGTCCATACCGCGTGCTTAGTTCAAGGTTGGGAGATTTAGGAGAAACGGCTCTTGCGAGTGAGAAGAACAGATAGCTAGACACAACAGAGAGAACGAAGAGTCTGACAGACAGTGACCTCAGGGCTGTCTCGTCTGATCTATTAGACATTCAGCCCTTCAGTTGCTTCACTGTGCCACCTCTCCTCCCCCACCTGTGCACTGCGGTGGGACAGACTGAACGCACACATGGCGAGGGGATGGAGGTACTGCGCAGAGAGATAACCTGTCACTCCACGGGGTCTTTACACATAACACATGGTCGCCACGTGTACATACATCAACCTTTGCACCGCAGCCGGTCTGATTTGTGTGATGTGTGAATGTCTGAGATCTTAACTATCACACCCTGTCACACACACACACACATTTTCAGGCTATTGACAGGCTGAACCATCAAATGCTAATTCTTCAGGAAACAAAACTAAATCCACATCTGGAATCTGTTCACTTTCTACCCATGTCTATTTTTAGGTAAAGACAATGCCATTCTCTGACACACACGTAAAAAAAAAATGACTGCAGACCGAGCTGCTGCTGTCTTTTTTTTTTTTTTGCTGCTGCTGCTGATGACCTTATTTAGCCTGTTTTTGGAGGGGTCAACAGCATCAGCCAGAAGTCGCTACGCTGCTAATCCAGGCTAATGTGCTGTTGACAACAGCCCAATTACCCAGAACTCCTGCTGAGAGCAGGGAGAGGAGGAAAAGGAGGGGCTGAGGACACAGGGTGGAAGCAATGAGTGGTGAACTGAAGGAGCACGACGAATGAAAAAGACGGAAGAAGCCAGGAGAGCATATTGAGACATAGTACAATAAACATTTAAAAAGGAAGCAAGGGGGAGATTGTACACACATGTGTGCATGTTTGCTCAAATTTGGTTTAGTGGCAAAGCGTGGTGCTGTGTAAACACAGGCCTGCTGGGTGGAGAGGCAGAGGAAGACTTGGTGAGGTAGTGTGGAGCTGTAGGGAGCCTCATTACACTCAGCAGGAGCCCCACACTGCCTCATCACTTCTGGCTGTATTGGGAACAACCACTGCTTACTACTGTGCGCACACACACACACACACATGCAGGCACACACACACCACAACAACAGATGCTACAAGAACAGCAAAGCTGACCGTCTCCCACCTGAGCATCGCTTATCCAAACTGAACAGGAACATATTCCATGTGTGTTTTGCTGGTAGTATGCAGATGTAGTATGCATGCAGACACGGGGGGCAACATAAATGAGAAGACCCTTTTCATATCATTAAAATTTAGGGTACACTAAGCAGCTGCTTAGCTTAGCTTAGCATACACATAACAAAATACATCTACAGCTACTGTAAAGCTCACCATTACCAGACTACATCTCCTAAGTGTGCTACTAGGCCAGCGGGGCACCAAGATGCAATTTTACGCTGACTGTATGTGGACCATTTCTCGTCCAGAAACAGTGGCCGCGTTCAGGCCGGAGGTTTTGAGCACTCTGTTCTCAAGCGGCCAGCTTTAAGTACAGATGTGAACACATCCAGGACACATTTCAGTGATCAGATCTGGAGGTGGATCACATTTGGGGGTGATGTGGGACGCATTCCACCACATTCCTTTTCATAATTTGAACACACAATACATCCTGTGTTACATCGAGTAACGCCTACGCCTACTACGCCTTCGGCTCTTGCGTAAGGGGAATTTTGTCTCATTCATTCAGGAAAAAAAAACACAACTGCTATTATAAATTATCACCTGAAATGAAAAAGTCACATACTTGAGGTTTTTATTCATTAGTAATCAAAGCTGTTAAGCAACTGAACGCTAAATAAATCTAAGCAGAGTTAACTAATGAAAATATTCAATATAAGTTCACTGCATGATTCCAACAAAAACATATCAGCGTGTTGATAATCACTGATGTGATTATACCAATATGTACAAAGCAGCCATGTGGAGTAAAGCTGCCATGTTCTCAGCAATAACCTCACTGGTCAATCAAAAGGCTAAACCAGAAGAATATAGATTAGCTAGAAAGCTCTGTACGATGGTTTGTAGCTAGGATGAATCAGGCAGATCAGTTGGCATACAGTTCATTCATTCATTCGCTCGTTATTGTAAAAATATTATTGTAAAACAAGTATTTGAAAGCTTCCATGGGGTGGGACAGTGGTGTGGCGGTTAGCACCAATGCCTCGCAGCAAGAAGGTTTGAATCCATCGGCCGACTGGGGCCTTTCTGTGTGGAGTTTGCATGTTCTCCGTGTGTCTGTGTGGGTTCTTTCTGGGTACTGAGGCTTCCCCTCAAAATCCAAAGACATGTTTGTTAGGTTAATTGGTGATTTGAAATTCTCAGTAGGTGTTAGCCCTGTGTTACCCTGCCTCTCACCCAGTGACAGCTGGGATAGGCTCTAGTCCCCCACGCGACCCTCCACAGGACAAGCGGTGACAGAAGATGAATGAATGAATGTTCGCATGAGATGAAGGTGAAAAATGAGAAGAGCACTCTGCATGTGCCCTGTTGACCTTGTTGTTTACTTCTAACATCCTTTTCTCTCCTCGTGTGCTGCTTTGCTAAATGGAACGGACAATAAGAGCGATCTCACTCAACATGCTCAATTAACTCAACAAGCTGCCGCCAGGGGTCCGACTAGTGACAATGGTGCGCAACATACCACAAAAACAAGGGTCGCAGACAGACGCCCACTGCTTAATACCTCGGTGAGACAGCTTGTGATGTTTTTATATCATCATATATTTTTGTAGCGGCGTTGTAGTGAGATTCTGCACAGGTCTCCACTTTAAACTCACCCATGAAGTCTGCATATCCTAGAGACACCCTTTAATCAATGACCACACAATACATCTCTACTTAATGAATTGAGATGTATCGAGCAATAGCCCAGATGATACATGAAACGTACCGTATTTTAACAAATGCACACACATGACCACAGCCGCACAGTCACACACACACACACAGTCAAAACAAAGCTCATCAGCCCACCAACAACAACTCTCCTCAGGGCCACAAATCCAGGAACATAAATCAGGCCTGGCAGGAAAATGAGGCTTGAGGAAATGGAGAGAATGAAAGGCAGAGGATGGAGAATTAGAAGCAGGGGAGGGAAAAAATAGAGATAACGGTTAGAAAACAGGCAGGAAATACAAGGAGGAAGTGGGAAAAGCGGCAGGAAGGAAAGAGGAGGTGAAAGGATGGAAGCAGTGAAACTGAGGTAAGGGCAAGGAGGAGCAAGTGAGCATCTGAGGGAGAGAAAGAATTAAATAAAAATGCAATAAAGCAGTCGGTGTGAAATCAATCTGCTTAGAGTTTTGTTTAATAAAAATTCATGAAGGGCTGGTGGCCGAGAGCTCATGAGAAATATTGGTGGCAATGTGGGGGACGCCAGGCTCGGGAGAGGAGGGGGAGCGGGGGGGACAGGATAAAAGAGGGGGGGTGGTTTGCTCATGTCTCCGCTGATCGCGTGTGTGAGTGCATTTGTGTGTTTGCTTTTGGCTGTTTATCAGTGTGTTTGTTTTGACATCGGTGTGAGTTACAGGGCTGCAGTGAGTCTGCGAGAGAGGGGACAAAGAAGAAAAGGATTGAAGGTCTTCATAACAACGGCATTCCTACAGCGGAGAGAAGGAAAGGAACTGGGCTGTAAGTCATGGTGTCTGCCTCCATGTCTGTGCACACATCTCTGTCTCGCTCGTTCTCCCTCTCCTACTTTCTCATCAAGGCCTCAGAGTGTGAGGCACGGCGGGGTTATACCAACGCGGTGTAAATCTCTGTCTTGCGCTGCAGACAGAGTCCGAGCTGGTCGGGCGTTTATGTGCTGTCCTGTTGGACGCAGTCAGATGAATGTGCATGCCACCAGCACGTATGGCCAGTGTCCCATATACTGTGTGAGGATAGAAACTTTTCTATATTTTTTCTATTCTATCACAAAATACTAAATGGAGGACAGAGACCGTCCTTCTCTTTCATCTGTAGCCCCACTCAAACACAGAAAGAAAGAAATACAAAATGAGGCCATTAAAATGCCTGAAATATTTTCATCCTGGATTAATCTGTTTATGTTCTCAACTGAGCAATAAATCATCCATGGATCATACAAATATAGCGAGAATGACCATCATAATTTTCCTGAGCTCAAGGTGAGGTCAGATAGGCCAAGCATGAGAAGACGCTCTTATACGAGTCAAAATCATCACATTTCAGAGGCTGGATGTCCATCTAGCTTTCTCCATCAACCAACCACTCAATTGTTTCATCTATGACTACATTATTATGTCACGACAAGTATATGACCATTTGCTTTACATACAGTATAGCAACAGCTTGTCTTTTCGGTAATCCAGTAAATACACAAGTATAAGCCGGAGCTGGATGATTTGGTTCCTTTGGACTGGGCCAGCAGCTAACATTAACAATACTGTCATTACTGATTACCTTCTTGATTGGTGGACGAGTCTTTTCATCTTTAAAAAGTCTGAAAGAATTTCCTTCTTATCCAAATAGCTGGCTTTAACCAAACAAAGCCTAAAACCTCAAGTTTACACTCAGCTTTGACAGAGAAAAAGTTAGCAGGTCGTCACATCTGAGAAGTTTTAACCAGTAAATGTTTGTAATTAAAGCTTGAAAATATACAGAAAATCGCTACTCGTACATCCAGGACTTGCAGTCATTGTTTTAGCTCGACTTTGAAGAGACTCAATTTATGCTAAGCTATGCTGATAGGCTGCTGGATTTAGACTTATTTTCCCAATAAGTCAAATGATTCCTGTGACTGATGGACTCTCTCATGGTCTTTCAGAAGGACATGCATTACCAAACTCTACTAAAGCTATTAGGTAAATGGAATGAATGTTATTTTTTGTAATTCGTATTTTTGTTATTTAGACTTGTTTTTCACAGAACTCCTACACGAATGCATTATGAAATAGCACAGCGAAAATGTGCCAAAGGTCACGGGAGGGAGAATACTTCTGCAAAGCGCTACAGACAGGATCCAGCTGCAGGGAAGCTCTAGATGGCCCCGTCCTCCAAAGACCTTTAACGACGAAATAAACACACGAGCGGGGAGAAAGAGTTGTTCAGTGTTTCAAAAATGTTGACACCACTATGTGACCTAGCCGCTGCAGTTACATGCAACTGTTGAGTCCTCCTGTTTAAAGCGTACTGTCATGAAAACTGAGAATGACCGTATGTCAGAATCTGTGCAGCCTAATCTCATGCAACACATTCTGCAGAACTTCCAGCACTGTTTACCAGGAGAGGCTGATCCAGGTCAGAGGTCAGGATGCGGTTTTGATTTAGTATCTACAGTCATAAGACGTGAGGGTCAGGGCCAAGACAATTTAGATAAGAACCCTTTATCTGGGTCCCCTTCCTTCCTTTCTTTCTTTCCTCATCTCTTTCTCTTTTCAAGCACGGAAGGTAAAGCCAGAGGTTGCAAAATAAAAGCCCTTTCTTGAACTTCCTGTTCTTATCCACTGCTTTTGGGCAAGGCATCCTAGACCTTTTAACTCAGGAGTTAAATCAAACATTCTGTTAAGCTGTAGTTTCCTTTTTGCTCATATTATAGTAAAGCTGATCCCAAGTTGTTTCTGGAAGGGCAAGATGCTCGTCCTCCTCAAGGCCAGAGTGTGCTGTTGACACTCGTACTCAAATTACGGTAAGACGGTGATGGATATCAGACACTTGAGATAGCATCCAGCTGCCCCCGAAGAGAAAGTAAAAGCTTTGTCGAGCATAATGAAATCAAGCTAAACATTCAACCCCGATCTTGGAGAGAAGCTCAGGGTCAAACCAGGAGCCGACGACTGAGATTTCAATTCTGGAAACAACACCGGAGCTGCAGAAAACTTTATAAGCGTTTTCTAGTTTTCAGTCCAAAATGTAAAAAAGATATTTTGAATAGAGAAAAAATAATAAAATAAAAACTGTGCACGGCAGGACCTCATCCAAGGTCGGAGCAGTTTATGTCAAATGCTTCCATCTACCTCTCCACTTCCATGTCACAATTTTCCACTGTACTTTTTCAGCATGTCTGCTTCCAGTCATTCTGCTGCACAGTTATTTAACTGTTTTTTGCAGAGCCATTAGTTTGCATCGGAACGTGTTACCACTTTTAGCATCCACGTTCACATGCGCAAGGGCCGCGTCCGCTAAAATATCGACAGTACACACGCCCTACATTTTGGAAATGTTATTAGCTGCTCCTCTTCCTCTTCTTTCTTTACATCCTCGCTGTCCCCCCGCACGTCTCCCATGCAGCCCTGTCCTGTCTCTTTTTACCGCCTGGCCCGTTCCTGCAGCATGCACACTCCTTCCTTCCTGTCCCATTGTCAGAAAAGGCATGGGGAATCCCTGCACTCGGATATGAGGCCCTTTGAATCCCCGTGATCCCTAATGTCCTCACCCCTCCTCACCCTGTCCAACGTTCATACGGCTAAGGAGCCTGCAGGTGAAGGATAGGACACGCTTTCCTGCCACTGTCAAAATTTCACCGGTGCATGCATACACACATGAGACAGAAAGAGAAGAGACAGAGAGAAATTAGAAGAAAGGAAGAGAAAATCAAAGGATGCTTTTCTGTTTCGATGGAAAAAAGAAAACTACAGAAAGAGTAACTATTTAACTGACTAAAAACAAGTTGTTTGAAAAGAATAACAGTATAGGCATCACTGAAGAAAACATCAGTTCATCTTGATGATCTTCTACTGAATCTAGTGAATCTACTGAATCATGTGACCATGATCAAGAATGGAAAGGAATGATCGTTCATGCAGACGTTATCACTGTGTCGTCTTTTTTCCTCTCTTCCTCTTGTTTCACCCCCAACCAACAAAAAACTCACTTTCCTTGTCATTAACCAACTCATGGCCCCATCTCCATTCCTCGGTCTCCACCAGCTGTTCAGGACAATGTGCGGACCACTGGTAGCAATGCACTAATAGCAGGAGGGTAATTGTGTCAGACCATAACGTGTGGTGGTTTAACATCAAACAGGACGGCTCAGCTTCCCCTGCTGCTTCTCAACTCCACCTGAGACAGCGATCAAATCCACGTCCCATATTTTTATGATTGTGTTCTTAACAGAGACGGGACGGAGGAACAGAGAGTACCGACGGATTAAACTTTATTTGTTCTCTGCAAAGATACAGTCATCTCTTTGGAAAGCCATCTCACAAGCGCAGCTCCGCCTTAAACTCATTTTGGCAGGCTTAACTTTAAGAGCATAAGGAAAAGGAGAACGACCCCCTCCTTCCACCTGGGCAATTAAAGAGGGAGCCAATTAAAATGAGCGTAATAGTCCCTGCCGGGTGAGTTGTTAAACAAGATGGGGGTTATTGTCCTTGGAGGAAATGGGCCAGAACTCAAGACATCTTTGCTCCACGGTTCGATACACCTGCCCCTCCTCGCTCCTCGCTCCTCCTGTGCAAACTTTGCTGCATCACAAAGACGGAGGTCTTATTTTAAAAACGCGAGAGACACATATTTCCAAAGAGGAACCTAAGCAGATAGTGAAAAATATATCTAATTTTAGAAGCTGGCACTTTTGCCAAGTTCAATAAAAATGAAAACGGAAAGAAGAAGGTCTACATTTTGATCAATAAGAAGGATGAATCTCCACCTCTCCACAGAGGCCACAGTGTAGAGGAGATTACAGGAAGGCCCGTCCCCAGCTTCCTCCATCTGCCTTGTTCCAGTGCTCAACCCTGCTTTTACTAAATTAACTTTATGTACGCAGGAACTGTGGAAACAGGTTATTGTAACAGGAGGAGAACACAACTGGAAAAGGCAATAAATAGCAAATATTAGTAAGTATATATAAAACGCACAAAGTAATGTGATTCCAACAAGCACGGCGTGGCTGTGGCGGATGATTCTTCCCTAGCTAGGTGTGACACAGTGAGAGCATGTGTGAATACATCACTCCCAAGCTTTAATGTCTCAATCTCAGGAGATTAAGGGCCTAATCAAGCCAGCGTCTGCCCTAATGGGGGGAAATTGAAAGATAGATATGGTACTTTACACAGCTGATTAACCAGCAGACTGTGTGTGTGTGAGTGAGTGAGTGTGCATCTTTCACTATGAGCTCATTAAGCTTATAGCTAACCATGTTTGTATTTTTGTCATGCCCCCAACAAAATCATAATAACATCTTAACTGTTTGTGCAGAGATCTACACATAATGGCAGCTTGTGTTAACAGTCAAACACATCTGTAGATTTGTAATGCGACACTTTTAAACAGTTTGTTTCTAAAGCCAAAGAGAAGAGAAATGAAGCGGACCAGCTATTGTTACAGCCATAAATAAAGTGTATGTTGATTGATTGGTGGCAAGATTAAAATGGGAATGTAAAATACATGTGCAGAATAGCAGAAAGCAATGTTGCCAGTGCAGTTGTCTCTGACAGAGACAACAAGATTTCTTACACCGGACACTTCTTTGACTCAATTTTGCAATAGAACAAGTTAAAAAAAATGCCTTTTGAAAAAAGGATTTTTGAGAACAACACTGATATTATTTATTTATTTTTTTAAATACATGACTGATGTACTGTGCGCTGGTGAAAAATCATAACACAAACAACCAACTTGGATATTGATCCCTTAATTAATTGTGACAATTATCATGAAAAACTGAATTGTCAGTGCTCACACACTTTGGCATTTACAGATATCCATATATCCACAACAAGGTAACACTGGCGTATGTGTGCTCCTTGCCAATTACCCGTTTGAGCTTTAACATCAAATTAGTAGCGAAATTACTCTCAGAAACACTGTGTCATTTAAAAAACTGTTAAACACAAATCCACGCAAAAGAGTGTGATGCTTCTTCCACTAAATAAGACTCCACTTTGTGCATTTAGGTAAAAAAAATACTGACTATTTGTGGAGACAAGGATGCTGGCACTAAACCGAATTACCTTTTACATATGACATACCTCTGTTAAAACTACTGTTACAAATTGTTAAATAACTTTTCTCAGAGCACTCTCTAAATAATCCGATCTACAACTCCTCTTGCAATATCTAAATTATGCATTGAATGTTTGATTGATGGCAGCGGGCTCCAAAATTGGGTCCTGATTGAGCGATAACTGCTGTGTCAATAACAAGTGTTTGATAGATCGCTAATAAGTGCTACCGAGCCTGTAACAAGTGAGCAGTGGCTGCGCGTGTCTCCACGGGGACTTGTCAACCCATCAGCCTTATCAGCCGGGTGAGGGGTCCGCACGGCGTCGCTGAATATCTCTTCACCTCGTGCTCAGGCACTGTGGTGTCACCGTGTATGTGCTCACCAGGGAACGGCGGAGGGGCTGAAGAGGGGGCTGCGCATCTCATGAGGCGAAAGGAGGAGACATATGGAAAGAGGACAGGCGAGGAAAGTGTGTAAGTGTACATATGTGAGGGTGTGGGTGTTGGACGGCGAGTGCGAAAGTCGCAGATTGTGCTCGGAGGTGGCGGAGGGTGCAAAAAGAAAGTGTTTGTGTCAATAGGTGCTGAAAATGTCGGAGAACAGAGCGGGAGAGCGATGGTACAAGTGAAAGAAAATAAAAAAAAAAAGCCTGGTGTGTGTGCGAGTGTGTTTGTGTCGGCGTGACTGTGTGTAGGAGACGCGCAGAGAGCAGCGGCCTATGCAGTGTGGTGGAACTTCTCTCATCTCAGCGCATTTGGTTTGCTCCCATTCTTCATTAACTCCATTAACAGATGAGCTGCGGCGATTAGCGGAGCTACCCGCTGATTCAGCTCTCACACCCCCACCCTCCCCCTCCTCTCCCTCTTTTCTACCCCTCTGTCGTTTTGTCGCTACCTCGTTCCAACACTCCTCCTCCTCCTCCACCACCACCTCACGTCTGGGGGGCTGTTAAGACCATTTCGCCCAAAGTCACAAGGCGAAGGAGCGCCGCAGACAGATTCCCACACAAATTTGCATTTGTGAAAGATATACATGTTCAAGCTTTCATAATTTGCTACTTAAGCCACAAAAAAACTTAAACAGCCCAATGTGCGCAGAGGACCATAAAGCCGATCTATCCCTCCCTGCAGTGGCTCTTTATTCAGCTTATAATTTTACTGCTCTGTGCCATCTTAAGGCCCCCTGCTCCTCCAGCGGGCAGTGCCAAGGGGGCAGTCTGCCTGCAGCACACTGTGCCATTAGCCACGGCTGGCTCTTTAGCCAAGAGGAAAGAGGAAAAATGGGCAGTGATTGCCAAAAGGTACTTTACCCGATGGAAAGGGGACTGTAGAAATAAACAAAGAGACAGACAGGCAAAGGAGATTTTCCTTTAATTCCCCAGCATCTGTTCTATAATAGCCCCAATTAACAAATTAATTAGACTCACATTCCTCTGTATCTCTATTCCCTGCCTCTTTCCCTCCCTCCTTGTCCCTTTACTCACCAGCACCACAAAAACAAGGGTGTACTATGTTGCTATTGACACACCTTTCTGGCCCAGCAGCATTTGTTTTGATCTTCCTAATGACTACAGATGTGTCACAGTTCAGATGACAAACCTCTCCGAGGTCACGGAGCCACAGAAGACCACGGCCTCAGTTCTGACTTTTGATAGGTAATAAATCATACAACAAAGCAGCTGCCACTCAGAAAACTCTCCTTTCCTCTTCCATCCGAGATCTGAGAGGTCGTCGCAACGGTTTCACCGCTTTGGAAGCAACAACAAAAAGACTTCAGAATGCATAAACACAGGTTTCTTTAGGGGCCTGGTGGGTGCTCCTTAGACGGATCAGGACACACACACGGGTACGCACAATTTATTTATTTTTTTCTTTCTCTCCATCTTCATCTCCACTGTTCTGGTTTTGCTTCATGAAATTAATGACCTGCCAGTTGACTGAAGTGAGGCTGTTTTTTTTTTTTAGTTGTTGTTGTTGTGCATGTTTGTGGCTTTGTGTCTGTGTGCAAATGCTCATTTAAATATGCCTTTGGTTGTGTGTGTGTGTGTGTGTGTGTGTGTGTGTGTGTGTGTGTGTGTGTGGAGTGTGTGTTTCTGTTTAAAGCGTGGCGGTGGCCTTAGGATCTTCGGGTTTAGCTCTTTTTGCCCTTCTGACACAAGGCATTCCCTATAAATTATTGACACTCCCCCATCTTCTCATTTCCCTCCCATCTATCTCTCTCTCTCTCTCTCTCTCTCTACCCCTCCGCTGCCACAACACACAAACACTTAAAAGGGGAAATCAACCTATGTTCCCTTCCACAGAGCCATATGTGCGACAGAGAACAGAAGGGAAGAGGCCCGCTGATTGAAGCCATACACATTACTCCCGTCTTGTTACTCTCCCTGCACATCACAGAGCCGAGTCTGAAAGTTAACAACACGCAGTACTCTACACACCTATTCATTTTACCCCTTTCCAAGAGTCCGTCTCCATCAACCTCTCTCTCCGTTTCACCCCCTTTCTCTATCACTCTTCACACCGAAGACGAGCCTTGCCATCTGGCTGCGTGTCAAAATAATATCATTTAATTTGTTACATGATTAAATGGCTTCTTTTCACTGGGAAGCTCTGACTGCTAAAATGTACTTCCAGGCTCTGGGTATCGCCTGTATCTCCCCCTCGTTGCGTTTTCCTACACTCCACTATGAGTTCTTTTTGTCCTGTTGTACATGACAAAGCCGTCGCTCTTTGTCTTCCCCTTCTTTGTCTCGCTCCGACCGTCTCTTCCGAGGCCATTTCCAGACACAGGCTGCCTAACCTTCCCTTTTCACTCAAGTTCATGTTATTAGGATACTAAATGCAACAAAAGGCCCACACAATTGGGCGAGAGATGCTCTGGACAGTGTAAGAAAACGGAGCAGGCTTCTATTCTTCCAGTGACTCTTGCCTGTCTCCTACATGAATAAGAGGCATGGCTAAACGCGCTGCATAATTTGTACTTTTAATGGCAGAGCCTTCCATTCCTGTGACATGACTTAATCAATAACCAGGCCTGTCGCAGTCTCAGCCCAGACTCGGCTGGCGTTTTATTAATTTTGAACAGGCACACTAACTAGGCGTCTGCTAGCAAGAGGCATTTCACACGGGATAATAGGCACTCTGGATTGATAGGTTCATTCCATGTACGCTCAAACCCTCATCCCTCTCTTCCCCCCCCCTCTCTACCCCCTTTATCTCTCTCTCCCTCTCCATCGCCCCTTTCTTTCCTTCCTTCTGTCAAAGAGTGATTTAGGGAAGACTGCACGACTGCGTGTGTGTCAGCTGAGGGGGAGAGAGAGAGCGAGAGATGGATAAATAAGAAGGAAAGAAGGGATAAATAAAGAGGTGGAAAGAAAGAGACAGAGGTTGTGACGGAGAGTCTTTGTCTAAATAGAGAGTCATGACCTACAAGTGTCCACTGCCTCACTACATCTGTCGCCACATTTGACCAGAAACATGCACACGTATTTATAATAGTATTCACAATTTAAAAAAAAAATATACATATATTACACACTGCCGGATTATGATACACACAAACTTGTATACTAGTGAAATTTCCACTAACTACATTAGCCAGCCACGCAACCTGATCTGATCTGCCACCCTGATTTCACAATGTGTACGCCCAGAATGACATCACTTGAAAGAGCAAAACTGGAATATGCACCAGACAGACAAATGCGCAGCTAATAATAAAAGGATTAGTGAATTAAATAAACTCGAGAGCAAACTTACTAGAAGACACTCAAATAAAAGATACTGAGTAGATAATCTCTGGTCAAACACTTTGATCCTGTGAAATGTAGCTTTAAGTTCCTTGATCCATTTAATTCTCAGATGGTCTCAGTGTGGGTGTGTGTGTGTGTGTGTGTGGGTGTGTGTGTGTGTGCGTGTGTTTGCTGGACATAGATCAGAGGCACAAAGCCTCGACACTCAACCATCTGAAGAAACCAATAATGATGAATGTATTTGAGAACCAAAACCGAACCAGACATTGAGCTTCACTGGTAAGACTCTCTTCACAGATAAAAATGTGATTAATGTTTTTTTCTATCAACTTATCTTTTGGTTAACGACTAAAGTAGAACATTTTCTAATTGATTTTATCCGAACATAATGATGACACATTTGAACATGGTATCTATGAATTAAAACCCTATTTCTAAATGGAAGCTTTACCAAATTACACTATTCAAGAAAAGCTCAGATTGATTAAGCATAATTAGGAACAATGTTTTTAATTAGCATAAATTGAGTATGACTTAACTTTAGTGACTTGTGCTGATTGTAACTGTAACTGTATTATTGTATAGAAGGTCACCATTCACACTCACATAAACCTAACATTCATGTCAAAGGTTGCTTAGAGCATAACGTTTTACTTGTACATTGTTTAGTTTTATAAGTCTATATGTGCAGAAACAGTCAACGCACAAGTTGTTAATGAGCTGGAAAGCAGTGCTGCCATGCTAAGGATACAATGATGACTCCCAGACTCTGCCCACCAACCAACCATCAGACTAAATCCACAGTAATCATCCACAAATTCAGCAGCTCAGCTACAGTTGGGAGTAGTTTGAATTTTATAAAGTGTCAACACTTCGACTTATTGGTCATGTTACTGCCCTCTGCATAATAAAAGTGTAAAGTTAAAAACAACATAAGTCTCTCAAGCTTCTGTGTTTCTGATTAATACATTTCTTTACTTCTCAGGCTTGGAAAAGGGCTTTTTATTAAATACCATAGGACGTCAACATATAGCATGCAAACTGACATATTTACAAAGTCAGTGTCATCAATGGCGTTGACGAGTCGTTGGAGCCTTACTCCACTGTCAAAACTCATGTCTAGTCAGTAGAGTTACAAAACCTGTCTGTGTGGCCTCTCTCAAAAAGAATAATTACAGGTGAGGTGTAGAGATTTTGAAAGATAGCATGTTTGTGTGATATTGAAATAACTGGAAAGGTTTCCTGACTGGGATTCTGGGAAACTGCGACACGAAGCTTTGTTTTTGGTCCAAACGAGACCTTGAGATAACCATCTCTAAATTTAGCAGCTAAATAATCCACTATCTTGACCACATAGCCAAAAAAGTGACAGTGAGCAGTTAAACCAGATTTATGGTTTCACAACAGCTACGATTAGTTTGAAATGCATCTCCTCGTTCACGTCTCCCAGTGGCTGGACAGGCACAAAAAGTTCATCGTCCCTCTGACTCCTCCAGTCTGTTTTCAGTGTTGCTGTAGTTTCAGTCCAAGTCACTCTTGTTCAACATTATCCAACTCCAGCATAACACAACACAGCTGAACAGAGGGCAACTAGAGTTTTAGTATTGTAATCTGAGGACAATGCCAACACACTCGTGCTCAAGTAGTGACGCTTACAAGGGAGTAGGCCATCCACGTAGGCTAGGGCATACGCTCTGCATAGATCCGTTATACTTACCGTTGCTGAAACTCAGCAGACAACAGCTGCAGTTTTAGATGCTAATTCTCTGTGTGTGCTCCTTCATATACTGTTTGATATCCGTTTTATATCCACTTAAACCTTTTAAATATATTTATGAGATTAAAGCTTGTTTGAAGAACAAAGCACCACAGCAGGATCTTAATCGTCATAGCTAACTTATCACTGAAATCGTCAAGCACATGGTCAACAGATAACTCCGTGCCTGTTTCCTGCTAAACGTCATTTCATTTCTCTTATCTCTTCATGTGGCCTTGAGGATCATCACATTCACAATAAGCACAAAATGTCTCCCCCGTGTTGTTGACACCGTGTTTATCTCTGACCAAATACAGCATGGGACTGCTCACGATGAGGGTGGAAAGTTCCAGCATCATCATGTTTGGCCAGTTTGGATCACTTTACGTTGCGTGTTTGTGCTTGGAGGGCTAAAAGCAGAGGACTAAACATTTAGCCCCTGACACGGGCAGTCCTGTGACTCATCTTGTTGATAGGCCCAGGGACAGAGGGAAAGACAGATGGATGAAAAACAGCAAGGCGGGCGAAGAGGGAGGAGGGGGTGCGATAGATACTGTAGGTTTTTGAGTGAGGGAGTAAGAGAAAACAAGGATCATGTGTTTACCAGAGAGGCCAGAGAAAGAAGGAATGCATCTCTGGAGATGAGTCACTATTGTTGACAGCCTCCTCATTCTCCTCTTTCCATCATGACCAAACACCAGACAATGAAAAGCCAATCATTCTAACGCTCGACAATAACCGCACATAATCACAGTAGTCAATAACTCTGCATACAGTGAGCTGCCTCTTACCTTGACACAGATTATTGGAGGCAATGTTTTGGAGTTTTTGGCATAACACGGGCTGTGCTGTGCGGCTGCTCTGTTATGTTTGGGTAAGTCATATCCGAGGGGAAGTTGTGCAAAGATTGCCATTACAAAAGTGCATTAGTACTCTGTCCAAGAATTCTTATCATTCCTCTGCCCATATTAGATGTTTGTGACCTCTGTGTTCTGGTATGTATCACACAAACACCCACAAATATGCCAATACACACCACTGCACACACAATGGACATGACTCTGGCTGTTTTGTGCTAGAATGAGTCACATTCAGCTCGTTCTCTTGAGTGTGCTCCCTCTGTGGAAGAAAATGTCTTGGGCTTGACCACCATCACCACCACCACCACCACCCAATTTGTGTCATTTTAATTGGGACAAAGTTTGTGTTGCTCAAACAGAACAGTTTATATCGGTTCATACTGGTGGCCTACAACTTTCTGTCACACTGATCTATGTAATTACAAAGTACACCTAAAGGGTTAGTGCAGTCTACTTACACTGGTCATGCACAACATTACGACCACCTTCTTAATATTGTGTGGGTCTCCTTTGTGTCTCCAAAACAGTTATGACTCATCAGAGAATGGACAAGGGTCTTCTGAGGGTGTCCTGTGGTGCCTGGCAACTGGATCTTGTTAGTGGGGGCCTTAGGCTCCTATGGGTTGATGGGATGGGCCTCTGTGGATCAGGCTTGTTCCAGTGCATCCCACAGATACTTGTTCAGTTTGGGATCTAGTGAATTTGGAGGCCAGGTCAACATCTTGTGCTGTTTTTCATGATTTCTGAGTTGTTTCTAAAATGTTTTTGTGTGTGTGTGTCTGTTTCGGGTATGCAGCCATCAAAGAGTGTCATTGCTATGGGGTGGAGGGTGGCTAGTAACCACTGATACGCCATCAATAGGGAAAATATCAACACCTACTTACACGCAAATGCTTGATCCAGTTGTTTGTTTCTGGGTGAAGTAAATACATTCTTTCTTCACTCCTTCGTTTGAAAGTTGGCATGATGGGATTTCCGGGAGGGAGAGAGACAGGACGCTAACAAAACAACGAGTAGTTC
Organism: Planiliza haematocheilus; assembly: GCA_005024645.1. NCBI lineage: Eukaryota > Metazoa > Chordata > Actinopteri > Mugiliformes > Mugilidae > Planiliza > Planiliza haematocheilus. Next base: position 9,986,141 of record SRSE01000593.1, read on the forward strand.
AAACAAGTGTACAGATTAACAAAGCTGGAGTTGATTGGGGCATTGTAGATGTCTTTCTCTACTGTACTTCCAGCACATTTACCCGCTCCACAGAACAACTTCACTCATGTCACAAAGGCTTCATTCTGATTGATGATTTGGGGCACGTCAACACTTATATCTCATGGTATTATGGTATTATTTAGCGGCAGTGTAAACAGTTGTGTCGGGCTGCCTGATCAGAACGAATTCAATTGGATTGAAGAAGTATTATCCTTGTAAACGTAGCCAGTGTATCCTTGAGATGTGAAACACTGGATGGACATGTTTTACTATCAACTTTCCTCTTGAATAAGACAAAGAATCAACATGGTTATTATTTGGTTTCAGCTCTAGTTTTGCACAATGGAACTCCATTCATGGCTAAAACTTAAAACCTACACCTAACCCTAATCCTGCAAACCTTGTTGAAATAACTGAGCTGCTTTCTATGTCGTCCAGAAATCCTGAGACTTTGAGTCTTTATTTAATCTCCACCTGGGCTCTGCTCAGACATCACAGCCTTCCTGTTAACACTTGGCTCTTCATTCTCTCACTAGCCAAACCTTTTGATCTGTCCTTAACCAAAACTTGCGCTCGCCATCCCCCTCTCTCTCCCGTCATCAATATTTCATAAACGTAAGGTGACAAATTTATTTGAATGCAGTCTCCGGTGCGGACGCAGAGATGGATGGGCCCATCGGGGTGGTGGTGGTGGTGGTGGGCTTGTGAGCGGCATGGTAGCAAGCAGCTCTACCGCATACATTAGTCACACGCTCGCAGACTGCTGGTGGAAGAGAGGGGGTCTAGGAGAGGTAGTATATGGGGGTATGGAGAGAGGAGGAGGGCATTGTGTGTGAAATGCATGCATGTCTATCAGAATGTGTTAGTGAGAGAGGGAGAAAGAGAGAGAGAGGAGGGGCTACTCTAAGAATTGAAGGAGTAAATTTATCATAGTTATGGCTTTCTCGGGCATCCATTTTCCTATGGTCTGTTGACAGCTAGTAGTATCTGCATACCACCCCCCTCTTCCTCCACCACCAGGTGATTGACAGCACTGGTCTTATACAGGCATAGTGCACACTTTGACTGGACACAAAACTACAAGTGCAATTTAACGCACACAGATATTTCTGCTTAGTCCGAAAATTTTGCTGACTTACAGTACAGTTCAAAATCAAGTCTTTTCTCTTATTAAATTGTATAATGTACTGTTCAAAACCCTTCTGATGAACTTCAAATACTATATCGTGCCCACCTCTGTAATGCAGAGCCACTTCCCTCAGCTTTCCTATGGGGGAGCTTGCAGTGTCTCCTGCTCAGTGAATGGGTCCAGATCATACTGTGCTAGACTTTATAGAATGGTACATGCAGTACCTGCTTCCCCATTAAATGCACGGTTACAGTTTGATAACTAATATTCAGTATAGTATCCGCAGTGTTTCAGTTGTTAGAAGGATGAGTACGGCCTTTAAATGTCTGGTAGATTCATTTACAGAACACATGATGACTTGCTGCGTTAGTCAAACAAGATCAAATTTTAAAGGTTGAAGGCTCATCGTAAAGAAAACCCAACTGTTAGACAAACTGGTGTATTAAGGCCGGTTTATGTTTCTGGTATACACAGGACAAAAATCACAGGATCACCAGTCAATAAGGGATATCTTCAGGACTAATTATTGACATTTTAATCAACTCAGAAACTTTCTTGTCTGTATTTCCAGCAGAGATGGACTTCAGCACAACAGCCCATGTGCTCAAAGCAACTGCAGATTTCTGCAGATTTCCTAAATATTACACACACGAGAAACCTGGTTTTAGTAACCAGTGCAGAGGATGGTATAAACACGGTTTGCACAGATGATTGGAGAACAACAACGTCCAGGTTTTTGACTCGACGTTAGAGAGTGCATCATTTTGGAACAGCGCTGCAGGAAAGGTCATTGCGTGTAGCAGTGCATCGTAGAAAAATGAAAATGATTCCACTTAAAGTCAGACAAAAGGTGAGACCACTTCAAACTGACAGCCACGCTGAACTGACGTCTTGTGCGACAAATCAACGGTTTTCTGTCGACGTCAACTTTTTATTTTCCAGCGCTCCAGTGATGCGGTAACACGGGTAAACATCTACCAATCAAATGTGTTTGTTTCAACGGATCCAAAATGTTTTGTTCCGTTCTGTCTGAAAAATGGGAGTAAAATCTCATTTGTCCCATTAGCTAGTTCCCAGTGATATTTAGGGTTCAAGCAGCGAAGCTGCGTAGAAGCCCTATTGTGTTTGTATGTTTTCTTATTATTATTATTATTATTATTATTATTATTCCTAATTCTTCCGCCATGGGCGTCTATGGCAGCCCATAGAACCGTACGGTAAAACGGCGGCGCTCATATCTCTGCAACGATTTGGTGCACTGCAACCAAATGTGGTAGCATTGACACTATCGGCACTATTGCAAATGAACTGCTTGAACCCTTCATTGCTGCTTGCAGCTATATTTAACCTTACTGTTTGTTTCACAATGCAGCCTGGCATTAAAGCTGCTGCATCGCAACACCAGTGAGCCTGTGAGCAACACGTCAGTGAAAATGTAGCCGGCCATGCTTGGGCATTGAGCTGGAACACATTTGACAACACTTTACAAATGATGAACTGAAACTGTATTTTAGCATCAAGCCTGTACCCTAACTACGCTGTCTGCTAAGCCTTGCAGAACTGGTTTCATGTGTGTATGTAAACCTAACACCAGTGTAAAAGGAGTGGTCCCAACGTTTTGGGGCAGAGTTAGCTCAGAGCTCAGACTGGCACAAAATCTGGAGAAAGGGGAAACTGCTGTTCAGTGGTCACAAAAAACAACACCAGCATCTGTAAAACTCACTTATCAACACATTGTTTTATGATAGGAAGGTGAAAGGAAAAACCTGGATGAAAGGTTAACAATGTAGTCAGTGGGACAGTTCACTGTGGCAGAACGACAAGGAAGCTAATTGTTATAATAATCCTCACCACGGGGAGAAGAGAGAGAGGAAAGAAACTGATTATAGTCAAAAAGAGAGCGAGAGACAGAAAGAGAGAGAGAGAGAGGGGAAGAGAGATTATCTGTCTGTGAGTAGACTGTCATTAACCTCACTTTCCCTCCTTCACAGACTCTCCATCTTGTGCCATCTCTTGTCCGTTGGAGTGCCAATCTATATCCCATTGTTCCCCCTCGGCTCTCCTGGACCACACTAATTGAAGGCAATCTGAACATGTTTCTAGAAGACTTTTATCTCATCTCGCCCACATCCCGAAACACGTCCCCGCACAGACACACCTACATGAATATCAACACACGGCAACAACCTGCTCCAACACAGAGCAGAACATACGCCGGCTTTGGGCTTTGTGCAAACCAACTTAATAACCAATTTGTAAATTTAAATATCGATGCCAAGTTGTTTACTCCCTCCACAGCTGAATACGTGCATGATAAGATTTATCAGTTTACCATATTTAATATAAACACCACTGCGTGGCGTCCCATAAGGGCTGGTTAATACATTATCATCAAGGCATAATAGAGGTGTGGTGCGAGCAAAATACGGGCAATGCTATTAAAGTCTGAGAATAATGATTGGTGTCTGCAGAAAAAAATAATCCTGCTTTGCATATGTATGATTCAGAGACTGATGTCTGGTGAACTGTAGGGAACGGGTGAGCTATGGGAGTGGGTGACTCAAGCCCTGTCACGAACAGTTCCCTGAATTCTTACTGGTCTGACACAACAAGAAGAACCTGGTACTCTGGCAACTTGATATCTATAAACACAACGTGTGGCTCACACCCACAACTACGGCCTTTTCTTTATCATCAAACAGGGTGTACGCTGCCAAATATGTGACAACACTGGAGGTTGACCCGATAGTGATGCGTAAAACGTACACACGGCCCATACCAGCTTATGAAATTTGTCTTTAGAGCTGTAACTGGGTTAGTGAATACTGGTGAAAGAAGATATCAATAGAAAGGAAAACACACTAAATGCTTTATAGATTTTATTCTAAGAGCTGCAACAGGTCCTGAGTTTAAAGTGGCACTTCACAGATTTTACACTATTCTGTTTGCAGGTCAGGAGGAGTACACTTGCATACTGCGGAAAAAAATTGTATACAGCCTTTTGTGGCTACAGAGGTAGCTGTATAAAGGGTCTGATAAAGTGCTTCAAGTTTTTAAAACTAAATAAAACTACATTTTAAAAAAAGAGATAATGAGGCGTTAGAAAAAAAAGTGAGATTAAGAAAAATCACAAGGTGAAGTGTCTTTCATCAAACTGCACTGTCGTCATGTCGAAACCATGAGACTTAACAAGAGGTAAAACCTACATTACTGCATGTCCAGTTCAGGTACTGCTAGTACCGGGGGAAAGGGAACTAACACATTACATCTGCATTTATGCATTTATCCTGCGCACAACCCCTAAATGGACAGGAAGCCTTTTTAGAAGTAAGACACTGAGGATATCACAGCTAAAGAGAACATATTAACCAGCAGATCAAATGATGAACCGTTAGTAACTATTATTTATAACCACATTCAGAAATATCAAAACTATAGGATAAATAAAGGAATTTCTTATCTTATAGCTAAATTTTGTTTTCAGTGTTTTAAATAATGCTGAAAACATAATGTAATATTTCAGCTCTCTCTTATTGTTTACTGGGTAAATTTCCAGTACTGACGGAGGAAGTGAAATGAGGGGCTTGGCAGAGATATTATACAAAGGCCATAATCAACTGATCACTCCAGTCTTTTAAATATATAATTTAGATAAAGAGTGAGATGAAGCCAGAGAAACAGACAGTAAGAAATAGACAAAGAAAGACATAGTCTGTGCTGCCTTAGTGTAATTAGAGCACAAAAAAACAACCTCTGTGCTGGGAAATTAACTAAATGCACAACAAACACACACACGCGCACACACACAGCGGTAGTTGCACCACTGAGTATAGATCGCCCTCTAGTGTTGGACCCGAAAAGGTCAGCAGGCTGTCTTCACTCTAAATGCAACCAGAGAGAAAAAAAAATCCCTTAAATCTCATTCCCTTGATTTTCAGTATTGGACTTTTCTGCTCTGGACAGCAAATGAATGGAAGCACTCCTGGCTTAAAGTTGTAAAATTGATCTTCAAAAGACTTTTTACTGTGGATGTTTATTACATCCTGTGACTAAAATATTGCTTAGTTGTACTTTTAGTCCAAATTTGTCTTTAGCCCTTTGGGAATTGTAGCCAAGCTTGAAAAGTAGAGACATGGTTTGAGCTTATTCAATAGTTACATGAATAATGACAAATAGGAAAGAGGCGAGTCATCATTTTGAAGTGGGCACTTCATTCAGTATTATATCATCACCTTGTTGTTAAGCTCCTATTTGTCACTCATAAAGTGGCTCTTTGTCTTATTTTTTAATGTCAGATAATCTCATTGTGTGACGAGGCAGGGACGTTCTAGTGGCACACACTGCTAAAAGTGAGCGAGACTGGGAGGATGGATGATGTTCTTCCTGGACATACTGCTGCATCCCCTCACACCTCAGCTTGAGATGATGAGGTGATACCCTGACTGCTCTGGCATTAGCAGTTGAAGAGAGCACTGGGAATGTTGTGTGCTGGTGGAACAGGTTGCAGGGCTCCAGACGAAAAGCACATCCAAGGGCAGGATGTGTGGGTGAGACACAGACCTCAAGTAAAGAGCTAATACTTGCACGAGCCTTTACACTTAATGTGCGGCAGAAGACATTTAGCCGCGTGTTTGTTTTGTTTACACTTCCTGCTGCACTGGGGATAGTGCCATCGATGGTAAATGCACAAATTCAGTGTCAGGGCCCTGGTGAGGATGTGTGCAAGTGTGTGTGCAGACATGTGTGTGTCATGTTTAAGCGCATTTGCGTGTGCACATCGATATGAGGCGTCATCGCGGGTTCTCTGCTCGTCTGAGAAAATCACACTTCGTGCTCGCTTCCAACCCCCTGCCAGGGACAAGACCTGCTGACAGCACCGCATTGTTATTTCTTCATGTTTGTCAAATGTGGCATCTCGATGCACATGCACACGTACACACAGATGTTGTCAGCAGTTCCCATCTTTTCAGACACCTCTCACTCCCAAGTGAGACAGAGTTTGTCAACCCGTTGCAGACAAACCCCCCCCCCTTTGGAATCTGCACACTCGGTTTCACAGTCCCATCTCAAAGCCATCGACTTTCTTTCCAATTAATTCCCTAAACAGTCTGTTCGCTTTTGAACTTTTTTTGAACATTGCAGCCAGAAAAGGCTCGATCTCAAAATCAACATCCTTAAAATAAGTGCTTCGGATCACCACAGGAGCTCTTTTAGCACAAAAGATTTGCAGGCACACACTTCCACGGGAAACACACACATATGCACAATCACGGGGTGGAGGAGCATTGTCAGTCCACCTGCGTTCAGACACACTACCTCCTGTTCTTCCTGCCTGCAGCAGGCTGGCCCACCGCTTGTGTCTCCGTCTGCAAGCAGCCCCCTTTTCCAGCTCAGCAGCTGAGAAAGTGCCAATCCCACAGTTTAAAGGCCCCACTGGCCCTGCCAGCATGATAGATAGTTTAGAAATGAGGACGCGTGTTTAAAAGAGAGGAGAAGAGGGGGAAGAGAGGGAGGGAGAAAGAAAAAAGGCACGCAGCAGCAGCTGTCAGACAACACAGAACCCAAGCTTCCATGACCAGGCTCTTAACAGAGAGAGAAACTGAGAAAAAATAAAACAAAGGGTCTTCTGAGAGGTGACGCCTAAGCTGACAGGTATGGAGTAGGGGAGGACGCAAACGGATAAGATGATAAAGACATGCAAATACAAACTGTGAGACAGATGAAGGGATTAGATTATAGACAGTACATGCAAACAGCAGTCTGATTGCTATAGTTTAAAACAGATTGAGATGCAGTTCTCTTTGAGTTCTGCAGTAAAATAAAAAATCTAAAGTCACTACAGTTTAGTATAACAGCAACTAAAACAACGGAATTACACATGATGTAATTATCGTGGCATGAACGTGTTTATATCTGACACCTGTTACCTGAACTGATCAAATAAAATTAGAGTGCACTGACTGACATGTAAAGTGTCAACTGCACATCTACGGCACGAGGACATTAGCAGGCTGTTTGACACGTCACCTCTGTCTGGGTAATCTTGACAGCCTGTCATGTTGACTCCTAATGTTCACAGCTCAGACACCTTCCACCCCTCCCCGCCCCCTCCTCCGTGAAAACACACAGACTCAACAGGTGGAGCGTCGCTAGAACTGCTCACATGCCGCATGTATGTTAGTTGACACGCTACCGAGATAAGAAATGTGCTGAGGCTGCAACTAACGACTGCGCATCTGACAAATATTGTTCCGATTAACAATTCAATGCCGCATATAAAAACCAATGGGATGTCTTTAAGATGATCAGTTTGCCGTTACACGTGACATTTGAACAGCTGGACTCTGTCATCGTTCTTTTTCTCTAGTTGATCAGTGGAAATGAAGTTGAAAAGGCCATCTCCACTCAGGCTCCATTTGCAGATATGTATATATGCCTTTTCCCCCGTTGCTTTCGCAGGGGCCCTGCCTAACACTTATTAAACAGATCTTAAGAACATCTCCATTCATCATTGCCACCTCGCTTATGCATCAATGCCTCTCTATGTGTGTGTGGTGGGTCTGCGTGTGTGTGTGCTGCCCCAAGAGGCTTACTGTCTGTTCAGAGAGGGGATGATGTAGGAAGATTAATATTGGTGTGACGGCAGAGCCATGCCAGGGAGGAAGGGTCACTCATTACCCATCTGACCAGCGGATCACATGAAAGGAGTCGCACACACACACACAGATGGCAGCTGCAATAAGAGTCTTTCTTTGCGCTCTTATTTCGTCGTCCCCTTTTCCTGCATTTGTTAACTTCGTCCATCGCTCCCCTTTCCTCCTTTTCCTGTTTGTCTTTCATCTGCCTCTCAGATTTTATGTCATGAAATATATCACATTAGCCTAGTTAAGTTTCAGGGGGATATAAAATGAATTGACTATCTGAGACACATCTTTACATTTAGAGTGCGGATGATGTATGGACAGAGAGGAGATGGGATGCGGGGGAGACAGGAGAGGGGTCAAATACTGCAATTACCACCCGATTGATTTCCATTGGTGTGACGGAGAGAATAAGTGTTACTCCGTCAATGTTCACTCAACCTGGCAGTGAATCCTCCACTGAGGAAGAGAGGAAGGGAGAATCCTTTCAGTCAACTCATTCATTCTGTCATTAATTAGTTCGCTCATTTAATTTCTCGCAAATATTTATTCACTCATTGAAGCGGCTGACGATCTGCAGCAGCACAAACCCAGACTGGAAGAAGTTTAAAAGCTCTTGTTTAAGCAGTATTTAAAATCCCAGCTGCACATTTCCTAAGACTAAGATCTAAAAATGTCATTGCGCTATCTGACGACGTTTTGTTCAAGAAATTAGCGTCAAAAGTGATTCACCCTGCTGGCAGTGTGACTTTAGGACATAAAACAGGAAAAGTTTATTAAGGAAAAGTTTATTTTTTTGCGTGAGAGGACACGAGAAATACTTGGAAGAAGAGGAGGGATTCTGTTAAAAGGCCAGGCTCAAGCTTTCTCTGAGGTTTTACAGAAGGTACTTAGACACACTATCATGGAGAAGCGTGAGCAGGTTCCACATACACCGCCAAGATATGGCCGAGAAAAAAAAAGAAGAAGAAATAAACACAACCCACACACACCATGCCAGTCCTCTTCTCTTGGCTCCTCCGTTCTCCTGCATATCCTCTCCTTTTCCTCTCCCTCTGTTGTTTCTCAGACTGCGTTTTCCTTCCCTCTGTCTCCCTCTTGTCTCTTCAGCCTCCCCTCCGGCCTCCTGTCTTTATGGCCAGACTGTGGTCTGTCGATAGAATCAGTGGAAAACTGTTTGGAAACCCAAACCTCAGTGAAATTATTTGATTACAACCTCCCATTACTTGCTGGTTTGGAGGCATCGAAAACTTGCTGAGAAGTAATGATTTCCATTTTGTGTTTGAGCTGTAATACAATATTCGCTGCGGTTACTTTCCAAGGACAGCACGCAACAGTGGCAGGATTTTTCTTTTAATTGTTTGGACATTTTTAAATTGACTTTATCGACATGGAAATACAGACCGGACTGAATGGACGAAAGAAAATAAATGACAAGGAAAAGTTGTGTAATTTACCCAACTGCCTAAGTTCCCCCACTCAACCCAACATCCTGTGGGGAAAGTGTGAGCAAGTCTGACTAATTAGCCAAAAGTCACAGAAATATGACCCTGCAGTACAACAGGAGATAGACGAGGACTAATTAAGGCTACCTTGTCTCTCACCAGCAATTAAAAAACAACAAAGCTCTGCAAATTTTCACCCCAAATCTCTCTGTCTCTGTCTTTTCTTCTCAGACTCTCTCTCGACCCAATTTATCCTTTTCATTTATCTCCTGAAAAGTGTGCTCCATCACATCACAGTGCCATGGCAGAGGAGTGTGGGACGCGAAAGGAGACGCATAAAAAGACGGAAGAGGGGTTAAAAGAGGAGAGGATGAAGGGAGTCTGATGACGTAGTCCATCTGGTAGCGGGGAAGGATATTTACAGGAGGTTGTGTTTGTACACGTGCGTATACAGTACCATTTGTGTGCAGATAGAAACGCGTTTGTATGCGTGCGTGTGTGCATATGAGTGCGTGTGATTGGGTTGTTTGGCAGGTAGAAGGCTGTGAGTGCAGCCTGTCACAGCCCAGCCCTGATTACTCTGCACCATTCATCAAAGTGTCACCTCCCTGACAGCCGCTAATAAATATACTGCCACAGACCCCCACTCGCACCTGGCAGCGCACCACATTCACACACACAAGTACGTACACACACTGCACCCCCCCTCACCCCCATACACACGCACACAACACACGCACACACTCATTCTGCCACCCCCAGCAGCCCCGTGCAGCACCAAACACGGCTCAAGCAGCAACACATCCTAGAGCTCATTTGCTAATTGCTGCATTTCCCATCAATTCTGTTTCTGTCTTGTTCAATGTCAACAGGAGCGAGAAGATCTGAATAAATTAATGAAATATATAAATAACCAATGGGGTAACATGTTACATTACTTCCTCCCGTGTCTTTTTGCCCTGCACTGTTAACCGTCATCCCTCTTCTGATCCATCCTCCCACATTTTTAATTGTGAGCACACACTTGAAGAAAAAAAACAACAAAAAAACAATAGCACACCCAGAAAGTTCTCTGTTTTTTCTCCCTAGCCAGACTTAATGGACTGATGTTTAATGCATGTGTCCCAGCTGTTCCTCATTTTGCTTGAAAACTTCTTTGCATCTATCCACACTTTCCGTGTCACACGTTCCAAAATACAACAGCACTGTTTTTGCTCTCGCATTTCTCTGTCAATATATCTTTCTCTAACCGACCAAAATTATTTCAGTGCAAAAACATCTGAAGCAATTTTTACAGTGTATGGTAATGTAATGTTTCAAGAGGCCGCAAAAACAGCAAAGGCTGATACCTCAAAAATGTGCATTTGCATGTAATTGCTGGTTTGCTTTCCTTTATTTCACTTCATTTGTAGTCAGTGTGGAACACACACCCATGTGGTCATGCTTCTTCTGTTTGTCTATGATTAGGCATTATGTGACTGCTGCAATGATTTGCTCTGTGACTGTAAGTGCAGCCTCTCCGACTTCTGTCTCGGGCAGATGCTCCCCGGCTCCCCCTGTTGGGAGACGGATGAAGCGTGTGACTCAACAGGGCTGCGTGAGCAAGTGTGTGTGTGTGCTAACACAATGCGTGGGACTTTCGGAGATATGGTGGCGGAAGCGTGGATGTTGGTGTATCCTGCGCTGGAAGGTGTCCTTGCCAAGCCGTGCGTGTGTTTGCGAGCGTGTGTGTGGACACGAGGCTGTGGGCATGCTGCGCTGGCAGATGGCATCACTGCATTGCCGGGGCCACCCTGGCTAACAGGGGGAGGACAGGGAGAAGGTGGGAAAAGGAGGAGGAAATGGGATGTGAGTCAAAGACAGAGTGGGTGAGGATGGTTGTAAAAATGAAAGCAGCAAAGGGGGAGTAAGTGGTAGGTGAGGGGAAAAGTTTGAACGGAGGAGTTAATATAAAAGTGGTGATGAATGAAAAACATAAAGGAGCAGCCCAGCCATGAAGCACAATGTTTAAAATAAAACTTTAACACTACGCTATTCCATCCTTATTATTTATTAAATTTGCTCCTCCTGGGCGCCGTCCTGCGGTGGTCAGTTGCCAGCTGCGCTCCAGTTTGTACAGGGTGCATATATGCGTGCGAGTGCTGGCGTGCGCTGCATGCCTGCTGGGCAGCAGGGCCGGGCCAGGTGTGGAGTGGGAGCAGTGGGAAGACTGGGAACAGTGGGCCTGTTAATTAGAGAGGGGTGATTAATGGGACAGCAGAGAAGGAGCACTGTGTTGGGGAGGAGAGATGAAGGAAGGTGGGAAGGTTGAGAGGAGAATGCAGGAGGGGGGGCAGAGAGAGGAGGTAAAGTGTGATCATGTAAAAATTAAGGACATTAAAAAAAAAAACTATGTAAGTTAGGGCGTCTGTCTGACATGTCACCTGCAGGCCGTTTTATCACCATCTATACACGTGACTTGGTGCGCCACTTTGGTGACGTCTGCCTTGGGATTGTGCGTGTTATTGAGATGTAAGAAGTGGCGTTGTGACAAACACTCCTCAGGGGATGTGGCGTGTAAACACCAATCATTTGGCAGATGCGCTGTGAGCAAATTGGCAGTGTATTCCCCGCGGCCAAGCCACACACCATTATCAGGATTGAGACTAATCGTGTGCCGTCTCCCATATGAGGAGCAATTAATTCACACTGAATCAAACTGCAAGAGAGCACAGTGTAGAGTTGGAAAAAAGTAGAGACTGAGGATAAGAGAGTGGAGGTTAGCGAAGAACGGAGAGAGAAGTTTGAGTGCAGCTCGATTCATTTTCGCTGGGATCAGAGCTCACTGAAAAATGAATTCCTTTAGTTTTGGCTTTGAGAATGAGTCTTGGAATTCAGTTTTGTTTTTGACCGGGATAAACATTACACACAAGCTCACAGAGAGGAAAATAAATGACGAATGAGGACGGCAGGATGTGGAAGCGGAGTGCAAAAGAGAGAAGTGACTTGAGCGTTCTGTGAAGCCGTCCAACATTTATAAATGTATTTCCACAAAGATCTGACACCGTGGTGGTTTTACACTGTCTGTATTTCTAGAAAGATGACACTTACAAGGAATCATTAATATGAGGTTTCCCCATTCTCACCTCAATCCAGTCTGGAGGCATTGTACTGGAGAGCCGGCACAGCTAGACGCCAAGCCATTATTTCCTGTCTGATTGCTCTGCGGCCAGCGCGATTAAGGAGAAGACTAAAAGGTAATTTTTCACTATGATGGACAGAGGGAGAAAGAAAAGTGGAGCTGGTCTCAGTTTAATCTCGGGCAGATGGAGGGAGTGAGGGAGGGACAGCACAGAGGAGAGAAGCCATCGTTTCCAGCGATACACTACCTAAATTAATCGTCCGGCCTGATGGCCTATTGGATAAGATGAATAAGTAGCATTATAATAAGAAAGGCCATATAAAAGACTAGACGCAGCTGACAAGCCAGGGGAAGCTATTCAAACACACTCTCTCTCTCTCATTCACTCACACACTGCATAGATCAGTCATTTAACCTTCTTTTTAAATACTTTTTAGCCCCTCTGCTGCACAGTTTGTCCTTCTGCGTGCAAAGACAGACAAATGCGAGAGGAGACAGAAACACGGCGAGAGAATTACAGGCAACAAAGGGAGGCTTCTCTGAGCCAGAGTCAGAGCAAAGGAGATGTTTTTTAAGCTCTCGTAATTCATCACGTTGTCACAGGAGAGCCAGGCTGTGTACGCAATTCTAAGCGGTGATCACAACTTTGCGAAGGAGGTGCGGAGGGAGGTAAAAGTAACAGTGGCGCACGGCGCAGGAACATTGTGTTTGTCAACTCTGCGGAAAGATTTATTTCACGTACCATAAACTGCCAGAGAGGATCTGCTCAGATGAAAAGAAAGATGACAAGCAACTGAAGCCGTAAAGCAAATGGTCAGAAAAAGTGCGGCAGTATATCAGCAGGTATTTACACCACCGTTATGGTGTTCACAGACAACTTATAAAACACTTCTGCAATGTGTAGAAAGTGTAAAACAACATACGGTGAATCCTTTCTGATGATTAATCTAGTAAATCAAGTATTAAATACATCTTGATGGATAAACCTCACGAAAGGTATTAAATTTATCTTAAAAAATCCGAGCATTTTTCACTAAACTGTCAGTGGACTAATTGATTATTAACTAATTGTTCCTGGACCATCAAATAAAATATACACCATTATACATTTATATATTAGAGGCTTAGACAATGACTGGATTAGAACGAATCAGCTCTCATTCAGACAGATATGTGATTGATTACAAGCGTCAGCATCAGTTTGTGCTCTGCTCAGCATTATCATTATGAGATATGCTAGACATCAGCTCTGTTTTGTTAATGCATTAATATCTTTCAGCACCAACAGATACCAAACACCTTTCCTCTCAGTGCTGTCCTGGCAACGTAACAGGAGAAAGAGGTTTATCAGCTTGTTATGTCAATCTCTCTACCCCCTGCTTTCAAGTTTTTAGCCTCCGTGTGTGTGTGTTTGTGCGTTTGTTTCGAGCGCTATCAGCATACTCTCAAAGAGAGTCTGTCGGCTCGCTCGCAGTCCGGGTTTCGCTCCCATTGAGTGATTGCGAGCGCACGTTTCCCGCAGAGCAAACATGTTAGTTCGTCTGTTCTCACAGTGGGCAAACAGCGAAGGGGGCTCATGAGCGGTGCTAATGGAGAGAAGAAGGAGCGGGGTAAAGGGTGGATTGGAGGCAGAACAGGAGGGGATTAGGGGTTATAATTTAATGTGGTGGAAGTCTTGCGTCAGTGCTTAATGCACACGGTTGTGCTGGTGTTTATGTGTGTCATATATAAGCAGTGTGTGGGTGTGTGTTTGGGTAAGGGCCACAGGGCAACCTTGGAGAAACTCCACTAATTGCGACCACTGGGTTTTACCTGGGGGTCTTCTCTGGCTAATATCATTAGCTAATCTGCTGTGTGTTGTCCCCCTTGCCCTTTCCATCACAGCGCCCCACTCTAGTAACACAACCAGAGGCATCCACCCCCCCTCCAAAAAAAAAAAAAAAAAAAAAACCCACTCACACCCCATGCCTGCTTCCCAGAGCCCAGTGCAGACTGCTGAGTCCGGGCTTGTGCTGCTGGAAGGGCCCTGCATCTGGGCTCCACTGACAAAGAAGATTAATACCTCAGACACACAAGCATGGGCATACTCGCACTCATTTCGCGCCCACGCAGCAAGGTACCCTCGTGGATCCTCTTTAGATGCACACAAACACACACATCCCAGCCTCAATCAAAACTAAAAACAGAAGGGATCCGCGCATCCTACCTTCCCACCTCCCAAACCTCCTCCTTCATCCTGCCCACGTTTCTCCAGGCTGTGGACCACTCCAAGTCTACCTCCCAATTTCCCCCTCCTTACCCCCCGTCCCCACTTTAAATAGAATCTCCAGGCCACAGAAAAACAACTTTCTGCTGATGCGACTACTCCTTCATCCTTCCCATCTTTCCCCTTTTCCTCCCACTCCCATCACACACCTATGGTTACAGAGAGCACAGCTGAATATGAGCCCTGAGCTCTGATGCCAGCGTTATATTCGAGTGGGTTACAGCATGCTCCTGATGCCCCCTGTGGGGGGAAAAAAGTCCACAAGACAAACATGCTCTAAAGTCTGAAAGCAACGACATCCGGGCGGTTCACCAGTCAAAAGTAATAACACAACTAGTGAATAACAGATGCTGTTGTAAAACTCATTTTGTTACGGTATGACGAACTAAAAACGGGATAAAAAAAATATTTTACTGTATTAAGCGCTGAACAGCTGCTTAGGTTGACCACATATATATTTCACAGACTAGTAAATGTGAAACTGCTAATATGATGCCATTTAAAACAGCCCTTTGAAAAAGGCAACAGAGAAGCAGAGAAGAACTTGAGGAAACAGAAGAGAGGGTTATTTCCAGATGTGAATTGTTTCTATACCTCACCTCTGTGTTCAAAGTGGAAACTCCCTGGCATTCCCCCGCGGGCTGCCAAATATGCGGCCTGGCCCACAAGAGAGTAGGGAGAGAGAGGGGTGTCAGAGAGGCTAGAGGGGTTGACATAACCTCCTTTCTACCACATTCACCTGCGATGGCCCGCATGACTCAAGCACCACACCTGTCAGTGGAGGTCAGGTGTGTTAGTGTGTGTGTGTGTGTGTATGTGCGGATACAGTATGCCTTTGAGAAAATATTGTGCAACCGAATAAAAAGGGAGAAAGGAAAGAAAACGAGAGAGAAAGAAAACTGGAAAAAAGCATGGCAGTTGAATGGAAAAATATTTGACCGTAGCGTCAGAGCATAGGATCAGATAAAAGAGTAATCACTTAGGCAGGGACGACTCTGGCACATCTCTGCACGCCTAAACGCTTCCCCGTGTCAGCACATTGGCTGCTTGTCAAAAGAACAGAAAGAGAGCGGCAGAGAGACTGGGAGAGAAACGCCAACCAATAAAAAGAGGGATTTAAATCTGCACCAAAACTGTTTGGGAAGAGATGGAAGGAAAAGAGGGCGAAGCTGTTGTCCTGGGGAAGCACAGAAGATGGTAAACACAGGTGAGTAAATCTTCCACCAGGCGCTCCCATCATTTTTTAAAAGGCAGAAAAATCAATTAAAAATGAGAAGAATCCAGAGGCAGAGAGAGGAAGACATGAGAGGGAGCGGCTAAGAAACTATGTACACTCACAAAGACTCACAATGAGCATCCTGGCCTTGGTGTTTTGAGAACAACAACAAATATTGCTTCTAATGCATTGGTTTTAGTTTTTGTGTCGCCAAAAGAAAAATGTCTGTTTTCAACACTGTGGCAGAGGAAAAAATACTTTATTGTTGCTTTTCTATAGGACATTTTAATTAAAATGTTTAAAGTTGCTGTATGAAATTAAATCTATTCGGAAACAGAACAATTACCGGACTGATAGATTTCACATAAAGGATTCAGTTTCTCTTAATCCACGCATTTTTATGACTCATGCACCAGATAGAGGTGACAGAGAAATAGCAACAAAAGTGGTTTTACTGATTTGATATCCAGCTTTATAGCTCCCATGAAAATATATCAAACTGTCTTTTATACAGCGTGTGTGAGGGGAGAAGAGGGGCAAAGGAGGGGGTGGAGAAAATAAAGGTAATATTGTTTAAACAAAAAATAATAAAACACTATGTAATTTTACCATGAGTCATATTTCAATATCAGAATGTAAAGGGGAAACATTTCTGAGCATTATAAAAATGAATAACTACAGAAGGAAGTGTCATGATCAAACTTGTAATGTTGTTTGGGGTATATTGTAGGTGTATTCTTCCACTCTCTGCGCCCTATCGGACCGGCATTCCATGTCCTTATAAATAATTCATTTTTTAATCTGATTTCCCAGAGCGATTCTCAGTGTGTTAGTCACATATTCAATAACGGTGCGCCGTGAATAATCTGGCTGTGTGTTCCTGTGATTTTTTTCCCCCCCGTTTTCCTGCGGAGGGGTGGGGAGGTCTGTCGGCGTCTGAAAGTAACTGAAGGAGGAGAGGAGAGGAGTCAGGTGCATCATCCGTCAACATCCCTACAAGATGACAATGAACAGATGCGTGCAGTTCTGCTACACATCCGTGTTTAGGATTACTTCTCTCTCTCTCTCCCGTCTCTCATCTGGAGGCTGAATATCAGCGCTGCCTCTGCTAGCGCTTTCTCTCACAGCAACACATCTGGAGGGCCGGGGGTGACTTGTTCAATGATTAAACTGTTTCTCAACTGACAGTAAGATGTGGGGAATTATCACATTGCAAGAACATTGGGAAAGTACTGTACATTTAACAGCAAAAGAAAAAAAAAATGCAAAAGTCAAGCATGAATCAACTGTATCTCCTCCTTTTTTCTCTTTTTTTTTTGGTCAAGAAATGAATGCCAATCAAAAACAAGAAACCCATTCAAGACATCTTATTTTCCATCGTTCTGGGATTATTTCCAGCGTTTCCTCACAAAACCAAAAATGTGGAAAACAAGACATGTGATTTATAGTGGAATAAAATTTATGGAAGAATTTGTATTTAATAATGTAGGACAATTATTCCTGGCAAAAAATAAATAAATAATAAAAGCCTAAATATATATTTGTTTCCACTCAAAGTACCACAAAGTTAAGAGTGTGACACAAATATTTTGCGTGGTGGACGGGTGGAACTGCTTCACCATACCATGTCACTGTCCTGTCACCATAGCGCTCTGGGTGCCGTTTCTTCCAGCCACACTGTCTGGCCACAAACGCAGACAAACATGCAACTTCAGTTCACTAAGACCTCGTAACACAACCCACACTGATTTCAATATGCCGTTTTATAGCTCTTTCTTTCAAAAAAATAAAATAAAATAAATAAAAAACATGCATCTAATTTACAATCATTTTAATATGATATTTATGCTCAGCCGCAGGCAAGGGAGTCCCACAACAATAGAGCTGGAGGTCAATGAACGGGTTCGTACCGTGTCAGTATAAATGAAAGAGTATGCATCAGATGCCGCAGAGATGGAAAATTCCACGACAGGGAACTGTGCGTCTAAACAGAATGAACGTTGGTGCTTCTATGAAGACCGCTGCTCATTTCTGCTAAAGCCTGCATGATTGAATGACCGTGTGTAACCTAATCTTGGTAATGAAACCAACACGGTCGAGAGTTAATACGTCTGGAATCAGGACATTTTTTTTACTCTGTGGAAACTGAGAAGACACATCTCAAACTTCAAAAAAAAAAAGAGAGAGAAAGAGAGAGAGAGAGCAAGGACATCATTAAAGACAGAATTAGTGCATCTTAACAATTCTGAAACTGCCTAAACAAGACTAAAATTATATCTTTCAAACATCCAATTAGTGCGTTCACTTGTGTCCACTCAGCATGTTCATATTCAAAGGCATTAAGTAACTAAATATGAAGAAATGGACCAAACTCTGAGAAACCTTCATCTATTAACTCTATTATCGTGCAATAGTTTGTAACTAAGAAACTTAACCTCTGACCGTTTAGTGACATAAGCAAAGACACAGAGTTAATGATAAAGATGTCTTGTGAGGATGTGGTGTCACTCTAACGGGAGGAAGAAGAGATTCTGATTGGTCTCTGGAAGGCCAAGTGGACACAACACTTTGACATCTGCATACACACGCGCACAAATAATCGCGCACATGTACACACCTGGGGCAGGGAGCAGCAGGAAACCTCAACAGTTGGCTGGATAAACCTAGAGCACCCCCTAGTGTTGCTTTGCCATAATCCACAAGACCACAATCAGCTGAGGAAAATGTGTTTCTGACAACAAGACCTGGATTGAAGTGCAGCAGCCAAGGACAAATTAACTTCCTATATTAACAGATTGTTCATCACAGTTTTCTTCAGAACTAGATCACAAACGAAAGGGACTAACGTTCCCAAGATGCATTAATATTTCCTCATTTTGATCCAAACATAAAAACCTGTCAGGTTTTTAAATTTGGATCACAAAATGTTTTACTTTGCATAAATCCCAAGGGCTCAAGTGTGAATAAGATCTTACGCATTTCAACACAACACTAATAATTCTTTTTGGCCAGTACCAGTTCGGTGAATCAGTAGGTTACAACACCCCAGACGAAGGCTGACCCTGAGGTCTTTCTCTCAGGCTAAAAGGCAGAGATCCCGGTTAGGGTTTGATCACGATCCGAGGCCTTGCTCAGCGTCCAAGGCAAATCCTTGGCTAAAGCCTAATGTGGGTTTGCATCCAGGCTCGTTTAAATGTTTGTGATTAAAAAGGGAGATATGAGAGCCGAGGCGTTTTCTGCAATCTTGCACATCCTAATTTGGTACTAGGGGAGTTAACACACCTGCCAGCTTCCTGCTGACGAGGTGATTTCTCAACTGTTGTTGTTTGTGCCGTCAGTTTAAGGAGAGGTGAGGACACTGGGAAAGGGAGAGAAGTCCAGGCTGGGCAAGGCAGAGCAATCACACACACACACAGTTACACACAGAGAGATCCCGGTGCTGCTGCCAATAAAAGGCAATCCTAACATGTGAAAATGTTGACTGCTTGATGATTGATGGTAGTTATTTGTGGCTTTCTAACCCTCCTCCTTTGCCTCCACACCCCCACCTCCCCCTTCTTCCTCCTCTTTCTTCGTCTTCCTCCTCTTCTCATCCTCCCTCACATCTTTGTGCTGTTGCCACCTCCTCTCCCCCAAGACAATGTGGAGATGATTAATAATGTGTAATGTTGCGTAAGCGGCCTGCTGTCCATCATTCCCGCCTTGTGTGACATTCTTCAAAATCTGAACTCGGACGACACACGTCCTCTCAAAATTTCAGGTAACGTGTTGAAGTCACAAAATAAATCTAAATTAAAGCAGTTCAGCAAAACAAAAACAAATATACCCCAAATCTCTGAAGGGATTAAGAAAGTAAAAGATTTCCTATTTGTGTATGAAATTCATACGGCCCTTAGTTTAGACATGAGGCTTGAAACATGAAGACTTTTTGTAAGGAAAGCCACATTTTTCATTATGTATATCTCAATTTCTATATTTAGATGTTGTGGTGTGGGGACGGACATAAATAAAGATGTGAATAAAGAGACAAATGAATAAGTGGCAGTGTTGTTCTGGGTGTGTGCTATTACTGCCACACTGCCATCTCCCCATCCATCACTCGCTAACACTGTGCATCTGAGTGTGTGTGTGTGTGTGTGTGTGTGCGTGTGTCTGGAGGAGGAAGAGGAGGAGGATAAGGAGAGAGGAAGAGGAGAGGACATCGGAGGCCACAGTGCAAGTTCCTCATCAATCACTCAGCAAGACCAAACTTTAGAGGCAAAGGAAAGGAAGAGGGGAAAGGCAGAGATGTTTTCTCAGAATGATTCTTCGCTTCCTTCCACTTTTCCTCGAGTAATCAATGAAGCAAAACCCCGGCCTCGATGTTTCGACAGCACAGCCAGGAATTCCTCCATTTCTCTGACTCACGCTCTTCAGCCAACAATCATCCACGATTCTGCCGGACCCTCAATTCTATTCTATTCTTCCTCTGGCTGGTCCACAGACAAACGGGGGGAGGGTAAGAGAGAGGGGGTGGCGGGAGGGGGGGGCAAGACAAGACAGGGCCTTTAGTCTAGAGATCATTACCTTTACATTATTAATGTATGGCCAAACCACAAAGGACATTCACAGACAATGAGGAAGAGAGTGACTGTGTCCCTGCTCTCTACAGCAAAACTTATAGAAAAGGTAGATTTCTGGATTAAACTATGTGGTGTGTCTCAAATGACCACTGCTGAACAAGACACTCAACAATAAATATTTCAGTGTACGCTTCCAATTTTATTTATCGGTTGGGTCCTCTTCAGGCGCGTTTGTAAAAACCCTCATCAACCAAAAGCAAACAATAAAGCATATTTTTACACATATTATTGATATTATACATTAGTTGAACACAAAAGGGCATTAAAACTTACAAACTGCTTGTGGAGATACTTTCTAAAAAGAAAAATGTAAAATAAATATGAAAAATACGGGTATGCGTCTGTATATGCAAGGCATGAGGCAGGTTTGGCAGACACTTTGGTGATGCTGTGCGCATAATTAAGGAGTGTGCTGTGTGTTTCATTAAATGCTCAATATATCTTGTGTTTTCTGGATCATTTAAGCCCCATTACAGAACAGTGGCACTGCTTTAATTTCTAAAGTGCCTTTCAAAGGCATCACCTCAGGCGCTTATTTCTGCTCTCACACACACACACACACACACGTATGCATGCTCATAACATCTGCATGCACACACATCACGTGCGTCATGAACACACGCACGCACATTTGTGCTATCGTGCAAAAACCACGGCTGTCCGTACACCTGCATTTGTAGTCACACATACAACAAATTATTTTAAAGCTAAATATATATATATAAAAAAAATGTGTATTCTTATATTTTAAAGTGTTATTTTGTTCTTCACACTGTATCTGCTTCCCTCCATGTATCTTTCTGTGTAACGGATGACAGCAGCCTTGCAGTGGCTGGGGCAGCCGTCTTGGCTGCCACAACCATTTGACTTGCCAGCTTGGCCGGAGGATGAACCCCGGGACTAACTGGTGCCAAGGTCAGATTCTCTCTGGCTGTATGCGTGTGGGTGCACAGGAATGTTTTTGTCCATTTAGTTTGAGGCGCTGATGAAGTCTGCTTGGTCACAGTATATTCACCGTGCTAAACGTTGCAGGGGAAAAAAATCCTCCCGTGCATTCGCAAATTTGATCTTGAGTGCTTGCATGTGAAGGTATGTGAGAAGTGTCTGCTGAGCCAGCTACAGATTGAAGGGAGGTGGAAGGGGAGTGTTGTTCAGAGCAACTGATACATTTGCGAAAAGAGTGGGCTTCCTGTCCGGGTTTTGTGGCTAAGGTGCTAAACGCTTCGGGAAACCAGATACACTTGCACATCCTCTAAAGAGATAAAGGGCCAGGATGGAAAGGTGGGGGGACATGAGGCATGAAAGGAGTAAGAGAAAGAGCCAGTCATTCACCGAGGTATTGTAGCCCTCCTATACGTACTAATAATCTGAGATCATTCAAACTGTTGACACTACAGCAGCAGTGAGGGCGGTTTGAAGTCAAAGGAGGGTTCATTTCTCAGAGAATGCCTTTGTCGTTTGTTCTCCTCCTCTCTAATGAGATGGAATGTGGCTAAATTAGGAGCTGAGAGGCAAAGCTTCATTTACAAGACAATCAAATGATCCTTTACAAAACACACTCAATATGCATTAGACGTCGGCTTTGTGAAAATAGGATGGCCCCCTTATGCACTCAGAGGAGGGAGGGGAGGGTATTTGGAAGTTGCGCTTTGGTGAAAAATGCCAAACTGAAATCATCCATCACAACGCAATAAAAAGGCCCGCAGCGCTCCGAGTGGGTGAGAGCAGCGAGATGTTTGTATTGGCCCACTGGGTTTCCCTCTGTGAAGGAGGGAAAGTGTAAATGAACACGTAAATGTTAAAAAATGTCCTTTTTATTAGACGAATTGCATCATTAAATCACATTATAAAAACAAAAAATGCACCATTAATTTCCTCCCCAAAGAGCCGTAAGTACACGTCTCTCTGTCCCCGTGCCCATCTCTGCGTAGCCCCATGGGGCGTCAATTGTAAAGCTATTCCATTCCATTACAGAGATCAGTCTGGACGGGAGAGATCTGTGAACACATGTTTGGGGAACGGGTGAGTCAGAAGGCAAAAAAAACAACACTCTCCTAATTGTGCGTAGGCTTGTTTTCTCTGCCTACTAGCCGAGCAGACGTGCCAGCAAACAGGTAGTGTCTCCTTTCTAGTTTTTGCCCTTCCTCCATCAGGACATGAAAGGTAGCATGAATAATAGATGAGGGAGGTGATGAGATCAATCAGAGGCTATCTGTCTGGGAGATAGGAGTGGACAGAGTAGGATGTAGATCCGCACTGGACTAGAACTGCGGGCCTGCTGTCAGAGATAGTAGAAAGAGGTGGAGATAAGCACTGATCTATAGAACACCAGGGCGGCTTGACTAGTTCAAATATACGTAACGAGAAGAATGAGAAACATCTCATTGCGAGCCTGCATCCACACCCATCCCTGCATGCATTGACCTTCTGCACCTCTGCATCACACATCTGTGACAATGCCACGGCAGCATGACGAATGCAAACAAAAGGTTCACCTATTCATCACTGTAGAGAGGGGAGGGTGGGGCTAATTATACAACAGTGAAAATTATGACATTCTGTTGTTTTGTTTGTCCTCTAAGAGATTACACTGCTGAGGATGAAGATGTAGAGTGGGGAAAAAAAATAGCCTTACAGCTTCTCCGTGAGGGGCACATGAAGGCGAGGAGACACACAAACAACAAACTCGCACAAATACAGCTCGTGGCCCCACCACCTATACCTCGTCTCTGCTCGGAGGCATGATTAATCCAGTGCAGAGTGGGAAGATTTTGACCCTAAACAGAAAAGTCCTGTTGAGGCTGCAAGAGGCACTGATTTATGTTGCTACCACTCCGTCCACATTAATTATCCCCATGCAGGTGCAGGCCCAAATTCCTCATCCCCCCCAGCTGTAGCCGTATGCTGCGATACACCCAAATACACACACACACACAAGCACGCACGCAAATACATAAATAAATAAATAAATAAATAAAGCACATGCAGCCTGCCCCCATTGTCTTACCAGGCTGTACTTAGGGTGTCTGGGTGGCACAGAGAACACAGGCCGTCAGAGTGGTGAATGATGGCGAACCTAGATTAAGCACAAACACAAATAACAAACCGACTGCAAACACAAATAGACGCATGCAAACAAGAGTTTGTGTCCTTAAAACACCGTCACTGGCAGCATAGGTTCTCCTGCTTCCATTTACTCTTTGTCGCATTAAACAATCGACTTTCACTTTGGCAGACAATGGAAAAATCCTCTTTCTGAAATAATACAGGTTGAGTTAAAGTATCAATGTTGTCGCTGTAGTGTATTAACTTTATTGTATTGCATATAATAACATAAAATTGTTTTTCAGTAAGTGAAATATGTTGGAGTAAAACTTCATACTTTTCAAGGTTTTCCCTTGTTGTTGGTTTAGTTGTGAAGTTATTGTCCCCAGGTGACACCAGGGTGGGAGTTGCACCTGTGTCGGTTTCTGCCTGTGTGTGTCTGTGTGATACGAGCAGCTCTACCACTACGCTTCCCACCGCCGTGCTTCCCTTAACAGGACTAGTGGTGTGTGATGTGTCACTGAGAGCTGCACTCATTATGGCCTACATTAGCACCCTACCTCGCTCTGATTACTCCCCCGCTGAGCTGAAATCCACAGTGCGAGTGTGTCTCTGTGTGTGTGTGTGTGTGTGAAAGCAAGAAAGGGAGACAGAGAAAGTGAAAAGCAAAGAGAGAGACACAGACCCCCTGCCCACTTTAGGATGAAAACTGTCTCTTCATCCCAGTGACAGCTTCCTCATTTCTCTAATACAAATGGCTGCCAGTGCTGGTCGGCATGCATCAGGAGCTTGGGAGTGGGCCCCATCACTGCTCCTGTGTCGCTCTCATTTATTACCCAGTTTGTTTGCACTCTTATCCGCGGCCTTGCCCTGCCAGCCCATCCATCAACACACACACGCACACACAACCACACACACAAGCCTGCCCTACGACTGTCAGCACCTTGTATTCCTGATTCCTGGGCATGGGACACACAGACATATACATGGTGCGCTCACATTTGCATGTGCTCTCATAAACTTATCTCTGCTGCCATATACACTGCCCAGACAACACACACTTACACATGTAGTTCAAACTGGGAATTCTCCCACGCTTCTTTTTTTCCCCTGTCACACCACTTCATCACTGTCATCTGTTCTTTAGCTCTATTTCTTCCCCTGCTCTCATTTTCATTATATAAACACTTTACGCCAGTCACAAATCCCCAAGAGGACAGGTGTGCGTAAGAGCGTGGCATTGGTCAAATCCTCACTCATCAATATCCATCAATATCCATCAATATGCATAATCTTATGGATTCATCAGTCAATACCTTCAAGAAAGCCTGGGCACAAACCGTGTTATCCCTCTGGGAATGTGTGAACACACAGACATAGTGTAAAGGAAAAGAAGAAGAGAAGAAGTGTGTGCAAAGCAAGCTGAAATATTATAACTGCCATAAGTGGAGGTCTTCTCAGTTACATAAAATCTTCAATTTTAACAATGTGGAAGATTTATATTTAAAAAAAAAACACCTTTTCATTTGAAATTACCAACATTTTGTTGTGTCTTGTTACAAGAAGACTTCTAATTATGATATGAAATGGTATAAAATGGTATATATTTATCCTCAAAGACATTTTCATGCCAGAAATTCTCTGTATTTAATAATAAATAAATAAATAATACTAACTTTGACATATGTTATTTTTCTAACAACAAAAAAGATACTCAAAAGATAATCAATACTGAAGGTTATAATTAAGATAAGCTGAAGATGCAGACATTACAGTTGTACTTAGTTACAGAGGGATGCTTCTTTTACCTGACCAACTATGTCTGAGGACAGAGAGCAGCTTTGTGTCAAAGCTCATTGCTGTTGCTTGTTAAAATACTAACAGGAAACAACGAGTGCCACTACCTAGATATTCTGTACACTGACCCAAGTGTCAAAAGTTATCCGCATTAGAGGGCCCAAATAATGCTTGAGCAGTAGAGCTCTGCTGTCATAGACTGAAGACAGAATTAATAATTAGCAGATCACTGGGTCATGAAAATCAACTGCAGCTCTCAAGTAAGAAGGTCCTAGAAGGACAACTAGACAGAGTGGATTATTAATATACTGTCTGACTATCTGGCTATCACTGACTACAACCAAGAGCAGAATCAACACTAATGGGAACGCTGACGATAACAACATGGTGTTTAGTGCACCTCTTGAAGCAGACAGCACTAAGAGCACAGCATAGATTGCTCACACCGTCTCAAGGTCACGTCAGTGAAGAAAATCCACCACCTTCCTGTAAAACGCTACTTCACTAAAGCCATATTTCTCTTTTCCAGGGACAGATTGGCCAGAGATAATCAATACTGTTAATTATGTTTACTGGAGGTTTCACTGTAACTGACAGTTGGAGTGGGAAATGTTTAAAAGGAAATGTTTCCTTTAGCAGTGCTAAACCAGACACAATTAAAAGTGGGTTTTTTTTAAATATATGATTAATATGCAAATTAAACACATATGGACAAGTAGATCAAAAACTTTGGTCTGCTCTATTATGCAATAAGGTATTTTCACCCTCAAACCCACCGCTGTGTGCCCACACACACACACACACACACACACACATACACACAGAGCATGTTTTGGGGGCCAGCTGCCAGCAAATGAAGGATCTCCTTCCCAATTCACTTGTTATTGTGCTGTCTGGGTGACAAGTATACCTATAGAGTGAGTATTTATTTCCGGAATGTTTTGTTCCGTTTTCCTGCAATGATGAATGTTTCTTTTATAAATCCATCGCCAGGCCTTTTAAACCATAAACAATATTTCTCCAGCCCAGATTCCTTGTGCAGCAGTCTTGGGGAACCTTGAGATTTCCAGGCCCTGATTTAATGGCTCGTAATTCTTGAAAGGCAATCCTTCTTCACCCTCCGACGCTCAGATGCACCATCGTTCGGGCAGCCCACCACGCTCGGCCTCTGCTCCCCTCCAGATCCCCTGGCCAGTCCAACGCCAGTTAAAACTGTTCAGCTGGAAACAGCAGCATGCCCCTTCTGTCACTGGTACTGGCGTATCTGCTGCAGGCTGACAGGACAGGGATTCTGCTAAAGTTTTCTCCAGATTTGTGAATAATACTCAGAGATTTGCTCAGAGGTGCGTTCAGTGGCAAGAGAGAAACATTCTCTCAATATGTATTAAGTTAATCTGGTATTTTCTTCTATTTGTGATATCGAAGAAAATGAGATCAGTCCACAGCCTTGATCAAGTGTGACACACTGGTTTAATTAATTTAAGATGGAGACATTCCTGCTCTTTATGAGTTAAGTTGTCCTTCATGAGTTTAAAGGATTTTGTTCCCTGTTTATTGGGATGGAAACAACATAAAAGCTAACCTTGAATATCAAGGCATGGATACAATCTAACAAAACAGATATGCACATAGTTCAGAAGCACTGAAAATGCTACAAGTACTACTTGTGAGTCATAATACATGTTTTTGGCACATATCTTGCATGCTCATGCACCTTTGTGCATAGGTACAGATCATGCAGACTCGCAAGGCCAAAAGAAATTAAAAAGTAGACTTCAGTTAACAGAAGTGAGAATCAGCAAGATTCTGCATATATATAAACCTGGGATAAACACTCTGAAATATATATTGAGAGATGAGTCAAACATTTACTTTCGGTTGCACATACTGCGTAATTACCAAAGAACAACGGTGAAAAGTGAATCTCTTCAGGGTAGTTGATGGTTCAGACGACAGAATAAAAGCTGGTTGACATGCCTGAAATACCATTTAGATGCTTCCCATTTAAGACAGTGAGCACTTATAATGAAGCAAGTAGATCCTTGACAGACTGATAATGTATTCACATGGACATTAACTTGTCATCTGGGGTTGGGGCTGGATTGTCATGGAGTATACGCTGTCACAATAAACATAAATGTCCTTAAAACTACACTTTAACTTAACCATCTTTTACTGTGGTGGCACGCGAAAGATGTGCAATAAATGTACCCCAGCAAGTCAACTAAGTACAAGCGAAAAACAACAGCAAGTTAAAAAAGCAATCATTAAGCTGGTATCTCTAATTGTGTTCCTTCCTCTCCTCATGTATAATCCCTGGTTCCTCGCTTTGCCTTCATTAACAATGGATGAATTAATTAGAAACCTTCATAGGATTTCTGCACAGTGAACCCAGGAGATAAAACACATCCTATTCCTCAGACCTGCTCCTTTCCCTCTACTTTCTTTTTATTTTTTTGCCACTCTCTCCTCCCTGCTGCTCTTAATTGTATTGTTTGCTTGTTGTGTCGATAGCAGGATTAATTTCACTATAGATCAGGATTATTGACCTTCTCGTCAATGTTATTCCATTTCTGTAAGGTGCTAATTATAGGGAACAGGGGAAAGCAAATTGCACTGTAACTTGCCTCACTTGCTTTCCAATAAAACAGAAAGAAAACAACATTAATTTCCTCTTAGCTGCTCTCCTTGGTGAGCTGAAGTCAAACACCGTCCCACCATCTATCTATGACATCTAGGTGGGACATTGTTAGTGACTGCAGTACTTGATTGATCAACTTTATATTTAAAGCACTGTTGACTACTCTGACCCATTCCTCTCCGCAAAGTGCCTTTCTTGTCACACACACGCTGCTTTTTTTTTTCCTCTTGGTTTTCTCACTTCATTTCAGAGAGGGGGAGGGCACAGTTCATAAACAATTAACCGGCTGGATAAGTGATACACTCAAGCGCTAACAGACCTGAAAAACATTGTAAATTCTGGTAATTGACTGGAGGGAGGTGAGCATCAGGCCACCGAGACTGAGCAGTAGCAGGAATAAGAGGTGGTTGGCACTTCCGCACCATTATTATGTTATAAAAAGTGACAGAGGGCACGCCTGTTTGAAGGGGAAGCATGTACGAAATTATACAAATGTCCCTGAACATGCAATTACGGCCACAAAATTAAAATAGCTCTACAAGTCCAGTAATTTGCCACCATTATGTCCGTTTTGTGATTGCATCTACCTCTACAAAGGTCTACCCAAGTACAGTGAGCCCTAAGACCCTCTTATTCACCCCGTTCTCCCTCTCTCCTCCCCTCCCCTTCTCCCGCAGTCCTCTAATGAACTGAAAGGTCAGAGCACTAATAAAACTATTAGCAGAAATGAATCTCTCAGATGTGTTAATGCACTTTTAATTCCTGTTAGCAAATTTCATCCCCCAGCAGTTTGCTGCCCGCTAATGAGAAATAAAACGCCCCGCTCTAGGGAAGGGGGATGGGGGAATGGGTCGATGCTCCGGCTACTCAGGCTCCATACATACACACACACACACACACACACACATAAGTCATATACACTAACACCTTACACACACCCTGGATGTGCTGGATGTTATTCACGGACCGAGGCCTGTTTTCAGCCCTGTGATTCTGCAGGGTTAATTAAAGAGCACATCTCCATCTGTTCTCATTCAGCCTCAGCTCTGTCTCTCCCCATCAAACACACAAGACAGTGGCACACACACACACACACTGGATCCCACGTACTTTTCCTTCCTTCATCAGCAGACAGACAAGAAAGTTGACAGTGGTGATGTTCACAGGGACACAGATAAACATGCTCAGGCTTAAAGACATGATCTGGCCTCTCACCCCGCATGTCCTGACCCGACTAATGAGGCACAGACGGAGCTTGACCCTGACGTCTAGAAACCACTAGAGAATATCCAGCCATTGTAGGCAAGACGTTCTCTGGGTTTGTGTAAATGTGTCTGTCAGCTTGCTGTCACATGTGTCCCTTCAAGGAACTCAAGGTTCAAAGTGTTTTTGCCGGCCAACTTTTTCCACTCACAAGGTGCACATGCTAGTGGAAAAAAGAAGTCCCAGCAACTCCAGGCACTATTAGTAAATAATTAATGTATTAATGTTCATACAAATGCAATAAGTTATAAATATCCAGTGCAGCAGACCAGAAGTCTGATTATGTTATCAATAACAATTATTTTTTTTTTTTAATTGTCCAAAATAACCTCAAATCTATCACCAGAGTGCATAATTATACCCACATTGCTTATACATTTTTGAGCGCACTGTGGCGCTCTGGGGTTTAAAGATAAATGATTAGCTATAAACTCTAAAGCAGAAACGGATTCCTCTTCTTTCAACTGATCAATCAATTAATCATTTCAGTAATAATAGGCCACTTTGATGGTGGGTTACTGCACAACATTTGTTCTTTGTGTAACCCGACTGTCTTATAAATTAAACAATATAAAAAACTATTAATCCAGAGAGTAATAATTATGCTATATTATTAGGTGGTGAACTGCTCTGCTGATTTGAGCAATGATAACTTGATGTCGCAATTGAATAACAGGATCGTGTTTGTTGAAATATTTTCTTTTACCCATAGTATTAGAGGGGAACTGAAAAAATAGAAAGCACGAGAAAGAAAAGAACTGCGCGCAGGGGAGGGGCTGAGACATTCTATTACCAAACTAAGCCTTTTAATCAATAAAGAGATAAAAGATATTTTAATCAAAGACATATTTCCTTGTTTGTCTAATGCCTCTGCCGCCACGGTGCACATAATCTTTAAATGCTGAAAAGGATGCATAATGCTCTCCCAGAGAGCCACTCATCCATATAAACACAAAACAGGAGCAGTCAGCAGAAACACACACCAGCCCGGCCCTGCTCACAGACACTCCATAGACGCCAAATTACATTAGGATGGGCATATTAAGGGGAATTGCATCCTGTAAACTAGAATATTATTTCTACACGCAAACACACCGCTTATGCACACACACATGCACGAAAATCATTTTTTAACATCATATTCCCCGGCTCTGTGCTCACAATTCAGTAACAGATCCATATTGTTTTGTGCATGTGCATGAACACACACACAAACCATAAATACAACGCATGGTGCTATTAGTGTGAGGGCTGTTTGTCGGACATGCAGGCATCCGCTGGCCGTGGCTAAAGCGTTCCAATAAGATTAGCGGGGTAACCGGAACCCTTCCAGGCCAGCTGAACTGAGCTCACAGCGGGATAACAAGTCCAGAGGTGGTGGCTACGCTGGATCAGGTTCCAGGAGCTAATGGGTCAAATACTGACACTTAATTGAGTGATAAAGTGTGCACATTTAGGTATGTGTGTGGGTGAATGAGTGTTTTCTGCGAGGCAATTTCAGCGTAACAGTACTGTATATGAAAAAGTTTTTGTTATGAACAACCTCTGTGTCTGTGTTTGTGTGTGGTCCCGACTGGTAACACTACTTACTGAGCATCAGAGTTTTGCACGTGTGCCTAGCACCAGGGAGCAAACAGCAGCTCCAGTAATAGTGATTCATGCTTTCCGTCAGGCCCCCTGACAGGCTGGGTTCGATCCCCTGCTCAGCGCGCTGTAGCGGCAGTAACAGCAGCCGAGGCGGGCGCAGGACCACGGACATCATCATAACTGCTGAGGGAGTGCTGGGCCGCTGACATATTGATCGACCCTCAGTTAGAAGATTTGATAGATTGACCTCGGACTCTTGACTTTAAACAGTAAAACGAGGAGGGCAAATCGGGAAGTCAGAGAAAACAACTGAGACCAAACGGGTTAAAGCAAAACATATTACTGAGGCAATAATTCAGGTGATTCATTTAGGACTGCCGATAAAGATTGATTTTAATGATGATTAATCTGTCCGTTACTGTTATTACAAAAAAGAAACCTTTAGTCTAAGACAAAAAAAAATTCCTATTTTGAGAAATCATAAACAGCAACTATGTTTTTTCCTCAATAGTTTGCATACAGAACGAGCAAAAAAGCAAGATATACAGTAATATTCAAGTCCCTTCATCCCTGCCCCCATACCAACAGTCCGCGGACCCAACAACTCATCAGACGGTCAGGCCAAGCCTAATCCCTGGCCTCCTTTGGGCCCTGTGGGGCTCAGGGGCCAGGAAGGACCAGAGAGGGTACGAGCACACACTAACGATGGAGGAAACCATGTCCAGTCGGCTGGAGCCTGAGATGGAACAGAAGACCCTGCACCATTGTTCTGCCAACGCGCTGACAGCCAGTGATTTAGGACCAGGGCTGCCCAGGAGCGTTAGGGGAGGGACAGGAGCAAGGGAGGTCAGAGAGAGGCTCCACAGGCACCCTTCAACAATCCTACCCGAATCCCTCCATCCATGAGATGGCAGAATGAATCATGGCTGACCCAGTGAGAGGCCTGGGCCTGGCCTCTCTCCACCACCCCCTGTCCCCTCCATCGACCCCCCTCCTCTCCCTGGACAAACATGACAAATCTGGTGTTTATTTACTTAAAAAGACCTGGAGAAAGAGCAAAGGGGGCAGATAAAAAACTGTGTAAAATCAATACAGAGTTAGTAGTTCCTGCCCTACTGCTGCTCTTTCTTGTCTGAGCAGCAGAAGGAACCTAAGCTCGGGCTTAATAAGGACCCCAGGTGGAAAAGGGACGCAGGTGGCTTCAGCTACCTGCACGTACGGGTAACGAGAGGGAAACGTGGGAAAAAAGGAGCCAGGAGAAAGTACAAAATGAACCTAAAATGTACTTTACTCCACACTTAATCAATGACTGCCAAAGAGGGATACTACAAGTTCTACTTAATTTTATTGACCGTCTAAGATCACTCTCATCTCTGGATGAGTGAGACGTGCTGAGCTTTGAACGGTGACATAAAACAGAAAACACCACAGTCGAAGTCTAAGCTGCGGGTGATAAATGTGCACAGTCTGAGACATGCGAGATAAAATTGGTCTCCAAGTTTGAGTCCAGACAACGGAGCATTGAATCTACAGAGCCTCTGCTCTCCCCACATGACAGGGAGAAAACAGATAAGGCTCGCTCTCAGGGGAGAGAGAGGGTGGCCATCAAGCCAACCCCCTAAAAAGAAATAGCAGCGGTGAGCTGTCAAGGTTTCTGTCATATCCTACATCACGTCAGCCGCCCATTCCATCCCATCTCTGGCAAACCATGCAGACTGCTACGGCCAAGGATGAAAGTGCTGGAAAATGGGAGTCATTGTAAACCATTTTCTGCCCTGAAGCCCCCACCTCCGCTATCCCCTCCATCTCCACCCCTCTTCTTCCCGACTTCTCTTGAAGACAAATGGGTCCGGGGCAATGACAGAGTGCCTGGTCCACAAATCACCAGCGGCCGGTCTGCTCGTCCACTGCTTCCTCTTCCCCCACAGCCTCCCCCCCTGCCCCCAACCTCGCCCCTCCCCATTCCCGGCCCCTCCATTAGTCATGTGCACGCGGGCAGCAACCAGCAGCCGTAATTAGACAAGGACAAATCGCCAGCCGCGGACACGGACGAGTCCGGCCGCTAAATAAGGGCCTGTTTCCATACTGAAGGGTGGGCGGCAAGTAGGGCCAAGGAGAGGACTGGGGTGTCAGAGCGGGAAGCGAGGAGGGGTTGGTATTGTCCAATGCACCCCAAGATCTTCTTGGCCTGGCCTGTCCTGAAAACTCATTCCAACATCAACGTATGCTTTGACCCTTTTCCCATTTCAAACCTCGTCTAGATTCTTTTTACTATTTTTTTAAATAAATAAATATATAACTAAATAAAGACATAGTACAATTTGCAAAGTTGAGTATCATGAATATTTAACTTTTTTTGCCACTTTTCTCAAAGTGCTGAAAGTGTAGGATTCAAGATAGCACAGTTTTTGATACAAAATCTGAACACAGCCATTCATCTTTAAAGGCAAAGGCGAGACAGAAACCTCATGCAACCTTCCATCACATTCCTATCAATGCAACACCACTACGTCACTTGTTTTTGTGGTGGTCAAACCGACTCTAAATAAATAAATTAGTTTACGTAAGTAAAGCAAAGCTGAAGCAATAGAGCTCAATAAAGAGGTTTCAGGGTACATTAGGTGTAACATTAGAAGGATGGAATTAGCAAAAATGAGAACTCACAGAATCAGATTACACACGGACGAAGAAACCGGCAGTCAACAAAATATAAATTACAGCCATATGAGGGTAGAGCAGACTGAATCCACAGAGGAGTATCAGTAACAATTGCTTTGGCCAGGTCAGAGCTGCAACACACTCCCTGGGCAGGAGGAGGTTGAAAAAGAAACTGACCGCCACACACACAAGCACACAAGCACACAAGCGCACATCGCATGCTCCACCAGAGCAAACCTTATTGATCCACTTCCTAATTTCCTAATTAGTTTTTATTGGATTTCATAATCGTCATCAGGACACATCAAAAGAAACTCAAAACCCCAGCAAGATTTTCTGCCCTCCTCAACATAATTTTTTTAAACTGTGAAAATGAAGCCGTGTATTCAATTCCAAGTCCCCAGCTGTGAGTGCGACCCTTTTTTTTTTTTTTTTTTAAACTTCCACACCAGAACTCCTTGGATAGCAAACACTGCACAAACACACCATTTCTCCCATGTGCAGTAACTGATGTTTAGCATTGCACATTTTCTGCATGATCTGCTGCTATTTGTCACACTGCGCTCTCCTCAGTCGCCTCTCACTTGTAGCACTTGTTAAACATATTGCAGCGTGAGGTGCAGAAAATTGTGGAGATAGAAGAAAAAACACAGTCCATTACAGATACTGATTCTGGTCATTGGTTGTTTAGCGTTTCCACTTCCTTTCAGTCTTTCATAGCCCATGTAACCTCAGTGTCCTGAACAAAACTTCTGGCAAATGGCTGCTATCCAGTGACTCTAAACTAAACTAACTACACACCGCTAAAGTATATCTTTTATCCCCAACCAGGAAATTTCTTTCTAAATACAGTGAATAGCACAGCTTCCTGTACACCAACATGCTGAAAGATTGAATGTCCAGCAGAAAACAGATCTTCCCAATAACTGCAGCAGCTGGCCAGCGGTTCTTACAGATTTGAATGTTTGTGTGGTGTTATGTATGAGATGTTGAAAGACATATTGATTACAGAAAGCAGACACGGTCTAGAGAGGGTTCAGAGACAAAGAACATGCCGTATCCTCGTCCTCATTTGGGAACAGTTAGGTCCACTGGCATCTGTTTATGAAGCACCAAATGCACACAAAAACAACAGAGGAGATTTTCAAATTACAGGAATGAGAGTCCCTTTAGATCACAGGCCTCAACTTCTCTGCTATCATATCTGTTCCAGACAATCCTTGTTGCACCATCTGCTGTGCAATAAATGGGGGGAGATTTAGAAGAGAATGTGAAGGGAGTCAGAAAACGGCGGCGTGTATAGCGATATCATGTCTATTTACACCACTGCTCTAAAGCTAAAGCAGAAGTAAGAAACTGGAATAATACTAAAAGTCCTCCTCTTCTAGGCTGAGCTACACTCATTAAATGCTCTCTGCCAGATGTTAAACAGCCACAACTGATCTGGCTTTCTTTTTTCTCAATGTTATGGCCCACTTTGATACAAAACCTCTGGCATGATGACAACAGCACGGCAGCTTTTAAATGAGGGTGGAGACTGAGAGATGCTGCAGGATCCTCGTTGCTATCGACAGCAGAGCACCAATAACATTCGTAGAGACAAACATAAAAACATCCAAAGCAATCTCTGTGAAGTATTTGAACTTTTGTTTTTGTTGCATCATATTCAATTTTTAAAAAAACAAAGTGACTGCACAATATTCTCTTAAACTGAGGCCAATTTTATGTCATTATTTATATACAGTATAAGAAATGCATTAAGGTGAATTACTTCTTAAAGATTTCTAAAATAGAAAACATTTATCCAGCTTAGCTCGACACTCCCAACATTCTTGGCATATTTCCGTACACCTGTAGCAAATCAAACACATCTGACTATATAAAGTTGCAGAGTTTATGGTGCATGTCAGTGTAGAAACCATGTCAGTAAAGTCCAATGAACACTTAAGATAAAACTGTTGAGAAATAGTACTGGCTGAGGGGCTAACACTTAAGGGTCACTGTGGGTCCTGTCAGTGGGAATAAAACTAAACTAAAGCATGAACTGAACAATCCACTTGAAGACAAACAGGCTCTGATATTGAAAAGCAAATGATTCTCTATATTTTAACACAATTATTTATTTTAGGATATGCTGTTGGACAAAGTTTTGGTGTATTGTCTTTTTCTTGCAGTGCAAAGTCCAAGTCATTTTCTGTTTCTGTCAACAGTTTATACTGCATGTTTAAATGGTGGAAGTGTACAAGACATTTTAAGGCTCCAATCTCTCCCACCTTTGGAGGCAATCTGGGACACATATGACCATGTTCCTTTGGTAATGTGAACACACAATGCATCCTGGCTCACATTAACAAGGGTGCTGCGTAAGTTTGAGTTTTACCTCAGACATTAATAAAACACACAATGGCTATAAATCCAAAGCACCATAACTAATATCTGTTCATTAACGAGAGCCTTTTAAAATATGTTGTCATTGTAGTTCTTGACTAATTAAATAATTAATGAATCTAAACAAGAACTGACAAATGAAATTATTTAATAGGAGTAAACTGTGTGCGATTTCATCATTAAAAAATGTATAGGCATGTGGTCAATTATTGATGTGACGGTGTGGATATATAAGGAGTCGTGTTTTGTTTAACAATGGCCACTTTCTAACTAACGTCAGAGTGAGGATAAACAATAAATAATAGCTTAACGTGTGTGCTTTCGGTGTGAGAGAGGGAGACTTCACCACTTGTTCCAAAATATGGAAGTCAGGAGAAACACACAACAAACGGCTGACACAGAAGTAGGTAATGACAGCAGATGTTATATTTTTCTGTGTCCCAAATAATCAGTGTTTATTTGCATACAGAGCACAAAACTGAGATTGGATCTGAAATGCTAGCTGGGGACGCATGTGTGGAGACGCATTTTAATGCCTGCTGTGAACTCAGAGCTGGCCAGTTGCGATTAGATAGCCCAGGTTCGAACATAGTGTACCTTACACTGGGACAAAACAGAAGTACTTTCAAAGAAGAACTTGGAAATTTTGACCAAATTTATTTTCATTTCATCCAATTTCTCCAAAGGAACCATACTACATTCACTGCATCAGTACACATACGACTTCTTATTAGTTCCTTACGGCAACACAATGTACAGCCAATGTCAGAAATGGTGCCTCATTTAGGATATATAATTTTGATCGACTATTTTATTGTATAAAGACAAACTTGACCAAAGAATGCACACAGCTGCACACCAAGAGACTGTGACCCTTATGTATGAACATCTTGGTAGCTGGTAAAACAGGTGAGATAGATTGAATAATAGAGTGATGAACTGTGGGTACCACACTATCACAGCCTTCTCCAGTCTCCTAAACCTATCTCTATACTCATCACGTGCCCTTATATTTAACTGCAGACATGGAAGAAATATTACCAAGATGAATGTTGGAGTTACATACCAATAGTACAAAGACTCTGTTTATTACTTGAGTACTTTCTTTTTTCTTAGTGTACATGTCTATGTAGATACCTGACAAATACCAAGAAGGGACGGTCTCTGTATAGAGGGATGCTAACCATTTACCTTTAATCCTGAGGGTATAGTACAGAAATAACTATGAGGTTATGCGACTGTGATTTGTAAAGGGACATTTGCGTCTGAAGCATACATACGTATATATTTTATTTTTGTTATATGTCATTGTTGTCTACTGCATGCACGTCTAGTTTTGGATACTGTTACTCGACACAGTTTTTGAAATAAGGCCCCTGAACCCCACTGAAAAGGTTCCTCTAAAGAATATATTTCAACAAAACTCACCAATCTGGCACAGGCTGAGAGGAACTGCAAGGGAAAATGTAATAAACTGCAGGTACTATAAATCAATGTGTACAGTATAACGGCAGTGCTCTCTACAATGTAGTGATCAGACAATGCGAATACAACTTTAGATGAGACTTTTTTTCCACTGGCCAGGCAGATTAAATTTATATTTAAGATCAAAAAGGAACTTATACCTCATATAAATGAAAGCATGTATGGATAAAGAATAATATTCGGTCCCTTCTTTTTCCAGGTTCGCTCAAATAATTCACCCCTTTAAACCACTTTCTGCCACAAATCAATATGGCCCAGGTAAGTCCAGCCTGAAAGGCCTCTAAATGACCCCACTACTTCCGCGAGACCAGCCTTTGCTCACACCAAGGTGTGTAACAGGACACAGGAGAGCAGAACAAGCTTAAATTCCAGTGAAGATGTTTTTGGCCTTGATCACTGTGCCCATCGATCCCTGACTGATTCCCACTCAGATACGTCTTATTTTATTAGTGGGTTCGGCCTTCTGCCGCCCCATTCCGCTGTGATCAATACCAGCATGGGGATGGCCCTTATTTTTCACTTTTAGTGCCTTAACGCTGTTTAACCGTGTCACCTGATAAACGACAGGCCCTCCCCAAACACTGATTTCCTATTGATTTCTCCCTCATTCAGCCATCCTTTCCTTCGTCACTCTGCCATTGTTTTTATCTCCAGTTATCTCCTCTTTCCTACCTCTATACCACGACCCCCCTCACCTAAAGTAGAATGCGGCCAGCCAGTGCTCTCTAAAACATTTCAACCATGAAAATCTATTCTGGGCCTCCAATACCTCTTTCAGTGAGAGTTATTCAAATACTGTGTTAAAAAAACAAAAAAACAACTACCACCCATTACCTATAAAATGTAAGCCAGCAGCGACTTCAGACGATGGGAGGTTTGTGCTGAAAGATAGGTTTGTGTTGCTCATTTCCCATCATTACCCACCAAACGGCCCACACACAAACAGCAGTGGAGATCTATCTGTGTGCATGCAAGCCTCGACCGAGCGGGATGCGGTGAGCACCGTGCAACAGATGCTATGACAACCTGGAGGGAGACAGCTCCATCCATCATCGACTGAAGTCCTGATGATGGAAGCAGGGTTTGGACTGTGGAGGATGATGCTCTGGGAGTTCCAGCAGGGCAACATACAATCCACTTACAGGGCTTCTATTGGTCTATAACTATATAAACACATGTGATGTGTGTACAGTAGATGGTGAAACTAATGTGGAAACAGATGAACAGGAGCGATGAAGAAACAAGATTATGACCAAAACTAAATGGGTAAAAATATGCTGTGGACGTTTGAGATAAAATGAAATAAACTGCATCTAGATATTGGAGAAGACAAATTATATTAAAAAAGGCGGATTGACCGACCATCTATCTCTTTCTTCTCAGGCCGTACATTATTTATGCAAAATTAAACCTGCTCCTATTCCTGCTTAGTCTGGCTCATCCACTCAGTTACCTCTTTATTGATCCCTCATCTAAGGCACTTCTGTAAATCCAGTCCACTCCTTCCCGCCTGGCTGCCATTAATACCATTAAATATGGGTCCCTTATCACAAGATACTTTGAAGATGTCTGGCTGGCTGTGCTGAGGTTATGAGACTGACTTCATGTTGTAATTTACAAGACAATACAATTATATTATCTCTGTGGAACTCCTGTATTTATTTTAAGTTTGTGTTCCTAAAAAGCAGGAAAGAAATGATTGTTTTCTGTGCTGTTAAGTACCTAAACTTCACATATTTAGTAAATATTCCTGTCTTCTAAAGAAAAACTGATGTTTGGTAGACACCTAATAATCAAATACAACAAAGAGCGTTATGTGAAACAGAATTTACCAGAAGTCAGAGATCTCCGTGTGCACAGTGTCATTTAGTTACAGAAACATGACAAAAGGTTTCTTTGTTGTGAATTAGTTCAGATTGCATACAACGAT
Source organism: Planiliza haematocheilus (assembly GCA_005024645.1). Taxonomy (NCBI): domain Eukaryota; kingdom Metazoa; phylum Chordata; class Actinopteri; order Mugiliformes; family Mugilidae; genus Planiliza; species Planiliza haematocheilus. The sequence continues at coordinate 10,025,417 of SRSE01000593.1, forward strand.
GCATTCTTTTTTATTTCAAGGACATCAATTTTCTGTACACTCTCCCACCCTCCCAGACACAGTTTTCTGTCGCAATGTGATTCAAGACGTTATATTCCTCTCTGTGGGCACCATTACCCACACAACTAAAGCGCCAAAGGTTTGGTAATTCATTGTGCATGTGCTAGAGCACAAGTGGAAGGGGTGGTGCAAACAGGTAGGGGGTAGACTTTGCGCTTTGCAACACTACGTCGCAGACCACATCTGTTTCTCATGCAGCCCTATTTTCTGGCAGTTTTATTAACAAACAGCCAAGTAAGTACAGCTAGCACAATAATAATGTTTAAAAACTACATAAACCATTCTTACATATCACTTAGAGCAAAAAGATTATTTTAAAACCCCACATTAGGTGTGTTTGGGGAGGGAAAAGCAGTAAAGCAGTTAATACAAATTAGAAGAGGTAATGTGTTTGGTACCTGTTGTCTACAGCTGCTGTGCACCTTTTAGTTTGTCAAATTCCTGCAGGCATCTAAAGGCAGTAGGACATATGTTTATAAATCTGAAACCTCTGATGTGAAAACTGTCTCGCCACAGTCAACGCAGTGCTTTTACACTTTACCATCCATTGTTGGTTTAACTTTATTAAAAGCTACACACATCTGACTGGTTTGGGAAGTTGATTTAATGCAGATCAGTTCGTGTGCATCATTTGCTCCTTTTCGACTTTCTTTGAACTAATAGTAGAGTTTCATGTTTTATTCTTGAAACGTACTGCAGCATTGCAAATATTTATGAACTTAACTGCAAAAGTTAAATAATAAATGACTCGTGCAGATCTTAGATGCTCCACACCATTCAAATAACAATATAATTTCCTGTATTTTTCTTTTCATTTGTTGACCTGTTGTTGTCATGCACTGTGATTGGCTCACCTGTTTTTGAGAGCACTGTGACCGATTAATAAATAAATGACACATAAATTAAAATAAGGAATATGTGCACTTGTTGTACACACACTAGACAACAAGTAACATAGCTCTTTAACTCGCATCTTCCATGTTAACATTTTCAGCCTGCAGTAAAAATAAAAACTAAAAACTGTTTTCAAAGTCAAATGGACCACTTCAAACCTGCTGTCCTTTCACGTCCATGCAAAAAGTGTGAATAAGTAAACCGACAGCATCTGTTAAAGCATCCGCTAACGTGAACTGGCATCTTTTATTAGGCCTCCCACCCTTTAACTGTGGGTTAAGTGATAAATTGACATTTACAGCGCGGCCTGCCAAGTAACACTGGGTACAGAGCACACTGAGAAACTGACCGTGAAGTAATAACAAGCGAGTGGGCAACAGATTTTCTATTAACACAAGGGGAGAAGAGTTAACGGGGTTGTGGGCTACGTGAAGACCAGTTTCATGAACAAAACTCCCCCCCCCATTTAATAGCCACCCCCTGCAGAACCGCTGTGCAAAGTTATCGAGCTGCAGCCATGGAGGAGCTTGAGCACCAGCTAGTGGTAGTGGAGTTTCACTGCCAAGATAGTCCTCACCAAACACATTAATCATGACCAGGGGAGTGTAAAATTCAATCGGCTCCTTCCATCCATTTCATGTGAAGCAGACTGAAGGCCGGCCTTGTAGTGCCTTAGAAAGGAAGGATGAAAAAAAAAGGGGGAAAAAAGAAAAAAGGAGCTCCCTACACTTCATCAGAACCCCTACTTCATAACAAATGGAGTGTCTCTCTGGCGGAGGAGTGCCATCAGAAACACGCGTTCTCTCTATCCATTTAATTCCAGCAGTGGAGGAAGGGTCAGGGAGGGAGCAGTGGGTGCGGGTTCTGCTCTCCGCTCGCCGCTTCCCCAGTCACACAGTAAACTACCTTTTAGGAATTGTTTCTCAATAAGAAATGATCAGTCCATTTATCTGCACCAGGCGGGCCTGTCTCCTCACCCAGACCTCCAATATTTTTCGTTTGACCTGATCAGGGCTATAAACTAGACCGAGACACTTTCAATTTGTCACCCGAGGAGGCCTCTGCGAGTCCCATGCTACTGATTGCATCCTCCCTACCAAATGTAAAAATTCCTCCCATGGTTGAATTTTTTTCTTTCATGCATACAGCTGCTTGGAAATAAAGAATCATCCATGCTATAAAAATATTCAGAGAGATAATCACATGCACACACATCATATCTCAGAAAATATTATTTTTTGTCACTGAATATATATATAAAATGTGCGTTTGTAAAATTAGAGATAACTATTCAGAATTTTGCATGCGTGAATACAGTAATTATACTCCCTAATAATTTTTCAGTATTCGTCAGTAACACCCCCAGTATGTTGCCAGTTATTCAATATTACGATTACCCCGACTAATCAAATCCTATTTTTCATAGTATACATATTTAAATAGTCAACTTTCAAGAATTACTGAGAAAACATGAATAAAATAACCAGAATGGAATATCTTTGTCCGTTTGTGGTCAGTCCAGACTGTAAATACCTAGCAAATCGACATTATTTATCGCATTTATTCAATAAATACAATCCAAGCGAACTATAAACCCTTTCCACCAACAAAAGCGTCCAAACACAGAGAAAAAGACACTCATTACCAAGCATTCATTGAGTGGAGAAATATTAACCACTTTGTTTTCTCTCAAAACATGTATAAACTTTGAACAGGGGGTAATTACAATTCACACATGACTTGCTTTCCCATCAAACCCTTTAAAACAGTTAAACATTCTTTGAATTGGATGGAACATGTCAATGATTTTTTGACAGCACTGAAATATGGTGAGGAACACTCAAGCACAGACGCACAACCTGTTCAAACCGCTGCCTCGTCCGAGTCACATGCGTGCAATTAATCACTGATACCTCCGGCTGTCACCTCACATGTATGTGGTTATACAACACTAATGGGCAACTGAGTGGAACTGAAAAACACATGTACAAACGTAGCCCTCTTTTCTCTTACTTGTTTTTGTCCTCCTCGAAGACACCAGGTTGATAAATTCCTCCTTACCGTCAGATGACACCGAGAGAGTTGCTTCAGATTAATTCACCATACGTGTGAGGATCCCTAAAATAAAGAGCATGCGAGACATTTAAGACAAATCCCTTTAAGAGATGCAGTTGCAATTGCACACATATTTCACATCACTGAACCTAGACCTAGTCGCTGTCTAAAGTAAAAGCTTACAGAAATTACAAAGATTACTTAAACTATAGACGGCATATTTATGACTTGGATACAAAAAAAATAAGCCAATTGTCTAAATATTGGTGCAAAAGGAGTTCAGTGGTGCAAAAATCTATTGTTCGGTTTTTCCATTTACAGACCATGTGCAGGTATTTACATCAGGAGAGTATCAGTGAAAGGTTTGATTAGTGTGTCCATACAGGTTACGATTCAATGGCCAGTGGTGAAAATTTGCAAATTTGTTTTTACTTCTTCCTTTTCTAAATGCATTGCTGTGGGTTATCTGCAAGTTAAGTAAGTAGATAAGAAGGGTAACATGGAAAAAAATATGGTAACTCGGGCCTCAAGGTGAGTGACCGAACTAGAATGAACTAGGAAAACTGAGATAAACACCTTCTGAAATGGTCACTTATCTCAGCACACACATTACTGAGAACTCACCTCTGACTACAGTCAGTCCATTTGTTGGCTTTTGGCTTAAGACCAGGGAGAGACAATCCCTCTATTGCCCTCCACTGGCTGACCGGCTTTCCTCCATAATACTTACTGCAGTTATGGCCAATAAAGACCCAATGCCAACAAGACAACGGCTAATTATAATTGCTTCTGATCGCTCTCCTGATTGTAATATTTTTAAGTAATAGTGTTATCTTGTGTCGGTGTCAGCAAGATACCTACGTAAATTTCCCAGTGCATGTAAAGGGATGTGTCTGCATAACCTTACTCCTAAGACTGAATATGCCTCTGACTTCTGCTGCTGCATGCAGCATTTACCTTTACCACAATTTCTTCTAGTGCTTCTAATCTGCAAACATATTCTCAACAAGCTTACTTGTCAAGCTTTTATAAAAGACCTACTACAACTGAATTTGTAGAAATAGTGACTGCAAAAAAAAAAAAAAAATCAGCTGGTACAAACACACAGGACAAACTGTAGTCATCTTAAACATGTAGGCATACAGTCACCCTGCTGTAACAAATGGTAATGCCACAAACACATTTATTAAAATTCATGAAGTTATTGTGATCCATCCTATTGAAGTGACTTTTTGCATGTTACAACTGTAACCGTAGGACATTCTTTGTTCCTTGTTATGTTTAAAATGAAGGAAAGAATTCACAGAATAATTTTAGTCCAAGTGCTAAACAACCAAAGGGTTAAGGCTACCAACAAAATCCCTTAATATTATACACTCCCTTTCCAGTTCATTGGTGACCCAAGTGAAAACAAACACATCCTAATGTAACAGTGCTTCAGTAAATCTTGGCTTCATGAAGGATATGGTGTTCAGCATTTGTTTAAACTAACTGGGAGAGCTGTTGATTCAACTTTGTTTTCATTTTGGAGGCTGTGGTTTGTAGTACTATTGAACTGACTTGTGCTGAACAGACACATGTTTCTGTTATTTTAACAAGCCCTTTTAATGTTTAACAGCACCACAAACCACATCATCCAATGAACCAAATAGCACTTAAATTACCAACTTTCTTGCTTTTTTATTTTACTTTATTTATTTATTAATTTACATAAGCTAAACATTTTAACCGTTAAAACGGACGGGGGACACACAAACAAACAAACGGACCAAACATTGGGCAGCAATTAAGCTAGCTAGCTAAACCGTTAGTTTAAGTAGCTAAATAATGTGGATTCAAAACACAATACCAACTAAATAACTTTTAATGTATACATACCGTTCATAGCGTCCCACAACTTATTTGTGTTGAGACTGGGGAAGACGCCCTGCTACTTAATGTGTCAAGTAACTACCAAGCGAACTGATAAATTAATCCATCAGAGGCTGGGCTCGACAGTTGGGGAGACATTACGACATTATGCGACGCGCTACGGCAAATTCAGGTAAAATTGGCGCGTTTTTTATTTATTTATTTATTTATTTTGGTTTGTTTGTTTTTTTTTCTTCTTTTTCTTCTTCTTCTTCTTCTCCTTCTTCTTCTTCTCCTCCCTCTTCTTCTTCTTCTTCTTCTTCTTCATAGAATTCGGTGCTGCTTAGCAACGGGGTGTGTTCACTTCCTAAACCAAAGAAAGTAAGATGTAGTTCCAGCAGTTATACCTGACCGGTCACCTGGCCTTCAGTCTTTTAATACTAGAATATTTGGATGACACAAAACGTTAATTTATATATTTGAAACATATCCTAAAATAGTTTAGATATTATATATATATATAACTTTTGCATAGGTCGGGACAATGAAATCAGCATTTGACATCATTACTAGTACTAGACTTAAGTACTGAGTTAGCAGAACCCACTTAATTTAAAACTTTGCTTTTGCTTTAATGTTTGTTTTCTTGTTTTGTAATTGTTGATTTGTAGTCTGTGTTTTATAATAACCTACCTATAATGAAGTGGCCTAACCACACTGGACTATGTAGAGTACATCGCAGGTGAATGTGCCATGCATCCTAAAAGGAGCAGTTCCTGCATACCCTTACATGTGGCAGGACAGACTTTTTTCCCCCCAAACTATATAAGCCATGCGGTTTACAATGCCATTTCAAAACTACAGAAAAACATGGATATTGTAATTTCATTTCATTTATAGGCTAAACCCATAATTTACATATGCTGGTAAATGCCTTCACGCTCAGTTACGCTTTTAGGGTTTGTGGTGCAGCAGCGACACCCCCTGGCCAGGATGTGCATTACATATAACAGCAGTTGAGTGAACAAAGCAATCAAAGGCTGATATTAAGTGTATGACAATAAGGCTTTATTTGACCATGTGAGGAAGAATGGCAGGTGACAGTTTTTAATCTCAGAGGTAAGCAGTTACACAGGTCTACGGATTACTGCTTTGGCTGCATACATACTCTGCACAAATAAGAGTGTCTCGCAAATATTAACTGCAACAAGTCTACGAGGTGATCTTAAGTTGTCTACATCAGAGTACCATTTCACATGCAAAGGTACATTTGTGTATCCATCTAATTAGAGTTTAAATTTGTGTTATCTATCTACTGTGTTGTACTGCGGCTTGATTGTTAATCTATAGTCCTAACCTCAAGGACAAGTTCTGCAGGAAAAAAAAACAACAACATCATAACATGCAGGCTGAAATAAAATCTGGTGTCAAAGCACATCCCAGCAGAGTAAAATTACAAATCTTTATTAAACTGCTCACTGAAGCTTTCAGGGCCAAATACCTCTGAAGGAAACTAAAAAAATTTAAGTACTAATAAAACATAAACATATAAACAACATGCAGAAAACAATAGAATGTAAATAATGACTACGGTAACTGGCCATTTTAATAAACGCCTGCTGGATGTTGGTGGCTGAGCAAAAACCAAAAGACCACATGAGAGGAAAGGCAATTATTATGACGGCCAGTGAAATCAGATAAATGCTACTGTTTGTTTGAGGCTTTGGATGCACCTCTGGATGCACTTTAGGTCATCACAGCAAAAAATACGGCACTTCACTTTTAGGTTTAATTTCACAGCTTTTTGTTTTTACAATGTTTGGGTGAGTTTGCACATTCCATCTGAGAACAAAATGTGAAAAAGGCTGATGAAAGAAATTGGCACAGAGTGGTGACAAGGCCACTATGTCTAAGCTATACCGTACTGTACTGTAAGTGGCAATGAGGTGTAGAATTAAGATCCAGACTTAATGCAATCTCTTCACAGTATCAATATTAGAAGATCTGAGGCTGACTGAGAAAAAAAATAAATGTTTTACAGTGAATTTCCAAAAATATATACCACTACATTCTGTATGAAGGTCCAGAAACTGTAAGACATCAAAAATAAATTTGAAGTAAAGCAATTAAAACATAAAAAGGCACCCAGTTTAAGAGGGGAGCAAATTAAAAAACCTAAATCTGTCAAAGGGTAGCATCCTCACAGTCTATTGTCTTTCATTATGTACCTGCAGCAGGAAAAAATACAGCACTTTAAAAAATAACAAAGCCTCGAACCAGGTTTGGAAAGACCGGTGGCCGTTCCCTGAACCTGAGCCTGCTCCGACTATATACACCTATGATTAAACTACGTGACCATGCTGGAATGGACTCTAGCCAGGCACAGCCTGGACTCATTGTCTCACATTCATCACCATTTACTCTCACAGATCAAATATAAACTCCAACACAGTTAGGTGTGTTAACGTCAACACTAAAAATAAACCATTTAATTCCATTGTAGCATGGCCACATAGTATAGAGACGGTTGTGCATGTGGACATGGACAATATATATAATACATCTTTATATACAGTGAAGTGGGAAGGGGCACAGTGGCAAATTAGTCTTCCTGTCTTAGTGTGGTGAAATGACGGTGAGATTTAGAGGACCCTGGATCTCTTGCTGGACAGCGAACCGTGCTAAAGGATAAAAGAGAAGGGAAAAGAGATAAATGGAGGTGAGAGAAGCTTACAAGTGTAGTACAAAAAACATAAAGTAAAAAAAGTAATAGTAATAAAAAATTTATTTATCTGTGTGGCCCACCTTGGCTTGCTTGTAAAAGTGAGGAGCCAACTCAACCAGCCAGGAGGACTCAACAGCAGTCACATCACGCATGTAGTACTTTGACGTCTGTACCACTTCGTTGAAGACAACCCTGAAAAGAATACAACCTAGACTGTGATTCTTGTAGACAACTTCAAAAAGCAATTATTCGAATTCGATGTAAATTCTCTGCAGGGCTTGAAAGTACAACGCTGCGACATGTCCATAGTGACACTGCAGCAGCTCAACAAGAACATGCACTGACCACTTTGGAGGTTTCTCTCCGAACAGAACAGAGTTGGGGTGGATGTGAAGCTCACGGTCGTCTCGTAAAGTCCTGGCAAAAGGAGATGACAGGCGGCGTTGTACAATTTCAAAATAAAAGAAAATAAAAAAAAAAAACATGTCTGAAAAGAGAAATAATACTTATGTGAGTAGAACTGAGCGATCTTACCTGTAGGAGCCAGAATGGTGAATGCGGGCCGCGTTGGAGAAGAATCCAGCCACGATGCACTTCAAGATCACATCTGGGTCACCTGTGAAAAAACAGTGTGTCAGTTTATTCTACTGATACAAGGCGCACATGCCACATCCTATAAACAAGACACATACACCGATCAGCCACAACATTAAAACCACTAACCGCTGAACAACATTGATGGTCTCATTATGATGAAATGTTTTTCTGGGAAACCTGGCATTTATGTGGGTGTTACTTGGACATGTACCACCAAGTGGTTGCATCATGGTGCCACGTGTTCCCCAGGTAAGCTATGCAAACACAATGTAAAAAAATAAATAAATAAATAAAAAATGATCTGGTGGACCAGGTCACCTTCTTCCATCCACATACAAAATATACTGTGAAGCTCTGTGTGTTCTGACGCCTTTGTCTCAGAACCAGCATTACTTTCAGTTGAGCTGTCGGACGGAGCTCATCTGTTGGATTAAACTACAAAGGTTTTTTTTCAGTGGTCATAATGCAATGGCTGATCTGTGTTAACACACATACCTTCGCTGGAAGTCCGTGGCACTTTAAACTTGTTCATGAGACGCCGGAGCTGCTCCCGTACAGTCACAGCCCGCAGCAGGCCCTTGTAATTGAGAAAATGTTCCTGACACCACTGGGAGCTCTTCTGGTGCTGCAGGAAATAAAAGAAGCAGTCACATAACCTTGATTAGAGTCAACTTTATCCCCGGCAACGGCGGCCACTGCTCACTGCCTCCGACTCGCTCTACCTTAATGAATGCTTCATACACGTTCAACATGGTGAGGTGGTCTCCCTCGGCAACTGCGAATTTGCGGTGCTCTCTGGCCTGCAGGGTGAGATAGCAAAAACATTGTCATGCCGATGAAGCATTTCTGCCCCCCCAAAAAAATTCAACGTGCTCCTTCTGACAGCCTGTTTTCACTCACGGCAGCTTTCTTTTGATTGGGCGGCACACTGAATATATTCTGAATCTGCATCATTGCTGCTATGGTAACAATCTCTTTGGAGCAGCCGAAGTTTCCCGACTCTAGCAGCATCTTAGAAAACATGGGGCTGAGAGGAAACTCGGCCATACGCACTCCCATGGGATCAGTCAAACGGCCGTAATGATCCAGACCTGGCAGGAGACACACAAGCAGTAAGGACTCTGCATCGAGTGCGCGGACGCTTTGGCTCATAGATGATTGCTGACGTTAGAGGCCCCCCCTGTTTTCTTACCTCCCAGAGCATAAAGGAGTTCCAGAGCTTGAACCATAGTCTGAGCAGGAGGAGGCTGTTAAATCACAATGAAGGGAAATGCATTTTAATAGACAATATTTGCTCTTAAAGACAAAATGGACTGCTTGAAGAAGAGATGTCTATACGTCTTAAACAGCACACACAGACACTGATTGCATTCCTTTTCTCAGAAGCCAGCAGCCATTCCTGCTAATTAAAACGTACACTTCCTTTCACAGTGGGTGAACACATCCCCGCTACCCCGTGGATGCAAAGCCAGCTACTCACAGAGAGGAAGCTGAACCGCAGCACGTTGTCGATGCCTAAAGCTTTGAGCTGCAGGATGACGGGAGCCAAATTGGTGCGCTGCATCTCTGGCACAGTGGAGGCAGGCAGTTTCTCAAAGTCCTCCTCTGATGAAAGGAACAGAGGCGATATGAGGCAAAGGGTGGAGAGAGGCGGAGGGAGGGGAATAATAAACTACAACACAAATGTTCTCTCAGCTGCAGCTGCTAAACTCACACGTACCCGTGTACAGTCTGAAGCATTTCCCTGGTCGGTTTCGTCCGGCTCTCCCGGCCCTCTGGCTGGCCGACGCCTTGGAGATAGGGGTGACCAGCAGCGATTCAATGGCAGTGCGAGGATTGTAGGCTCGCAGCTTCACAAATGCACAGTCAATGACGAATACGATTCCATTTATGGTGATGGAGGTCTCGGCTATGTTAGTGGCCACCACAATCTGGAAGAAGCAGAAGAGAATATCACCGTTGCCTCGTATGTCAACACATTTTCACCCTGAGGCAGTCAGCAGCAAAATACAGGGACAATGATGAATGGACATCCACAGCAACATATTTTTTTGTTCTTTCTTCACAAGACCACAAACTCCACAGACCACACAATTACATCCGATAGATTTTCGGGACAAATACACAGAATGAAAAGCAGCACATTTACCTTGCGAACAGAAGACGGCGCCCGCTCAAAGATCTTCATCTGGTCGGCATATGGCAGACCTGAGTACATGGGCAAAATCTTCAGGTGCTTCTTCATGCCATATCGGGACAGAGTCCTGGCCTGGTCCTGCAGGAGAGACACCACCTTCTCCACCTCCTCCTGAAAGGCAGAATGTTACGGTAAGAGAAAAAAAAAAAGCCCCCAATTAGCAAATCCTTTGGATGCTGGACCACTAACCTGCCCAGTGAGAAAAGCCAGGACGTCGCCATCGTCCTCCGTCTCGTGGATCTTTAGAACAGTCTCCACCGTGGCCTTCACGTAATCTGGGACAGGACTGAGAACAAAACCAGACATTTCAGAGTTAAAAGAAACATGCTAATTATACACAATCACCTTAAGGTTTGCATGTCGACCACCTGACGGTGTAGAAGATGTCCACTGGATAGGTGCGTCCCTCCACGGTCAGAATTCCACACGTGTCCTTGTTTGGATCTCCAGACTCATTCAGGTTGAAGAAGTCATGGAATTTCTTCAGATAACAGAGACATTACAGTCAGTAGAAGGAACATTAGCTTTTTAAATTTAACATTTACTATATTAAAACGGCTTCTAACGTTGAATAAGAATTCAAGAAGTGACATTAGGTGGTTATATTATCGTTAGCATCAAAGCAAAGAGACGCTCACGTTGTCCTCAATCTGACATCTGAGATGATTAACATGCGCAGATAAAAGCCTTTCTTTTTTTTTTGAACAGAGAAGATCAGAAGAAGCATTTCAGCTGACTCGCTGCACGCCGAGCTCAGCCGTGGCCCGATTGTGTCTTTCCATCACGAGGGTATCGCAGGTCTCAATACAATGCGAGCCGACCTGACATCAACTTTCCGCGCTCCCGCCTATCTTTTCTCGCCAATCGAGCATATCTGTTAATCTTGAGCGGCGCAGTCACCTTGGCATCAAGAGTGGCGGAGGCAACAATCAGCCTCAGGTCTCGCCGCTTCTTCTGAATCTGTGGACAGAATCAGAGGAACGCGTTGGAGCTGAATCAGTCGGGGTGAAAATGGAAAACTTTAGGGTTAGAATGAGAGCGTCATCTGGTACTACCTTCTTTAGCAGACCGATAGCGATGTCTGTATACAGGGTCCTCTCGTGTGCTTCGTCCAGCATCAACACACTGAGAACAATAGAGAACCGTTGTTACAAGGTGAGGAAGACAAAAACGTCACGCAGGCAGACGTGAGCTGGGAAAATGGGGAGCCATTTATTTGCATTCAAGCTGCGCTTCCTTCACTGGCGACCATTTCTCTCCTCGTATACCCACATACACTCACTGTTCAGCTCATTAGGTACATAATATGACACAATATAGCTTCACGACTGTGCTAAGGTTTAGTTCATGCTGAAACAGTGCCAGAAAGGTGGTCATTTAACAGTAGGATCATTTTTGAGGATCTACACTTTTCAGCCACAACACTGAAACCACCAACCGCTGAAGTGAATAACATTGATTGTCTCATTATGATGTAATGTTCTCCTGGGAAACCTGGCATTTATTTGTGTGATACTTTGACATGTATCAGGGCCTGGCAAGCGGGCATTCCCTGCATTCACAGCATTATTTTTTTCAGCAATCTGACCTAGAACAGCTCAACTGTTGGATTGGAGAACAACGGCCAGCCTTCACACCCCACATGTGCCGATATAGGACCACATTTGATAGATATTTAACCACTGCAGACAGGGAAAAAATCTTCTGGCCCAGTTGTCTTGCCATCAATATTTGTCTCTAGTCAAAGTCTATCAAATCCATAGATTTGTTCAGTTCAACCGTACTAGAAACCAACAGCCAACAAAATAAAAACTCAGCATCTCAGTTTCTTTTAAGCCAGCACTGAGTACTCTAACCTTTATGAAGCCAAGATTTAGTGCAACACTGTATTATTATACGCAGTCTCACATTTCCCATTCAAAACAAACTAAATATGCTTGAATGTTCCAATACCGTAACATTTTGACACATGTCCGATAGCCAGTCAACTTTAAGAGCCTAACTCCTCACATAGCAACTCATAAAAGCTGCTGCTTTTGATGTATGTGGGATAGCAGATAGAGAAGTGGACTAGGGACTGTCGAGTCAATAGTTTGAATCGCCTCTACATCTAACCCCTGAACTGCTCCCTGGGCGCTTTATACGGCTGACTGCTACAAATAGATTCAGTTTGAGACCTCCATCACCATAGATGGTTAAATGTGCACAATAAACTCCTTGTATGGGTACGGTTGTGCTCTATGAAGCTGATTTACATTTTTGTGCTGCTTTTTAAAGCACCAGCACAAGAGGGCTTGATATTTGTTCAATATTGGGATTATAAAATAAATCCAAAGACAAACTAAATGTCATGTGATTAATATCCTTCCTTCCTACTGATGCAGGGCTAACATGCACTCAGAGGTGGTGCGTCCCAATCCTCAACCTTTTAACGACACAAGTGAAAATATAAGCGTACCTGTATTTTTTCAAAAGAGGATCAGCCATCATCTCTCGCACCAGCATGCCATCTGTTAGAAACTGAAGCACAACAGGCATTGTTGATTACTGAACTAACCAAGCGCCACAAAGCTCATCATGAGGAAGGCACACGTACCTTGATCCTCGTGGCGTGGGGATCAGAGCAGTCGTCAAATCGGATGGTGTAGCCCACCTCGTGTCCCAGCAAGGCCCCTCGCTCTTCTGCAACACGGTTAGCTACCTATCAGCAGGAAAGAAGATGGAAAAATTCTGAATCAGCCGTGTGTCCTTCAGTGTGAACTACATTAAGTGCCAGCGGCGAAATGACATTGGCAATAGAGGACGTCAATAGAAGTCTTACAGAGATAGCAGCCACGCGGCGAGGTTGGGTCACTCCAATCACTTTCCCCTCTGCTGCCCAGCCGGCCTCCAGCAGGTACTGACGGGAGTCGGATGAAAGGGGAAGGTAGATCCAAGAGGAAGAGCATGAATAGCACACTCTGCATAAATTAAGCTCTAGCTGATGTGGCCCAAACCACTGCTTTAAAAAAAGAGGCAACTAAGCACCAGGACAAGGTCGAGTTAAACCACTGTGGGGAGTTAATCCACGTGAAGGCCACTGCGGCACTGTACCGCCTTTGAGCAGCTGAACTTATTTGACTTTGAGTTTGTTTTTTTCATTTTTTTATTAAAGCATCCAACAAACCTGAGGTATCTGTGTCGTCTTCCCACATCCCGTCTCACCGACTATTATCACAGTCTGAAAGCTTTCAACCAAGTATAAGATGTTGTTTCTGTGCTGGAGAGGGAACATTAAAGTACACGGTGAGTTATTGTACGCACAGATCTGCAAACAAGTGGAACAGAATCAGTGTGAAACCTTGAAAACTGGGAGTTTCTGTCGCTGCTTCTCTATGGAGAGGGCGGTGTGGGGGTTGAAGATGATGGGGGACCCGGTGGTCTCCGTGTTGAGCTCCCGCTCCTCTGAGATCCCCGGAGCCTCGGAGCCTGGAGGCACAGCAGATGGTGGAGATGGTTTATTTAGAAGTGAGCGGGCGTTTGGAGGATTACAGCCATGGCTTCTTCTAATCTTTGCGCAGTGGCATTCATACGACGCGAAAGTCATAAAAAGCAAACACCCCATTTTTTTTTTTAAAGAAAAGGCGACAATTCTCTCTGGCGAGTATCGTATGTGTATTTTATTTTGGCAGGTCGGTTCCGCACAGCTAAACCGAGCTGGACGTGCAGACGCCGCGCAGCTGCCGTGAACGCCGCTGCAGCTCCGCGGAGACACCGCGATTCATGCGAGCACATGTACGTTGATAGATAGGAACCGGAATACACACGTTAAATGCATCATTCATTCATTTATCTCCTACTTACCCGGCTTCCAAAATTTCATCGTGGAGAGGGGAGCCGCCATCTTGGCTTCTACGTCACATATTTTTTTTGTTTTTTTTCATCTCGGTGAATGACGTCAGGGTGTGGGTTTAGAGATTTATGAATGATGTCAGTGAGCGGGTTAGCTTTACTAGCAGGTGCCAACACAATTAATTAAACCCTCTGTTAAATTAATTATGTGTTTATAACATTTAAATAAATATACACCGATCAGCCACAACATTAAAACCACTGACAGGAGAAGTGAATTACAATGACCGTCTTATGACAATACAATGTTCCGCTGGGAAACTTTTGGACCTGGCATTCATGTGGATGTTACTTAGACACGCACCACCCACCTAGACCAGACCAGACACCCCCACCCCATAGCAATGGCACTCCTTGATGACAGCAGCCATCCCCAGCAGGAGGCACAAACACAAAAGCGGTTTAGGAACAACTCAAAAACAACATGAAAAACAGCACAAGGTGTTGACCTGGCCTCTAAATTCACTAGATCCCAAACTGATCAAGTATCTTCACATCAACACACCCAGCAGGACTCTCAGATCATCATCACCCAGTCCAGTCCACATGACCACCATGAGGTCCAGAGCCTTCGGGCTTTCCACCCTCCGCCCTTCCCCCCAACATCCGTAACATTGACAAATTAGCTATTTTTAAATCCCATCTCAAAACCCACCTGTTCCTACCAGCCTAACCACCCTGACTGTCACTCCAAATCTTTTATCTTTCTATCTTTATCCTTTCAGTGTCTTATAGTTGCTTTTGGTGTATGTTATGTATTTTAAACCCTGCCTTACTTTGTGTGGTGTTTGGTTTGGTGCTGCTTACAGTAATCCATCAGTAGTATGGATCATCAGTATTACCAGTTAGTCCAGTTAGTGTTTTACATTTTATAAGGACATTCCTTTTGTAGTTCAAATTGGATAATATTGCGAGTACCACAGTTTCATTTTAAAATTAGTAAATGATCTCACTGCTACTGCCCGCGCTTGTTTAAAATTTGATGAATAAATCCACTCAGCTGTCAGCACAGTTCTTCCATCTCAGACCACTTTGAAAATTATAATCCTTCCTGTCTGTTAAATATATGGAGACCATGGTTCTGGCTTTTATTTCCTCCCACCTCGACTACCGCAGCCCCTCGTGTTGTAGGAATCCATCATTCTGACTGCAGCTGGGTCAAAATGCAGCAATGAGACTCCTCAGTACCCAGAGCAGATGCCACATCTTTCAGCCGTACTGGTCACTCACCAGTGACGTGCAGAAACGATTTTAAGAGTCTTTGGTTTTTTTGTTTAAGCACTGCATGGACTGGCATCAGGTTACATGTCTGAGCTGCTTTATTCCAGCTCCAGATCTGCTAACAAGTCACTGCTCTCCATCCTGCTTAAAAACCTAAGGTGACCAAGTGTTCTCAGATGCCAGCCATAAATTGTGGAATGACAGCTTCCCTCTCCCTCAGTAATTTGAAGAAGTTTTCATTGTTAGCTTTTTATTTGTATTTGCAGCTTGAACACTTGCTGTTTTATGCATAGTTTGTAATCTTCTGCAGAGCTCTAAACAAGAATATAAATTACAGACTAATTGCAAGTCAGATCAATAATTATATCGATAACCACTGCTTTTCACCAGCTATTAAGATTTGCAGCTTTTCTGTTTATTATAAACTATGTTTTGGGATATTTTTTGGACTCTTAGTCAGAAAAATAAACATTCAGAATCCTGGAACAGGCATTTTAAAGGAACATTAAGCGATAATGGAGAGCACCATTCCAGCCAAGCTCCACTGCAAAGACCTAAACATGAATAAATCATCCGACAGAACTAAACCTTCTGCAACAGTTCAGTTCAATAAAGAACAGATGGAATCTCTTTGAAAATGGAGGCCAAATAAAGCCCATGTTTAATGATTCCCAAAAGATTTGATCAGAAAATACAATCATTTCAAACACCAGCTGCATATCTATTATAACAGTATCATTACAATAACTTTGCAAGAACTGTTTTTAAAAGTTCTTCACTATAAAATACTGAAAAATATGTTACATCAGACGTGATATAACATAAATACAAATAAATCTGTGTAACACCAGGTGGATTTGAAAAACAAAAAAAAAAACATCAGACATTGTACAGAATTTACAGAAAGTTTAAATTAATTTCAAAACAAACAGATAAGACCTTGTTCTGGAAGCTACGGTGAGAAAAAAAAAAATTAAATAAGTCTTACATCCTTAACTAATGTCATCAATAAATGACACCTAGACGCACTAAAAAGCAAATAATGGCAGTGCACAGATCAGGTGGACATTTGCATCTGAAAACAACATGCACGCCTCATCCCGGTTTGCTGAGAGGATGTGATCTGTATGGAGAGATAACTTGGATCTGACCGACGTGGCAACGCATCGATACCCCAGGCATCGGGACTGGATATCAGCCGATATGTGCATCTTACAACCAGCATTTGTTTTTATGTTAAACGTTAGATTACAGCTGTGGTTTGCTACGTTGTTTTTTTTTTGTTGTTTTTTTAAGCTTTAGTTAGACATATTTTAGAAATAATAACAATTGACAGATTTCATTTAAAAATGCTTTGTTTACATCTACAGAGGAAAAAATGAGCAGAATTGATTTTAAGATTTCATGAAGGCAGACAGCACCAAACTTAAAGGACCAGTGTGCATGACCTGGAGGGATCAGCTAGCATGAATCATTTAGAGTATTTATAATTATGTTTTCATTCACATATAATCACCTGTAATTATGCATGATTAGATTAGAATGAGCCTTCCTATCTACACAGTGAGCAGGTCCTTCTTCCATGTTTCTACAGTAGCCAAGAATGGACAAACACAGGCTCTTAATTGGGACTTTTTAGGTTGTTTGGCATTGCTATAGCACCAGTTGGAAGACGAAAAGGAAACGATGATTGCTGGTGCTGGCTAACCATAATGACGTGAAAGTTTGAGGACCCAAATCGTAATATTTTCATACTGAAGCCAGGTGTTCTACCGGACAGGTAATTTAGTCAAGCAATATAAAGGCCAATGTGCCGTTTGAAAAGTTCAACTATAATCCAAATTTACATAGTTACAATCCTATAGCATTTTATGTCACATGGAAGATGTAATTTCACACATTAAATACAATTCTTAAATATCTATTGAATCAGCCTGATCACGTAACATCTTATGGGGACTTGATGCAGCCGCAGAAATAGCTTGAACAGAGGCATCAGACACTGGATTACAGAAGCGTAAAGACGGGTGTTCACTTGGTTGCAAACTGCAACCTTACCACT
Source organism: Planiliza haematocheilus (assembly GCA_005024645.1). NCBI lineage: Eukaryota > Metazoa > Chordata > Actinopteri > Mugiliformes > Mugilidae > Planiliza > Planiliza haematocheilus. Next base: position 10,042,970 of record SRSE01000593.1, read on the forward strand.
AGGTGGCATTAAATCCCATACTCTGGTCCTTTAAATTCATGATTGCTATTATTTCTCAAAAAAAAAGGAGCAAATAATTCATGATGATTTAACAGCAAAGTCACAGAATGAATGGGCTGACTGAACCCTATAGACACTTTGTTTTTATTGTAACTGGAGTGACCAAGGGAGGAGCAATACACTGATGAGTACTCATACTGCTTGTTGTCTTTACAGTCTAAAATCTGCGTTCATGCCACTTTTCTGGAACAAGATGAAATCCTGTGTATTTGCCGATCAAGATAAATAATTATTCAGTTTTACATCAAGGTACTGTTCAAACATGAATAGAACTGCAATCAGCCATCTACTTGCTTTTATCTTTAGTGTTTTTGTCAGAACTGATTAATATGACACGAGGAAGGAAACATGACACATGGGTGGTGTAAATGAAAGCGCCTTTAAAAGGAACCTTCACAGCACAGAGATGTACATTATTTGAACATCACGTGTTCTTGCTGGAACTTGATTTTCGGACTAGGATCCCCATGACGCACTGCACACTGAGAAGTCATACCCTATGTAGGAGCGCTGATGCCCCAAACCATGAAGTTCTTGTGTCTTGACAAATTACTTCAGCTGAAATGTTCTTGTTAATGTCCTGTCGATTCCTCTTAGTCAAAATGTAGAGCTGTGTAAAAGATTATCCAAACCACCTGGTGACGAGAAAAGAAAAGGAATGATTAGACAGCAGCTGGAGCCATCTCATTTCAACAGAGCTCGCAGATTTATGCAGCACAGACGATGTGTAGAAAAAAAATACTTTGAATGAATAAATATATGACGATGTCCAGCTCCAAGGTTTTTTTTTATGATAAGAGCCAGTAAACATTTAGTTTCTTGATTGATATTTATTTGCACAATGATGAAGTTTATAATGTTGTACAACTAAATATAATGTTAGTGGATTGGATATTAAGATATGTAGGGAATTACAAAGTATTCTAAATAACAAAACGTATTTTTAATAGAAATTTGGATTTAAATGTCTCATGTTGCAAATTTTATGATGACCATAAAAAAAGTTTCAACTAAACTTTTTTATCTGTAGAAGCTGGGTCAGAGAAACAGATAACAAAATATATATAGATAGCATCTTCCTTCATTTAAACGCAATCAATAGGCAAGCAGTTACATGAAACATCTCCACCAGAGTCGGTGGTGCTCGGATGACATCTAAATTAAGGCAAATCTAACTCAATCAAATTTTACACAAATTTGTGACAAGCACCCAGAAGCCAAATTTGAAATTCAGCATCTTTATTTTGGCAGTGTGCCTTCTGAGATCACAAGAAGAATTTGTTCTGCTTAGCAAAAGAAAAAAAAGTCAAAATGTATTTTTTTTTATAGAAATATTAGTATTCGTACCAGAAACAGGGCAAAAGACGTCATGAAGCCTTCTTTGGTGAGCTCCCACGTCCCTCCATACTCCTCCTCATCAATCTGCTGAAAGCTGCTGAAGTATACGTACAGGACTCCAGCGTTGATGATGCAGAATCTAAAAAGGGCAAACACATGAAGGTGGTCACATTTCAGGTAAAAAGACAAAAAAATCTGACAAAGGTAAAGAGGCTCGGTGTGCAGAATACTTACATGGCTATTCCCAGAAATCCTTTCAACGGCGCAACACCCCATATCACACCAAGGATAACTGCAATTATTTGTCGGAGCCAATAAATCACATCTAAAAACTCATCCTGTGAATGAAAACATAGAAACGTCATTGATAATGTGGCTTCATCAAAATGCTGACATTAGGAAACTATAACTGCATTATAGGCTTCGCATTTATGTTCTTATTCTGATGTTTCCCGTGTGAAAAATCTATTTTAGGTACGTGTGTGATGACAGAAACGCATGGCCACATCTAGCCCTGATGCAGGTGATCCAGTTCTGCATCCTTCAATAGAAAGACACAACAGGTCTTTATCTTTGAAAGTCATCTCTGGAAGAAAGTGACTGACCTCTGTAGCTGAGGATCATTTGTGTAAACACCGCATGGTTATGATTAGGTGTCACCAAAATGATCAGTGTTAGGGTTCAGCTCATGGAAAAGCACAAAAACCATACAAGGGTGACTATTTTACTTTAAGTATTGACTAAACAATCAACGGAAAATCAATGGTCAATTATCAGGGAGCGTGGAAGTAGTTTCTGAAGCTAAAATGTTTACTAAAAACATTGTGCTGTTTTACATTTCAAATGTGAGGAAATTGTCTTTCATAGCTATAAATTGACAATATTTGGTTTTTCAACTGTTTTCTGAGCAATACAGTGACTTTATCTCTTTATCCTTTGAATTTAAAACATTATTCTTTTGACTAAGTCCCAAACTACTCAGAAAATCAACGGTACTAGTGTAGATTTGACACAACCAGATTAATCCTTAGCATGGGAGCTAGCTCCTGTTAGCCGTCTTTGTGAACGCCTTCCACAAAAGTGTGAACATTCAGAACTTTAGGGCAACTAACAGAGGGTGAAATAACCCAACAGCTGCGCTAAAAAGGGGCAATCGGCTGACCTTCTCCTCCCAGACAGCAGTACTGTTGAAGGCTTTGCTCCATGTGGACTGTTTTACACCCCCATTCAGCAGATGACTTTCTTCTTTCCGCTTTGAACTGCTCGTCATTCTTTGCTGTTTCCTTCGGCCCCTGGCGTCAAAAAGTTAAAATCCAAATCTCACGACACTTAAAGGTAGTTTTAAGTTTCGAGCGCTGACCAGAAGAAGAAAGTAGTGAGAGATATTTGAAGGTATTAGGGCAATCGCCGCTCCGCTGAGCTGACAGATTTCAGTCGCGAACCGTAAAAGGACATCTGAGCATGCGCAATACCGTTTGACCCCAGGAAGCAACAGCCAATCAGAAAGTGCGACGTTTCTGCGCCGCTATTGACAGAAGGTCGATTAAATTCACAGCGACCCCTCATGGTGAACACCCGCAACTGCACAGTAGTATCAATGCAAGCGGAGTATGGCGTGTAATAAAACAAAAAAAAATGTTCAATAAAAAAGACAAAAAATAATATTCGCATGATGTTTTTTTTAACTGTAATCCAAATAAAAATGCTCCCATTGTTATTTTCTATTAATTGTAAATGTTAATGTTTATTATTCACATATTGCTCACAAAAGACATAAACGCAAATATTTAAGCTGCAACCAGGGATCAATAAATCTGTTCCTATCCATTAATTTTTTTGATTTAGATTTAGATTTTTTTCACCCAAACAATAGACCAATATATTTTATTTCCATTCACAGAGAGAATGAAACGTTACACGAGACAGTACTCAGCTCTGCAAAACTGGGATCTGATGTTCATAATCAACATGGTGTGGCTGTTAATGTACTCTGATTTTATTAATTTATCAACTGACTAAGAACTGCATTGCAACTAAATGTGTAAAAGGGTAACAGTAAACAACAGATAACACTTACACCAACTAAAACCTGAAGCACATACGTAATAATGGTCAAAGGTCAGTGAAGTATTTATCAGCTGTGACAACAAAACAGAAAGCAACGCAATATCACGAACAGCGTGACGAAGTAAATGACAGTTTCTAATAAGGACATAAGAAGTAGATCAAATACAGATAGGTTTGAGTATCACTTTATTAAAATAAATTAGAAAAGTGACATAAAAATAAAAATGGCAGATTTTAAAGGACCTCAAAAAGACTTTCATGTGATGCTCCTGTATTCATCCAGGACTGAATATGTTTTTGCTTTCCTCAAAAACATATTGCTTTAGTCAGTCATTTTTTAATGCCACCTTTATCTCTCATTTTTTCCGCACCTTCAATAGATATTTTCATAAACTGGCTCATTTTGAATGAACCTTGTATTTCACAGTTACTCTCAGTGCTGCAGACATTAGATAATATAAATTATAAACAACCCTTAATGTGTCTTTCCCTGACTTTTCTTAAATCTTTGCTTATTTTGGCTGAACTGCTAGCATTTATTCATTTATTTACCATTTCTGACACCAGTTAGTCAGACTAAGCAAGATTAAACAACTGGTAATATACATGGCCTGGATTTGCACACTGGTTTTATACTGCAGTGTCCAGTCCTGAGATAATAGCATTTTAAGACAACAGATTTTTACTGACTTTAATGTGCTTTTTGTTAATGGGAAATGTCTTCATGACTTCATTAAAATAATATGGGCATTGTTATTACTAACCCCAAATGGATGTTTGCTTACTTACACATATCATCAGACTAATGGATGGTTCTGAATCATAAAAATCTTTGTCATATTTCCTACTGTCCAGCAGAGGGCTTCATTTATGATGGTTAAGCTTGTACTCAGTCATATGGTGCCATCCACTTAGTGGAGATAACCATGACTCCTTAACCTTAACAGGCCCACTATGTAACCTAATTAACTAGTGTAAATGGCAGATAATTGATCAGAGTGGCTCTGCACTGTCGCTACTATGGCCTCAGTACTAAAACCAGTTAATAACGACCGACAAAAGGATTCCAGTAATCAGATTTTATGAAAAAGAGAAGACCCACGAGGTTAGCGTTTGAAATGCTTACAAGAATCTTGCTTTCACACTTGAAACGACAATTAATTGTTGATTCTAAATTGGCCGTAGGTTTGCATGTCAGTGTGAATGGCTGTCTGTCTCTCTGTGTTAGCCCTGCGATAGACTGGCGACCTGTCCAGGGTGTACGCCGCCTCTCTCCCGATGACAGCTGGGATAGGCTCCAGCCCCCTCCTGCGCCCCTCCAGAAGACAAGCGGTTACAGAGGATGAATGAATTAAATGAGAAGCTCTCTCAGCTAAGAATAATTCTGATGATATTTTAACAGACCCCACGATGTCAGCATATGTGTGTACTTATTTGTGACATGAGATCTAATATGCAGCGAAAACACTCATAATTCACACACACTAGATAATTGACACAGTGAGGAAATTCAGTTTCAGTTTCCCTTTTGAGTCCTAAAGTTGACCCACTGAGCATTGACTCATTCAGAAAGATTAGGCTGATGTGTCATCTGCTTTTTTTTTCTCTTTGAGTTCAATTGCATACATACATAATAAAGTATTTACATGAAGTCAGTCAGTCATTTTCTATACCCGTTTAGTCCTGTTAGGGGTCGTATTTATATGAAGTTTGGGGGTATTTCTTGACAGTAGGCAGTGATTTCTGGCACATAGCACATTCAAAGTACATGGAGGTGTCAGCTACTGAATTAGAGTGTTGAGCATGTCGTGGCATCTCGGTGTGTAGTCATGATACAACCATAAAACACCATTCTAGGCCTGTTTCAGTCAACACAACCAAGTTCATCTGTACTGCAAACTAAAGTGTAGGACTCACATTTTTAAAGTGAAACAAAAAAATACCTTATAATAGAATATCATTTTTATTTCGAATCAATCTGTCAGTAGTGGAATACAACTACATACATCTATGATTACACTTATTTAATTCATGATTGCATTGTTTGAGACTGAATCTTCTTGGACGGACGACTCGTGCGAGGTGTCCACACATGCCAAATTACTAGTGAAAACAAGTGCTCTCTAACATAACAGCCTGGCACCAACTCTTGGCTTCGTGAGGGTTATGTTTTTTGGCACTGGTTTAAAATAACCAAGAGAACTGTTCATTCAACTGTGTTTTCATTTTGGAAGCTGCGGTTTGTAGCACTACTGCACAGTAATGTACCTACACATGTTTCTGTTATTTTGACTACCAGGCCAGGCTACAGAATGCACTTTTGATTAAATACAGTTTAACATCACCAGAAACGACATCCTCCAAAATGAAAACACAGTTAAATCAACACATTTCTTAAACTGTTACAACGTAAATTCAACATTATAGCAGTCATGAAGCTGAGATGTAGTGCAGGACTGTTATGTCAGAAGGCATTCACTTGTGTACCTAATGATTTGGCATGAGTGTTTGTGATTACACGATACTGTACTTGTGTGTGTGATTTTTTTAAATGACCTGCAGCAGATGTCAACATGTCACATGTTGTTGTGTACCTGTGTGCTGTTACTACCTTTGAAGGGATAGCAGTGCAGATTTGGCGCGCTATCTCTTTAAGAGAAAGTTACCTGGGAGGTGGAGGGGGGGTACAGGTGCGAGCCGCGGTACCATCCCGGTTGACGGGGACAGTTTTGAAAGACTTGAACCCCCTCCTCTGCGTCGTAGTTAGGTCAAAGTCAGGACGGGATGTCTGACTCACTTGTGCTCTGTGCGCCGTGGAGCTCGAGCCCTCACGCCAACTCCACCGTCAGTGACGTCTGCGTCACGTGTGCGTCTCTTCCCTCGGTACGTCGGTCGTATTTTCCTCCCCTCCGCTGCCTGCCTTAACACTGAGAGACACTCGAAATAAACAAGCGCAAAACGGAGGGGGGGAGGCCGTTGCAGGGACCGCTCCGGCTCCAGCGTCACGCTTATCACCGGCCGATAGACAGTGGGGTCTTACACCTATAAGTTACCATCAGTGAAGCCCAAAACCTCTCGTCCGTTCCTGGCTCCACTGAGCCCGTATCAATGTAAACTTTTTAATACGTGCGCCGCAGACGCCGAGCGACAAGGCGAGGAGGTGAGTGCGTCTTATTATTATTTGTCTGATTTACACAAGTGTCCCACCTTTCCCAAACTTGTGCGGAGCTATTGTGGAGGGCTTACCTATGCGGGCTGCGCTTTGGCTCAGCAGTGCTGGCCAGCTGCATGTCGCCTGCTTAAAATGGCGACAACCAACGGGGTGAGAGAGAGAGAGAGGCAGTGAGTAGTTTTTTGGGGGGCTGGGGGCTTGCCTTTTCCTCCTCTCTATATTGGCCACAGTGTTCAGAAGCTGTAATTCGGGCAGCTCATTAAGTTGGGGCTCACTCCGCCTAACTTGAGCGGAAGATGAACACGCATCATTTTCGGAAATGTTTGACGCTGCTGCGCTCTGGGACCGAAACGTTACAGCCTGGCCACTTTGTGCCTGTGCCGTTTTTCACAAAACACCGCTAATTCCTCACAATTATACTAACAGTTATTTCCCATCTGTAGCGTTTAGTTGCCGCCCGAGCTTCTGACGCCAGAGCCTTTTAAATTCTCGCGTAAGCAATCTGCAGAATTTCCCTATTTCTCCTGTCTGTGGCATGAATGAAGAAGTTAGAAATCACTTTGACCTCCCAAGCATTTATGACTAATAACGTTTTCCATACTTGCCCTTTGAGAAAAAAAAAAAAAGTCATGTACTCTGCTTTGACTGTGATCTCTTGCTTGCATTCCTTTTCTAAGATGTTTTGAAAGCCAAGGCTGCCACGCTTCTTCATAAAGCAGAGTTTATGTTTTTATTGCATGTTTCCCATGGCTCCGTTATGAGCCAACGAGCTGGTGTCTTGGTTATTTGTCATGTCACTGTTGTCATGAGTGTTTGTGTGACTCCGGGGATTAGAGCAAAGCTTTCCCAGACAGCTAATTTGTGTCTGACGTCCACGTGAGTCCCAGGCGTAGACACACACAGCTTAATCCAGCCATCTATTTATCCCAGAGTTGCCACACTGCTGCTGGTGATCACACGTGGAATAACAATGATCAGAGCATCTATATCAGGGTCACTGAGTTGAAGGAATCACAAAAGGAAACCTGCACCAGATTATTATTCTTCTTATTAATATTATTATTGCCTTGGTGTATTTCTTTGTGTTGCTGTTGGTGATGGCTCGAGCTTCGTGGCTGTACATCTCACTGAATCGTTCCCCTCAACCGCTTCCCCTCCTCCCATCACCACCACCAGCACCACCTCCTCCTCCCAGCTTTCTTTCAGTCTTTCTCCTTCCTCTCTGCACCTCAGTTTTAGGTTTGCACTGGTTAAGTTGCTCTATGTGACGTTGATCACTAATCACATCATCCTGTTTGGCGCTGCATTCTGTTGTTAATTTCACCACTTGAGAATCGCCTTGTTCCAACGACTTAATGACTTTTTTTTTTTAATCAGCGTCTCGTCTCTTCTCACAGTATTGACCCGCGTAATGGCAATTAACTTGCAGATCTCTACCAAGTATTTAAAAAAAACAACAACAACAGCTGATACTCAAGAGCCTTTTCACAATCATGGGACGAGAGCAGTGTGATCCACTCTCACGTCCACGGTGAGCAGGTCTGGGTCAGCAACAGCAGCAGCAGCCGCATTAGTAGCTGCCTCCTGCTCTGCTTGGCTGGTTAACAGCTTGTGATGTCAGCCATTTTAGGTTGGACAGCACAGAGCATGGTGCTCCGCCATTTTTCTCTCCCTCCCCTCTCAGCAACCCAGTTTTAACGCATGCACTGGCAGTGGCCACAGCAATGCAGCCGTTTGCAGCCCACGCAGCCATCCGCTACCCTGACCTGAGAGCAGCCCAGACGGGACTCGGGATCAGATGGAAGCAGGAACACAGTCATTGAGGTTTTCCCATCGCTGCCAGCATTGTCTCCCAAACTGAATCGGCAGCGGAAAAGAAGTTTGGATGCCGAGTACTGTAGTGATGATATGTGTGTGTCAGCAGGGATGTGATTGACAGGAGGTTTGTCTGTTTAAGGTGAGAGTTTGTAACTGGCAGATAGGAGACAACATGGCGAAGGATTTGGTGCACACATCGAAAAAGGGGGGTTGTGCTTGTTCTCTCACATGCTTGGGGTTAGAGGTTGTTTTTAAAGAAAGAGGCGGCACCTGCCAGATGTCCGGGCCTGTTTGTGTATCCATGCCAGTATTGCGAATATTATGAACACAGGAGCCCTGCGCAACTTGGGCCGCTGCAGGCCGAACACAGGAGCCACAGTGCTCAGCGTGGGGATCCAGGCAGAAGCCCAGGCAGATGTCTGGACAGAGACTCAAGAAGTGAGTTAACAGGAAGAGACGGCATCGGCTCTGGCCAATGGCGTGCCATGGCGGCAGCGACCACACCTAGCCGAGAGACATCAACACCGCACGAGGGAGGCACTGAAATAGGAGCAGGGCAGGGACTCTCCAAATACCACTCACAGGGGTGTGTGGAACAAACAAGCCCCGCCAGAGCCAGGGACTGGATGGCATAGGAGATATGTACGTGTGTGTGTGTAGGTCTGAGTGTGTGTGTGCGCGTGTTTACCCACATGTGTGTGCTTTAGAGAAATGAGCTGGTGAGAGAGAGAGAGAGGGAGGGAGAGGGGGTAGGAGGTGGTTGCCATGGGGACAGTAACACACCAGTGGCGCTGCCGACCTGTCTCCCTGGGCCAAACTTGCTCGGAGAGGGAGGAGAAGAAACTGTGGGTGGGTGGGTGGGAGGGAGGGGAAGTAGAGAGGGTTGGAGTGGGAGGGGGGGGAGGGTGAGGGTGAAGAGACGGGAGGAAGAAAGGCGAGTGGGTTAGCAAAAAAAAAAAAAAGCAAACCTGGAAAGGGCTGCCTGTGTCGTACACCTTCTCTCTGTCCTGCTAAGAAAACATTAGTTTGACACAGATATTCACCTGTACTCCAGGTGATGATTTATTTAGTTAGCATGCAGCTATGCTATGCAGCCAGACAGGCTTTCCTTTGGTCATAGAAGTGGCCCAGACAAGATTCAGGCCGGAGTATGAAAGGAGGTCAAGCCGAGCCACTGATGAGGAGCAGATAATATAAGAGGTCAAAAACATTGTGTTTGTGTGTCACAGGGAAATCTTTGACTCTCGCACACAGGAAAAAATGGCAGCCTGACTACCTCAGTAAACAAGCCTTACACACACAGGCATGCAGGCAGCCACCCCCGCACGCCACACACACACACACACACACACACACACACACACACACACACACACACACACACACACACACACACTCACACACTCACACAAACGCGAGCACATATGCGCCCCCGCCCAACCCACCTCCCTCCTCTCTACTCTCAATCTCACAGGAAACCCACACATGCAAATGCTGACACGTATAACAGACACAAACCCACCACCGCCACATGGTCAGTGAACGTATGCGAAACATTCAAATTAAAGTTTTCAGGCGACGCACTCGCAGCGGTGAGTCAACGGCGCTCGCCTGAGCGTGGCGTCGCCGCGGCGTGAGCTGACGGCGTCCACTCAGCCTTGTGCTGCTTCGGCCCTCACCTGTGTGAGGCCTCCGCTGGTTGCTCTCGCCTTGTTGAGGGTAAATGTTCGTCGTACAGCTGTGCCCCCCCACCCCCCACCCCCCTATACCACCAGTGTGTTAGTCACTAATGAATCTTGAGTCATAATGAGTCTTCATCGTCTGGTTTGTGCACATACTTGTGTGTTGAGTGTAATTATTTAGTATGAAGCACTGAAACTTGCGTACAGACACAGGAGCTGAACTCCAGGTTATGGACACTGGCTGAACATTCCAGGCTTTGCAGTGCAATGAGGAGCGAAGGAGGGAGGGAGGGGAGGTAAGGAGGGAGGGAGGGGAGGATGTGATCCTGGTTTGGAGTCAGAAGGAGGCTACGGAGCACGGGGGTAGGCAAGCTGTAGAGGGGGTATCGGGGAGGAAAAATTCCTCTCTGAAACACCTCAGTGCTTCCTCCACGATAGTTAACGCCCCTCCTTCCCCCTCTTGCCTCCTCACCCCAAACCAGCTGCCCATCCCCCACCTTCCTCTCCCATTCGCTCTCCCTCTCCTCTCGCCTGCCACCCACACCCAGCAGCACCACGTGATGGATGGCTGAGGCTGCCCACCCATAAGCCTTTGTGTCGGTCATGTGACCACCAGGCTGCCTTGGCAGAGTGGTGCCCCCTGATGCAGAGCTGAATGGCAGGGGTGTAGGAGGGGTGCACAACAGCCCAAGCCAAGGGCAGTTACTCTCTGTGGGGTGGGGGGTGCGAGGGGGGGGGGGGCATCACATTCCCTCCACGGTAGCAAACTTCATTTAACCCCTCGCGGTCAGATCCAAATTGAGGAGAACACTTCTTCTATTGTTTCACGTGTCAATAAAGCGTCTCGGTGTAGCTGCTGAGGTGAGTGAGTGGACTGCAGATGAACTTTACTTCAACTCAAACTGAGGCTGATGTGGGCTACTGGATGCAAGAAACTGAAGTCCACACCTTCCTTCTTTTAGTGTGTGAAAGGGCATCTGACACGCCCCAGTCCTGAGAGGGTTAACTGGGCTTTGAGCTAATGTACCATGACCTTTGTGTGGCAGCCCAAGGTTTTTTTTGTGTGAGTGTGGGGGGGGGGGGGGGGGGGTCCAAGAAAAAGAGGCCATTAAACAAGGTATATTTGATCAGAGAAGGGTGGAGCTATTGAATGAAGACAGTGACTCTGAGGTTGCTCATCTTAAAGAGTGATAACACCTGTCCACCAGAAAAGCTGAATGCATCTTGAATTTGATAGCTTTGCACAGAGACGACCTGGAGACTTTAGGCTTTTCCTGTCGTACTTCTTGCAGCCGTTGAACTGTAGTGAGGTTTAGCTGCTCTGTGCGTGAGGTGTCATGTTGGGGCAGAGTGACTGGGAGAGTAATTGCCCTAGAGCTGTCCTCCAATACTGCATCACCACCTCTCAGTTCAAGGGAAGGAGGAAGGGAGGGGAAAAAAAAAATCCCCCATAGGAAGCTTCGCCATTTTCTCTGGAGATAAAGCCTCTAAAGGTTTTACATATTTGAATTCTCGGGCAGGTGTCTTTCTGCGCCGTCTCGTCACGTTGTTGGGGCGAGTGCTCCATCTTCCCGAGGAACATCTGTTGAACCGCTCTCCTGTTTGGTTTTCAAGCGCGCTCTTTATCTTCAACAACAGATTCACAAGTGTGATTTTCTGTAGCTGCAGTCATCACAAAGGTGTTAAGTGAAGCTACAGAGGTTGTGGATTAAAAATAAAAAATACAGAATGTGCTTCGCTCTCTGTGGGGGTGTGTCTGAAAGAGGGGAAGTGAGACAGAGTCGCGTGGGGGAGGGGAAAGAAGGGGGTAGGACAGGAGCTCTCCCAAAAAGCCTTTAGTGAGGAGGCAGACTGAGCTTGTTCGAATGCCCTCATTGAAGAGATTGCCTTGAGTTTCTTGGGCCAAAGGGAATTCAGGAGAAGACTGTCTTTTGAATGAAACATTTATGAGCAACTTCAGGTGGATCTGTTCACAGGGCCTTACTGTTACCTGTGCAGTTGATATTATACCTGAGAAAAAAGATCCACCCGTGCATGATTTTCATCCGGCTGAGGGGAAACTGGCTTGTTCTGCATTGAGTAAGATATCACGTCTCATTTGTTCTCCCTTGTTTGTTCTTAAATGTTATTCGACAAACCGAAACTGCTCAGTCAGTAACGGCTCTTTAACTAAATTTTCTTTTGTTTCCAGGATTTCCCCCCAAAACTGCAGCGAGAGCCACAAGTGGACCCATGGACAAGTCCCGCTCTCCTCCTTCCCCCATGCCTGGTCTATAGTCACCTTCTCACTCACTCCCCACTCTCAGCCATTTGACCAACCCTCCCCTCCCTGTGGCCACACCATGGCCAGCAAGAGGAAGTCTACGACTCCTTGTATGATCCCCAGCAAGATCCGCCCCTTAGAGGAGCATGAACAGGACTCTGCTGCTCTCCTCCGCCAATCCAGGATTTCTGGAGGGGGCGGACAAAGCCCGCTTGACACTGGAGAGTCTTCCAAACCGCAGGCGGGCGATGCTGTCAAAGACGGCGGTGGCACATACACGTGTAAGCCTTGCAACTTTGAAACCCTTGACCTTAACTTGTTCTTGGATCACGTCTACACTGGACACCCAGACTTCCGTTCGGACCCTTGCTTTTTGTGTGTAAGCTGCGGTGTATCCGCACCCAAGTTTGAGGGGCTGGCCCTGCACAATGCCAGGGTCCACCCCAGCACTTTGACCACCACTCTGCATCTGAGGAAGGGAGACAGGAGGATGGTGGTAGAGCAGAATCTGGTGACGGGGACAGAGGCGGGTAAGGACAGTGAGATTTCTATCACCAAAACCCCCATCATGAGGATGCTTAAGGGCAAATCTGAGCCTAAACGGATTGTGGTGTCCCACCCGGTTTCTGACGATCCTTCCTCAGACCCACACTCTATGACTGTGTCTAGAGAGACTGAGAGAAAAGAGGCTCCTGCCGTCACAGTTACACATGTTTCCACTATTGTCCACAATGGAACAACAAAGGTCACGCTGCCCTCGGCGATCCAGATAGTCAACGGCTCAGGAGCTTTACCGGTGCTGAAGACACCCATCACACAGGTAAATCTCAGTTTTTAGTCTTAATGTAGTCAGGTTGATTTGAATCAAATTCTGATTGTTTCACGTGTTTTTATTTCATTCATTTAGGTGGTGTCAGTAGTTCAAAACAGAAACCTTCACCATTCTGCACCAATCACAGCCTCCTCAAATGTTTCCTCCACTTCCTCAAATTCATCCTCAAAAAATCTCCCCAAGGTAAATGATGTTTTTTTGTTTTTTTCCTCTAGTATTGTCAAAGTTACTCAGTAAATAATCTCCCTCTCTTATTTTAATGTCTCTCCCTCACAGGTGATGATTCCCTTGAGCAGCATCCCTACCTACAGTGCCTCCATGGACTCATCCTCCTTCCTAAAGACCTCCTTCAGTAAGTTCCCGTACCCCACAAAGGCTGAGCTCTGCTACCTGACTGTGGTCACAAAGTTCCCCGAAGAGCAGATAAAGATCTGGTTCACGGCCCAGAGACTGAAGCAGGGCATCAGCTGGTCTCCCGAGGAGATCGAGGAAGCCAGGAGGAAGATGTTCAACACCATCATTCAGACGTCACCCTCTAGCTCGCAGAACCAGACTCACCACAGCCCAGCTCAGCACACAATCACAGTCCTGCCTGCCTCACTGGGGGCCGCGGGGATCCCTCACATCCTGCAGGGGTCTCTTGTCAGCCAAGGAGGGGTAATTGTCACGCAACCCGTAATGGCAAACGGCATCCAGGTTAGCAGCGCTCCTGTGGCCCTGGCTGTTACACCGAAGCCCCAGGCAGCAGCGCGGCCCATGATGCAGGCTCGACCGGCTGCAGCCCTGGTGGCTGACAAAGGCATCAGCATGGTGGTGGGGACAGTGGGCAGCAGCAGCAGCACAGGGAGTAACATCATTAGCAGCAGTAATAGTAGTAGGAGTGGGGGAGGGGGTACTAGCAGTATTATTGGTAGCAGTCAAGCTAGTGTCATCAACCTTAGTCTAGGAAGCAGTAATTATAGTAATGCAGCGGTGACCAGTGTCAATGGTAAACACAGCGGAGCTAATGCCAACTCCAATGACAAGAGCAATATTAACGTTACCAGCCTTGTGAACGCTAAGAACACTGATATCAGCAAAGCCAGCAACACCAGCATCGTGCAGAGTGACAACAACATCACCGCAGAAAGCGAAAATGCCACCGACAGCAAAGCTATGAGTAGTAGCAGGAAAACAGGCAACGATGGACAGAAGAGCAAAGACACGAACGGTAGCAGCAACAGAAATGACACGACTAGCACAAGTACAGACGACGTCGACCGCTCTGCCAGCGACTCGCCAATCATCAGGATGGAGGACGCTTCTTCCCCCGCCTCCAAGTCTTCTTCCCCCTCCCCTGTTGCTCCGTCAAGCAGCACACCCGGCTCCCGGATGCCCGTGAACCCGTTCCTGGACCCGACTTTTTTCAAGGGCAAGAAGTCTCAGGAGCAGCTCAGCGCCCTGAAGGACAGTTTTCTGGTGAGCCAGTTTCCTGACCAGGAGGAGGTGGACCGGCTCATCTCTCTGACTGGGCTCACGGTCCGAGAAGTCCGCAAGTGGTTCAGTGACCGCCGATACCACTTTCGCAACCTCAAAGGTGTCCGCTCCGGCACGGGAGGACCGGGTAAGCCAGGCACCGATAGGCCGGGGGGCAGCGCTGACGGCGCCAACCCCATGGACCTGTCGGAGAGCAGCAGCAGCTCTGGATCCAAAACGCCCCAGCACAGCTCCGACCCCCTCAGCCCAGCGGCGTCGCAGACTCCCACCTCCCCCACCACACCCTCCCGCAGACTCCCCAGACCACCTTCTCCTGATTTCACAGCTATCCGCTACAAGGAGAGGGAACCACACCAGGTAAGGCTCAACCACTGGTGTGTGTGAATGAAAGACTGAACAGGAATTTAGGAATTTAGGTTGATAAAGCTTAGTGTGTGATTACTGTGATGACTTTATGGCTTTGGATTAGAGGGGAAACCACATCAAAGTCTGTTTACAACCGTTAAGGAGTAGTTGTTTTATATGTGTATGAAGTTGTATAAAATCCTTTTGTGGCTTAAGGGTGAGCTGCGTGAAATCAAATAAACTTAGTGTTTGCTGGGCGCTGTGGTGTTCAGACACATTAGTTGCTACTGACATAACACTCCCCAATGTCCGATGGAGCTGTCAGCGTCAGGTTGGAATAAAAAAGGATGATTTCTCTGATTCTGCTGCATCAATGTTTGACCGTTTTTTTCCCCGACCTTAAATGTTAAAGTTGTGCAATGCTGAATTAAAGCTCTACACATTTAATCAGTTCACATTTAGAGTCTATAAAAGACAAAAGATCTGACAAAACTATTTATCTTCCTCACATATGGTTCATTTATATCAGTCGGTATAAATTTATGTGTCAGTTAACTAATTAGTCTTCTTGGTTTCTTTGTGTTACTGACCTTGTCCATAAATCTGTTGTCTTCAGGTGAAGGCCCTAGAGGCCAGCTTTGTCCAGAACCCCGACCCATCAGGAGAGGAAGTGGACAGGTTGCGATCTGAGACCAAGATGACCAGGAGGGAGATCCATGGCTGGTTCGCAGAGAAGAGGAAGAGAGTAGCTGCTGAGAAAAAGAAAGAGGAGGCGGAGCGGGCTTTGAGAGAAGAGGATGAGGAGGAGGTGGATGGAGAGCAGAGACAGAGGGATGAGGGTTTAGGAGAACTGAAGGTCAACCCTATTAAAATAAATTTAAAAATGCTGAAGGTGACCGAGGCCAATGGTAAAGCAGAGGGTGAAGGGTTGGATAAAACACCTGCATCCTCTCCGGGCCCCACCTCAACCTGCACCCCCAAACCATCCCACACCTCCATCCCTACACCCAAACCATCCAACTCCCCCAAACCCACAGCCACCAGAGGCAAGAAGACGGCCGAGCAGGTTCACCTCCTCAAACAAGTCTACGCCCGCACCCAGTGGCCCAGCGCTACTCAGTACGATGAGCTGATCACAGCTACTGGGCTGCCCCGACCTGAGGTGGTGCGCTGGTTCGGGGACTCCCGCTACGTGCAGAAGAACGGTCAGCTGAAGTGGCTGGAGTCGTACCAGGACATGGCTCTGGAGGAAGATATGCAGAAGGGGAACGCCACGGTCCTCCAGGCTCACCTCGACCTCCACGGCAGGCTGGAAGAATCACAGGTATTAATGAAAACACACAGCGCTGACATTGTTCTTGAAAGCCTCAGAACTAAAAGAACAAACCGAGAAACAAACAATTTATCCGCGATAAAAGATATGACAGGATATTTACACGTAGTGGAAAATGTACTCGCACAAAGAGGACGGTCCATAAAGTCTGTCTTGAAAGTGTTGCTGTGCTTTTTTTTAGGCTTTGAGAGATGCAGACACAAAACACATTGAGCCGTTTCTCATCTTCTGCAGAAGATATTTTGGGGGCCCAGATGCAAATGATTAAAGGCACACAAATGATACACATATATTAATTTCACTTCCTAATTGCGTCTGAGTGCGATCGG
This sequence comes from Planiliza haematocheilus, assembly GCA_005024645.1. Taxonomy (NCBI): domain Eukaryota; kingdom Metazoa; phylum Chordata; class Actinopteri; order Mugiliformes; family Mugilidae; genus Planiliza; species Planiliza haematocheilus. The sequence goes on from SRSE01000593.1 coordinate 10,059,685, forward strand.
GGGCAGCAGCCTGCTCAACTCCACCAGTGTGGGTGTCAGGGTTGATTTGAGTTTTATTAATAAATCAGTTTGTTCGGCGTGAACTCGCAAAGATAAAAGTCTGGGATCACATCAGAATATATCGTTTAATCTAATATTCAAAGGCCGTGAAAGAAAATATCCACGCTGTGAACTGACGCTCCGTACCTGTTCTCTCACTTTAATTAAATATGGGTTTGTGTCACCAACACACCCACAACCTTCATTCTTATCGGTTAATCTTTCCGCACAGTTGCAGGACCTGGCGCAGACTAGTGGTTTAACCACAGACCTGGTCCGACGTTGGTTCTCCACCAAGGCGTCTTTGCCCAGGACGGAGCAAACTGCTGCTGCTGCTGCTCAGACGCCAGAAGCGAGACCGGTTACACCAGACGTGGCAGTCGAGCCGCGAACAACGGGAGCCTCCCCTCTGGAGCCGCAGCCAGGAGGCGGGACGGAGGAGAAAATGGAGCAGTCGGTGTGCGGTGTCGCAACAGAAGCAGAGGAGGCCAACACCGACAAGAATGTGAACGCTGCTAAAGGTAATCTTCGACGTCTGGGGAAGGATTTTCCATCACACGCACACAGACACGCATTGGCGAAGAAATCATCAATTGATTAATCACGAAGGGTATTAAATGTTAAGACATTTGCTACAGTACAACCTAAAACCTTAAAATATTCAAATTCCTGCCTCATACGACAGAAAAAATAAATCATGTGAGAAGCTGGAGCCAGAAAATACCTTGAAATAATTTCCGCTTAATGATTGCAGCTTTAGTTCAGTCTTGTTTTGGTAGGGGGTGATACAAGCGATGAACGGGGCTGAATCACCACCGTGATGTGTGTAATTGCCTCTCAGGTGACATAGAGGTGCTGGGGTGGAACACACAAACGCACACTGATTATAATTATGAGTAATAATGAGGCGTGCCGTGACGGCTACGTCTTCCAAACAAATGCTCGCCTGACACCAGTGTCCTGTGTATAATAAGGAGAAGGAGCATACTCCACGCTTCCTGGAGCGTGTTGTCAAGGTGACGAGTTTTTAATTTCTGCGTTTAATTGCCACAGGAAGTGATTGAAGAGGCCTTTTGTGCGAGACGGACGCAGGTGGTCTTTGTCGCGGGAGTCTCAACTACAAGACGGCAGATGCGATTGTAACAGGATCACTGGATGGAAATGGATCTTGAAACCATCCCCGCTCATCCCTCTCTCTATCCCTCCTTCTCACTCAGACCCCTAGAGGTAGGCATGACCTCCCCCCGCTACGTGAGATGGACGCTAAAGCCACTAACCACCCCCCCTCCCCTTCCCTCCCCTCCACTCGCCCATCAACCCACTCCCTTCTCTGCTCCTCCCGGTCTGTCTACACCCTCCTCAGCACACACTCTCCAATATCCTCCCGTCCGCCATTTTCCCTTCACAAGGAAGTTCCAGTAGAGACTGATTTGGAGGTGGTGCTGGTGGTGTTGGAGGAGGGAGGGGTGAGGCTGAAAGCGTAACGCTGCCATGTTTGTTCCGCCTGCCTGCTGTGATGGGAGAAAGGAAGAGGGGGGAGGAGGGTTTATGTGGAGGCAGAAGAGGAGGAATTAAAAAAAGAAAAAAGGGAGAAGTGTGGTGGAGATGGAGACCTGAGCAGATGTTGATCAGGGTGGGGGTTGGGTTTGGACAGTTATCCTCCCAAGCTCAGACGAGGATCGGGACGAGGAGTGTTGAGAGACTGGGGAAGGAAAAGCTGCACAGGTCTTTGCTGCAGGGTGCTTGCCCGGGCCTTACAGAAGATCAGATGAACGTTACTTTCCCATCGTGTCATCGTCATGCTCCTTTTTGTTTCGTTCTCGCACTCACAAGTTTTGACTTTCACGCTCGCGGCTTATTTTAACGTGGTAGCTCGGGCGCTCACGGCACCGAATTTGACTTTAAGGTTAACTCCAGACAGCTCTTTGTTTTCACTTTAATTTTCTCATCTGTGCTTACTCTTAACACCTGAAGTGGTCCAGTAATGGGAAGACATCAGCAAATGTTTCATCCAAAGAGGGCAAGCACCCTGTTGTGTCTGTAAAAGAGGAAAAAAATAAATAAAAGAGGAAAAAAAAAAAAGCTACACAATATATTAGACTTTATGGAAAACAGTTTGTGTTGTTGTAGCATCAAGTGCTTCTTTACGTCACTGAACGTGCACGTACGTTTGTTTTTATGGAACTTTCTTATTAAAATAAATTTGACTGTAAAACGACTGTGAACTTCTACCAGAGTTCCATACTTAGGCTTGATGTACAATTTTTACAGATGGTATTTGCAGAATAAACAGAATGTAATAAATCTGTGGCTCCTTGTGTCATTGGCTGAAGTCGCGTCTTCTGTACGGTGCGCAGCGACAGAGAGCAAACGGCGGCATGTGGTCCTGATCGGGCCCTTTGGACAAAAATAATTGACCCTTTGTCGGCCTTCTGCTCTGCTGACTGTGAACCAGCGGACTCCTTCTATTTTGACTTACATGTGTTTCTGGTGCTAGGTTAGACAACTGCAGGGGTCAGTTCCCAGAGGAGAAATGAGAAAATCTTTAATAGCGGAGTTGACAGGTAGGACTGAAATTCAGAAGAATCACAAGTCAAGAGTCTGAATGCAAATGCACAGTGTACAGGTTTAACGTTTTTCCTCTGGCAAAGGACCCTGCATTGCTGTTTGTCTATCCTAGCTACAATAATATAAGAGGTCGGGACAATTAAGAGCCATTTACCAAAAGCTGCGTTTAGTGTCATAGTAAATTAGCTTATTTCTTTTCATAAATCTACATCAGGCCTGATTAAATCTGTTCTGACGATTCATAAAAACATTAATCTAAATTGTTTTCGTTAAACTGGAGCCAAAAAAAGCTTCCTGTTAAAAGCTACAGTTATTGTTTTTAATATTTATGTGTAGCTGGTTGGTGTGTCTTCCTAATGGCACAGTGGTTCAAGGTCCTGACTGTGAGGGCTGCAACACTCACGGGCTGCTCTTCTCTCATCTTAGACAGAAACTATAGTATTCATTTCCTGAAGTGCTGCATCTGAACTTATTGAAACCAGCTCTCTCTCTGCGTGTGTGTTTTGTTGCATTTAAAATACACAAGCACAAGAAAAATAGGACAAGTTAGTATAAAGTAGTAAGTATTTTATTTACTTTTCAGGCTTGAATATGTTTCATATGAAAGGCAAAAATTAAAATGAATACTTTTTCCTCTCCATAGTTTAGGCACATTACAGAAAGGCGATTGTAAATGAGACTGTCGCTAACGACAACAACAAAAAAAAAAAGACAAGATTGGAGAAAAGAAAAAGGGTTAAGGGCCTCGTGCCCCCACACAGGTGTCCGTTAGTTATTCTGGCTGATCTGTCCTCGTTACAGGTTGGTGAGAGGACGCTTTGTCCCTTTATATCAACAAAATGAACAGTGGAATATTACAGACCGAGAAGAGATCAGTCAGAATAAGAGATCACACCTGTGTGGGTGCACCTCAGCTGTGCAGGTGCTTTAACGCCCGGCAGGGGCGGGTGAAAGATGTGGCTTTTAATGTGATGGAGGCACATAGACATTAGCAGACAGGTCAGCAATAAGAGCAATGCAGCATCGGAAAGGGGTGAACTCTCCACCGAGACCATTCATCATCCACAGAAATCTAATGTAACATGGAGGAGCTTTGGGATTAATATCAGGGGGTGCCTCAAGTATTCACTCCTCGCCCTGCTTTTTACATTAAAATCATACCATATGGCTTAGGTGCGTCTCAGTGTCTCCAACACTGAGCGAAGGTATTCGGCTTACGACATACAAAGAGAGAAAACACTGTTTCGGATACAAACCTGTAAAGAGAACACCGTCGCTTACATACGTCTAGGCTCACTGAAGGCACAGGCCACCTCTGTCCTCTGTCAGCCACAGATCACAAACGCAGCTGCAACAAGCTCAGCCAATCACACGCTCACACCACAAACACAGGAAATGACATCTCCCTGTACGTTTAAGGGCACTGACATCTACCTCCTGGTAAGTCTTCATTACCAAGTGAGACAAACTTGAAGCATGAGGAGTCTAACGTTGGGAATGATCATCTATTAACCTGCGTTTTTCTTTTTTGTACATTTCATTACAAATAAGTACATGCAGTGAAAGGTTAACTACATCTCACTGCAGTGTAACCCCTCACAAGCTTTTGGGATGAAAATAAACTCCCCCCAAAAACGCCACAGCAACACAAAAGGCGTTTTATGTGTTTGTGGCGCAGCAGTACGTACCAGATGGCTTCATATTTCACACTTTATACAATGCAAAGGTTCTCACTCGGTCAACAATACTGAATTGCTTTTCTCATTCAGACGCCAGAAACAAATATTTTAGCAAAGCTGAAACAAAAAAAACAAAACGATTTGGTCACAGTAAAACACTTCTGCTCACATGTGGTGGAATTAAAACATTTTCTAAAATAAAACAGCGGTGTTTTCACGGGTCATCAAAGATCTGAGGCTTTTGTGGGAACAGCTGTTGTGAACAAATTAAAACACTGAATAAAGTGGCCAGACATTGTATCACAAAAAAAATATAACATCTTTAAAAAAAACTGCATCATAAATCAGAGGAACCTAGGGCTGCATAGTTAATAGCGGAGTTACAATCTTTCATAATTTGTCATATTGACAGAGTTGAAACCTACGAGCACATGTTAATGTTCTGCAAACCTCTTGGCTAACTGTGGTTGTTAATAAGGGTCATGTTATTGAGTGGGATGGTCAGGATCATCTGTAACCAGCAGCCCTGTTTGCACAACTTTGTTCCCATTGACAAAAAAATAATGAATTTATTTTAGGCCTAACATTTATCCCTGTTTCATCACACAGTCAGGTGTTAGACAGGATCATCGTGGAGTAAGACGTTTGAATGTGTCAGACTGGCTTGTAGAGGCGTCACAACGCAGGGAAATGGAATGATGTGTGATTTTTATTTTGTGGAATGTAAGTTAGGAATAAAAGAGCGTCTGTGCGTGTGTGATGCTGCTGATGCTGCTGCTCTCTCACTGCTTCCAACACAAACACAGGCTATGACTTCTTCCTGATGCCTTCAATTAAAAAGTAAAAATAAAATTCTCCAGGTTTCGGGGTACGAGTTAAACTGGAGGCGATAAATAAATTCCTCCACAAAGCAGAGAAGAGACGTTAAAAATAGCCGGAGAGAGCCCTCATGTTTTACACATATACATTAAAAAAAAAAAAAAAAGTCACATTATGAATGTTTAAAGGTTTAAATAATTATAATAATTAAAAACATGAAGACAGGAGCTGCTGTTCTCTGGCACAACAGCACAGCAGGAATAAATATATATATTCATATACGCCAAATAGAGAAGAGCGAGGAAACTTAACTGGAAACAGTTTCAAACTGATACCTTTTATAGCTCTCTCTTCACCTCCAAACTAAGCAGCTGTTGTGCACACCTAAAACGAGACGACCAGTCCAGGGCTGCAACTCTTTCAGCTGCGCTTTTTGTTCTACTGTGAGTGTCGTGTCTTCTTCCTGTCCACGTTGGTCAGCTTCCTCTCAGCAGGCCCCCCCCCCCAGCCCCCACCTCCAATGTCCGAGTCCCTCCTTCCCATCAGGCGAGTGGTGGGGAGGACTGGCGTCAGGGAGGGAGGGGGGAGAGGGAGAGAGAGGGAGCGAGAGAGAGAGGGGGGCGTTTGGAGAATGGAGGGAGGGAGAGCTGCCTGAAATGTAGGCCAAAGCGGTGGTGGGCGTTTCCATGGAAACAGTGTTCACAGCAGTCAGTGACATCATCAGTACGGGGAGAGGCGACTGGGTTGGGGGGGGGGGGGGGATTTGAAGGGGCGGGGGGGTGCAACAGAAATATGTCCTGATTGGCTTGGACTTAGACACGGTTCTCTCCGCCCACTCTGTTCTTCCGCAGCACCCTGAAGTAAAGACAAAGACAAGAGGATGTCTGGAATCTTCTACACCTTCAACACGCTGTACGCACGGGGAACAACTACAGACACACACACTTACTTTCTGCTCTGTGCGTCCAAATGGTCCAACAGTGCGTCCTGGGACACCCTGAAGTCATCTATAGGGGACTGGTAGCGCGATTCGAACGAGCCCTCTCTTCCTCTGTAGGCCATGGCCTGAGCTGGCGACTGGGGCAGGGGAGACATGCTGGAGGAAGTCGAGGACACCGAGCTCAGTTCCCCCAGACGTTCCCGTCCCACTTGGGCCGAGGCTGATGGTAGAACCGACAACGACGTCGCCCCGACTCCAAGGAACGGGCTCAGAACCTCGCCGTTTTCATCCTTAGAATACGAGCAGAGATAATTCATGCAAGAGTGGCATTCAACCAAATGTTCATGCTTCAGACACAAATTTAAAATCTAGTAGTTAAACCACACATGAATCGATCAGGCATAACATTATGACCGTCTTCCTAATATTGTGTATGTCTAACTTGTGCCTCCAAAACAGTCGTGACTCATCAGCAGAGAATGAACATGTTCCTTCTGAGGGTATCTTGTGGTGTCTGGCAACAGAATGTTGTTACTGGGGGCCTTTGGGTCCCATGGGTTTAGGGGAGGGGCCTCTGTGGATCACGCTTGTTCCAGTGCATCCCACAGATACTTGATTAGTTCAGGATCTATAGTTGTTCCTGAACCGTTTTTGTCTGTGTGTCTGTGTCAGGCTGCATCCTGCTGGGGATAGCTGCTGCCATCAAGAAGTGTCATTGCTATGGGGTGGGGGTTCCTGGTCTGGTTTAGTCTAGGTGGGTGGTACATGTCTAAGTAACAGTCACATGAATGCCAGGTTCAAAAGTTTCCCAGCAGAACATTGTATTATCACAAGATGATCAACATTATTCACATCTTTTGTCAGTGGTCATAATGTTGTGGCAGATTGGTGTACGGCACTACTGGAAATGTAAGTCTGTCTAAAGCTCCCTATCATTACTGAAGTATTACTAACTACGTGTCAGGGACGTGTCAGGGACGTGTCAGGGACGTGTCTTTGTCTCCTTGGGCTTTGTTACATCTTCAACAGTGCAAGTGTTTGTTGACAGTTTGACAGTACAGACATCATGGAGCAGTTTCAGGACCAGCTCAGTAAAGACCAGCCACTCACCCTGCCACTGATGATGTCTATGTGGACTAACAGAGACGCCAACTCCAGGTCCTCATTGAAGCTGTTCTTCAGAGGTACTGACCGGTAACCTGGTGCAATGCAAAATACGGAAGCAAAAGCCTCTTACTCAAGCTCTGGTGGGAGAAAAAAAAGTAAAAGCAAAACCCATTTTTAAAAACACCTACCGGTCTTGAGGCCGTGAAGGGGGAACGTGGCCTGGGCCAGGAAGTTTTGGTCGCTGAACATGTCGATCTCATAAACCCCGAAACGCAGGAAGGCAAACGCAGGGTTGCACACTGTGAACTGGAACATCTTTCTCAGCCACGTAGGATTTAGACCATTATCAGCTGAAGAGAAACGTGACAAATGTATAGTATGTGTTAGTGTCATTCCTGTAATTAAATAAAAGCAGTGGAAAAATGTTACGTCACAGTGTTGCACATTAAACTTCAGCATAATTACACTGAAATAAAGCTTGTGTCAAACTCTATGAAGGAAAATGACTTTAACTGTATGGTAGAGAGAACGACAAATGAAAATAGAAAGAGTGGACAATCCTCTGTTTGTCTGTTGACTCGCTTATAAAAACCAACATCCAACTGATAGTAAAAGAAAGATAAGGTAAGATAGGACTTTATTCATCCCTGTGGGAAATTTAGGGAAAAGGCAAGTTCCCATACCGGGAGTTGAACCCTGTCTGGGTGAAAACCAGGAATCCTAACCGCTAGAAACCTCACTGGTCAATATTCGAGTATGTCAGCCCTTGCCTTGCTTGATTAATGAGCACATTATTAAACATGAATAAAGTATACATTTACTTCCTGACGCCCACATCAAACGGTACTTGGCTTTCTACCTGTTGGTACTCAAACTGCTTCACAGTCACAGACACACATTCACACACCAGTGCCACGCACCGTTACCAAGGGGTTCAATGTCTTGCTCAAGGACACTTAGACAGGTGACACATTCTACCTACTGAGCCACAGCAGCCGCCTAATGCGCACTAGTTATTTGTTTTGTAAAAAAACATCCAGCGCTGAGTGTTTGTGTAAGAGCCAATGTGCTTCTAGTTTCTTTACTGTTATTTATTTTGTGAAACAAAGACGACTAAAGGAATAGCTTGTAGAGGCTGGTATTTTTTTCTTAACACATTGCATAGCTATTCAACTTGAGGGATTAAGAATAAAAAAAAACTCTACGTTAAAACATCAAAGCCACTGAACATTTTTTCCTTAAACACAGACAGTGAAACGTGACCAGAGCTGTGCTGATGTTATATCCACACTACAGCAGTGTTTTCCCTTTGTATTCCCACACATGGCTTGGTTGTTTGTACAACTTCCTGTTTTTCTAGGACCAGACAGGAAATTACACAAGGGTAATGTATCCAGTAAACAGTGACTACTTATTTACTTCAGTTTTGGCAGAGAAGCCCCCGTGGTTAAAATTAGCACTCACCTGCTGATTCCGTTTTTTGCTTGGCACTGTCATACTCCGCTCCACACACCTCGATCTCGATCAGGGGACATACGATGCCGCGTCCGTGCTTGGGCAGGTGTCGGGCGCCCAAGACCTTTGGAAAGAAGAAGAGGAATACAGGTTACAGGTTAGCATCTCACGTTGCCTCAGAACGTAAACACAAACACTATTGTCTCCACTCTCAGGGCACCTCACAAGGCCCGTTTCTTCCTTACCTTCATTTGGGAATAATCATGCTCTAAGCTTTGAAACTAAAGTTCCCAGACTCAGGAGACGAGGATAAACAGGAAGTATAATGTTACCATGGAGTCAGTTATTTACTGTAGCTATGAACTGCAACTGGAGCTGTGTTTTTAAGCCTATATAGATTTCAGTCAGTTAATACCATATAAAAAAAAACGTGTCAAATAAGCTGTTAACAGCTCCCATTTCCTGTGTGCTCACACACCCTGAAACACTGAGAACAAAGACAGGCTCGTCTCAAAGTCTGTAACCTTCCGAACTATGGCGTCACACCTGCATGCACACAAGCCAATGCTCACTCTGCCGTACCGCTATCTCTAGGGTGATTTGCTCAAGGCCTCGTAGTGTGTGTTTGTCAAAGGGATCAAAGTTGTCGTCCCTCATGATGGGTGGCTGAAGGACGTAGCCGCTCCTTCCGTTCAGCATGAACAGGGCCTGGTTCATCTGCATGGGCTTGTCTGAAAAAGAGAAGCAGCGGACATTAATGAGGAACACAAAGAGAATGTAAATGAATGTAAATGTGACCATTTGAGAGCTTGCATGAACGTGCACCCTGGGGAATCCGATCTCAAGTGGCCAGCGTTAAGTACAGGTGTGATAATACATTTGTTTGACCTGATCTCTGACCACATTTGTCTGCATTCCTTTGGCAGTGTCCTTAAGGTGACCCAGGCATTGGTAGCCTTGAATAAGTGGAGTTTTGCCTCATTCATTCAGAAATAAACAAGAGTACATTGTGTGTTATTCTGTCATTAAAAACGTATCAGCATGTGATTAATTAATGATAAGGAGCCGCATGCAGGTACATGTACTTCCTCACTCGCCGCTTGTCTTTTAAATACCTTTATTAACCCTCCACCCCCAAAATGTGCAAATGTGCAATAACACTGTTTACACATTGGATACAACTGCTACCTCCATTATTTGATTATTTAATTCTGGTTACTATTTAATTACTACCTATGCACCTTCCACTGCGACACTTTTTACATTTCTACAACACTTCTATTTTTTCTATTTTATACTTATACTTTATTTTAACTTACTTAATGACTTATAATTGTACTGTATTATACTGTGTCCACGCTGTTTCGCCTCGTCTTGTTCTGTTTTGTCTTCTGTTTTTTAAGTGCCACCAAAATTTTGTTGTAGAAATACAATGACAATCAAAATCTTGAATCTTGAATTATGTATGTCAGTATACAACAAAGGTGTGTGTGGAAGCTTCCAGAGTTCAAGCTAAAATCTGAGCTTTATATCCATGCCTATAAAATACTTGTGTGCCCAAGTATTAATGCACACACACAACAAAAGGCGCTGTTCATGGCTCTGATACAGCAGGATGCAGAGGTCCATTAGAGACAGCAGATGTTATATTATTTAAATGCATCCCAAATGACGTTGGTGTGTATTTGCATACAGCGCACAAAACTAAGATCGGATCTCGAGTGCTGGCTGGGGACACATGTAAAGATGCATTTTAATACCAGGTGTAACCGCAAGTACTTAAAGCTGGCCACTTGCAATCTGATTGCCCAGCGTGGATGTTAACAGAAGGTCTGAACGGTGCCCGTGTGAGCAGTTGTATCTGCTCTGAAAAGAAGGTAAGTACCTGCAGTTTGGAAGTTAAGTGCTACCAGCTGGGACCCGCAAAGCCACATGGGCAGTGGGTCATAGTTGGAAGAGTCTAATCTCTGGCCTCTAGGGTAGATCCTGGACAGCTGCAGTCGATTGTACTGAAGGAACTTCTTCCCCTTAATCTTGTTGACGTACTTCTCTGCCTTTGTCTCTGGGAAGGATGACATGTCCCGGAAACAGGCTCGCTCTGTGCCAATCTCTACAGGAGACAGAGACAGAAAGGACAGATCTAATCTACCAGCGCTGGCATGGTTCACACGTTGTATTTTGTGTGTTGAGCTGCATGTGCTATCCTTACTTTCTTCGTCAAATGGCACAGGTCTACAGTAGATGACCAGATCTGATAATTCCAGTGCAATCTTCTTCCTCCTTTCCATCATCTTTCCCTCCTCCATCTGAGCAGAGAAACAGAAAAGTGAATACAGCAGCTCAGACAATAACATAAATCAGTGCTCAGTTTAACCCAAAGATTTTCTTATTCCTCAGCAACTACTGCCAAGGTTATTGTACTAAACAATACAATACAGCTATCAGGTGTATACGTGTGGGTCTGCAGGATAACATGCACTAACCACACGCTGAAAATTTGGCATGAGTGTATGAGCGCACTTCCTGTCAGCAATGTCATGAATGTATATTTACTTTGGCTTCTGAGGTCACGGTGACCTCACGGATCTTGACCACCCATTCCTTGAGTTCATCTGCGCTGCTTGCAGCTACATCCAACACTGGGCCCGTCCGCATAGAGGTATTTGGCACCAGTGAGAAGACGTGAGGCCTGCTGCCCTTCCCCTCAGGACGCACAACTGTGGAGAAGAACGCAAGGTTAGGGAACAGAAAACAGGAATGAAAAGGCCGATCTGTGACTTTATTTCTCTGAATCCAAAATCTCACAGACAGGTTTCACTGTGTCCGAGCCTCTTGGTGAGCTAGTATTTGACTGAACACCGATTTCAAAAAAGTCGAACAGTTAAAGTCCAAATAATGTGCCTGCAGCAGTGCGGCACAAAGCCAAAGTGATGTGCACAAAACACAAACAGTGGCACAGCCTCAAAATTCAGTGTCATCACTTTGATCCACATGAAAACAATGGCTTCCATTGCTGGTCTTATTCTGTAGTGGTCATGTGAAGGAAGCCTTGGAATAAAGCAGATATATTTAGATCCTTTTCTTGCAACCAATAGATGGAGCCAATGAGTCACACAAATGGCATAGAAACAGACTCCGACCAGGCCCCAACAATGCATGACAGCATGTGCCAACACTAATGGGCACGTATCGACTGGACTAGAAGCCGTCAATAAACTACCAGACACAGAGCTGTGAGAAAAGCAACAGTAATGATAACACCAAATGAATTAATAATAGACGAGGACGATAATGGACAAAAGCAACACTCAAGGAAGTGATGACCGTCCCTTTACTATTTAAAAATGATTAGGAGATCATGTGCATGCACAAGACAGCCAGTAAAGGAGCCTGCCCTCTGGCAAGGTGACTGGCTACAGCCCTACACTCACCGATCTGACAGGAAGACACGTCCACACTTCCTCTCAGCAGATCTCCCAGAGGGCTGTTTTCTGTCATCTCCTGCTTGAAAGAGAAAAAAGGGACTATTAAAGACGCCGTCAGTATTTTTGAAGTTATAATCCATATTACACATGTATCTCTGTGAGAGTAGCCAATTGTGTGGTGCGTAACAAAAGACCCAGCCCCCACCCCAGCGGAGAGAACAGGTGAATTCGTTTCACTTTAAAAATACTAGGGATGCACCGAAATGAAAAATCTTGTCCGAAACTGAAACCGAAACACAGAAAGAAATTATTATGACAATTATTAGTACCATTCATTTATGGCTATGACTGTGTCCTACCCAGACATGCCCGTGCTCACAACATTCTGTTTCGGCGATAAAAGTATTTCAGTGGCCGAATATTCGGTGCATCCCTATAAAATACCAACGTGTCACTGTATCCCTCTCTCATCTAGCGTGTCTGATCCTCACCGCTCTGTCAGGCTCTGCTGCTGACGGGCTGATCTCCTCCACATAGTTCGCAGGAAACCACATCTGCTTTTTCCCGCCACAGTCACCTTTCCACCTGAGGTGGGAGAAGAGGAGTTGAGAAGAGAGGAGGATGTGGTTCTGTAATTTGTTTTGACAACTTCAGCACTGTAATGATGGTAACCTGGATTTTAGAAAAAAAATGATTTCTAGATAATACCAGTGTTAATCATGTGTCTCTCACCTATCACTTACCCTGGCTGGTTTCACAACGCAAATATGATCAGTGTAAATGGAAAATTAAGTGCTGCTTCCTGAATGGGTTTTAAACTGCACACTCACCAGCCTCCTTCCTGTTTGTCCACATTAGAGATGACAGCGTTCTTGGTGAAGGAGAGCTCATCGTCTCTCTGGGCTTTATATTCGTACATGGCTCTCACAGTGCACTGAAACAACAAGGAAAGCGATTGTGATGCAGTCTGTCCAGGTGTCCGTAGTGCAAAGTTCAACTACATGTTGTGCATTGTGGGCGCTCACCTTGAATGTTGGCATTTGGTTAGCCTCCACGTAAAAGCCTGGATTCCTGCCCTCGTACAGTGACCCGTAGTCTGGCTCCTATTGGACCAAATGATATGTGTTAATAGCTCTTTTCTAAAGGGTGCAAGGGAGTTTTTAAAAACATAAATAATTAATCCATTTAACATTTTTTGTTTATCAATAACCAGTAAATGTTCTGTGGGCTGTAAGTACTCACAGCAGTGCCTATCTTCTCCAGTGTGTCCTCATTGATGGGATAGCGTAGTTTCATTTTGCGGTACAGAGGATGCTTCTCATAGTAACTGATGAGATCTACAAGACTGTCAAACTCTGAGGTGCCCAGCACCACAGTCTGACCCTCCTGCTGCACACGACAGTGCTTAATCTTGCCCTCCGCCCTGTGAAAAGCAGCCCATTCAAAAAAAACTATACTTAGAAACTTAACAGTCATGGTGAACTACTTCAAATAGAATAAGAATGACTGAATGAAGCTGCAGGGCTGAATTACCTGAATGAAATGGCGAAGGAGTTGGGTTCTGCCCTCTTCCGGACGAGGAAAGCCCCGTCACGAGGTACCCTCATTAGCAGGTTCTCTGCCTGGCTCCTTGATAGACTGGCATGATACCACCTGACACAAAACCACAAAAAAAAACATAGCAAAGATAATTGTTTCCACTTTACATAACTTCTTCATTCCTGTTAACGACCAGTGTTCAGTACTTATGCAATGGTATTCAGAAAATATGATGTCCAGTCTCTGTAGATACTCACTCTTTGCTTTCATGGGCATTGGTCTGAGGAACCGGCTCAGTCAGTTTCATCTCAAACTCGTTGCAGCGCAGCGCCACCTGCTGGTAGTGGGTAATCAGGGCATATAGCGTGTCGAACACCAGGTTGTCAGTCAGGTAGAACTTGGGACTTCCCGCCTCCTGACGAGAGTGGATACGACAGTGCTGCACCCGGCCCGAGCGCCTGTTGTGCAGATGAGAAGGAGATATGTAAATATATAGCTTGAACACTGACAACCTTCTACACACCACATGCTTACTGACGATTGGTTAGCTGCGAGGTAGCGCCACTCATTCAGAGCTTATGCATGAGTAGACACAAGGTTACTGATCACACTCCAGACTGTGACTACAGCCACGTTCAATCAATGGTGAAAGGATTGACATTGATTGTCAGTGTGTCTCTCAGCTGGTTGCACAAATTAACCCAACACAACACGTAGCATTAGTTTCCTGACACACTGGACCAATTTCCCACTAACACATGACACCAAACATTTATTCAGCAATTAATTACGTTAATTACGTTCTTAATTACAAAAATAAAACACACAATGTAATTTTTAAAATATCTCCAATTGGTTTCAGTTTTAATGCCCCTTTCCAATTATTAGCATTAATTTCCATAAAGAGCGACTGTCAAACAAACAGTTGAAGTCCATGTATCAGATTTTACAGATTTGTACTCTACCAGAAAGACAGCGTATCGTCTCCCACAAATGTCTCGCTCTCCCGGACCAGGAAGGAGCCATCGGGAGCACCGGTCTCCAGGCAGTACTCAGACAGCAGCCTCTCGGCGATCTGCCGCCCGTCCCGCCCAGCACCAAGCTTTCCATGGAACCACTTCTCTGTCACGTGCTGGTCCATACCATTAGACACCTGGTCAGTTTAAAGACATGTGAATCAGGTCAAAGCCGTGCCCAGTAAACTCACCAAGTTTAATATTGTTCACCTCCTTATTCAGATATCTGAAGATTAAAAAAAAACTCACAGAAACCTAATTTCTTAGCAATCACAATATCTCTTTGCCACAACACATCAGGTTTACTGACCTCTCTGTGCTCCTCCTCATCATCGTTGCCCTGATTACTGGAGGTCTCCTCCGAATAATAGATCTTAGTGTTGGTCAGGACAAAGAAATGTGGGTACCACTCCTAGGGGGAGAGAGATAGAGAGAGTATGGTTTGTTCACAAGGTTAGATCAAATACTAAAAGGACCCGCATGTTTTTGAGCAAAATGTAGACAAGTAGACAAAATGTTCAATTTCTTAAGAAAATAGCTTCATAAAGTCCTGATTTAGTGCCAAGAAAAGCCTTGACTTAGTTATAAAACAGGTCAGAGTGGTAGTCTGTGAGAGGGTGATGCATCTTGGGTTTCTTATCACTAAAAACACATGAAAACAGCTTGGGTACAGATGATACTTACATGGTTAATGGGATCCTCCAGGAACAGGATGCCATTTTTTATGGAGTTGCTGATGTCATTCTCTGAGTAGGGAGTGGAGGTGGACACCTCCTCATAGGCACTGCCTTCTGCAAGTTTCTTATGCTGCAGCAGATGAAGGGAGAGGGGGGAGATAGAGCAGAGTGAAAGGAGAGAAATACAGTTAGGAACATAATACAGTCAGAACACTGTGAACGAATAAGTTCATTTGATTCCAGGTGGCCCTGACCTTGATGAGGATCTTCCTCTTGAGCTGGTTGGGTGAGGGCAAACCATCTGCTGCGATATCCACCGCCTTGGTGAGCAGCATGTCTCCAAACACCTTCTTGAAGTAGGTGGCCATATTCCTCTGCTGCACAATACTACAGTGGTCCTCGATGGACAGGATGACGGGATACCTTCATAAAGACCACACATCACAACAAAGAAGTGTCTCAACTTCACAGAGACCCCATCTGTGTGAGTGTGTAGGTGTGACTCTCATCTTGGTCTCTCATGCGAACAACAATGTCGGTGCAGCCTGTGCAACATTCGCGTGTGTGCACCGTCTCTACATCATCAACAACTCTTCTTTATCATACCATCAGTGCTGGCTGCTATAAAAAGACACAAGACTGGTTTGAACACATTGAGACTCACTCGGATGTGACGAAGGCATGCTCTTTGATGGTGGCCAGGACATCGCAAAACTTGATTTTTGTTGTGAGGGTGTGCCCGTGGTAGATGACTGGCATTCCATCTGGACCATCCCAGCAGTCCACTGAGAACAAACACAGACGCACGTCATTACGTCTACAGTACTTTAAGGAAGGAGGAGGTAAACGAAGGAGCGTGAATAAAGGAGTGACGCAAGAGTTTCAGGATTTTAAAGCTGGCTGACGCACAAGTTATTATCGTCACGTATGTTTACTCTTGTATTAGCCAATGCAACAGTTTCGACAACAAGTCTGTTCTATTCATAGAAACCTGCTTGACAAGGGGTTGGTGTAAAGGCAACGAACAGTTCAGTCACCGCGTGTGTCCAAGTGTGTGGGTGAGGGAGTGGCGGCTGCATTTAAAAGTAGAACCGCGGGGCTAGACGGTTAATTAGAAGGTCAGAAGTCAAGTGGTGGCGATTTACAGCACACGGGCTCGTCTCTGTGTGTGTTTACCCACATTCAATGCAGCGGCAGCCCATCCTCAGACAGCGAGCGTACGCCTCCAGAGACGACTCGCTGGAAAATTGGTCTCCCGTCAAGTAGCTAAAAATAAACACACAACGTCAAAGTGTGTTCACAAAAAGAATCAAAACAGATTCTCAAAATATTCACATGTAAGGGACTGCACCACACTTTCAATGGTGACAGCGTAAACACCACGATGCCACCATATCAAACGGGTTCCTTCCCTTTTGTTGACTGCGGCAAATACTTCTTACTCATTCAGTTGGTCAATTCAAGCCCAATCAAAGCAACATGGGAAGTTTTCATTCCGCCGCTCCAATGAGTATTGTTTCACATCTGGTACAGAAGGTTATCATTTGAACGGCCTTTCACACACTTTTCAATGGGAGGAAAAATACATTTTCCTGCAAAATAAACGCCTGCATCTCATTCTGGAACATGATTGTTAAATAATAAACTTTTATCTGATATATGAAGTTCAAAAGCCCCGTTTGGGCAGAGATTTTTTGAAATAGGATGCCAGCCTTCAGCGTTCCCAGGGCCTAAATTACAGTCTGCCCAACAAATGACCCCCCCACTTCCATCCTTACGTGTTGTGTGAAGAGGAGATCCAATAGTGGGACAGGGGGTTGTTCATATTCTCAGGACACACTTGGTCCAAGGAGGAATCCCAGATGGTGTTCTCTTTAGAGAACAGGTAGGTGAGGAACTACACAGGAGGAACAAAGCAGAGAGCATGAGAGGGTAAGTGACTTTTCTGTGATTTGGCTCGGAGGCCTTTCTCACCCTGAAGACAAGTAATAACAATCAAACCATGAAGACAGTCTGGGATTACACCATACCTACTTCAAATTAATTAATTTATGCTGTATTTAAATGTCTCTTTGCTTAAACACAATTTTCTCAAATCCTCAAAATCCTCAAGAAAAATAAAGTTGCTCTTGCACATATGCATTCAGAACATTTCTAAACGTTTCTTAATCCCTGGAGCAGCTGTCTTGTGAGCAACTTATGCATATGTTAACAAGTGGGCAACTTGGTGTTCTCCAGCTGCCTCAGTCAGTCAGATGTTGGCGACATATTCAGACGTGGTATTTCATACATTTTCATATGTGCAGGCTTAATCATTTGGACTTGTTGTAGTCTGTAATCAGACATGGCGGTCATTCAACTAAGAAAGAAAAGACCACCGCCAGTTGAAGGCTTATTCATAGAGAGTTCTTAGTACTTTTAGAGAGTACGATGACCAAATCTGTGAGTAAAGTACGGCTCTCATTTACAGATTTTTGTGCTGGTAATGTCATATAATTTTTAACAGGTCACTGTATATTTTTAACATAACTGTACAAAACATTTTATTATAGCTGTATAAAACATTTTATTTCTAGTCACTTTTTCTATTTTTATATAGTTTTTGTATCGTATGTTTCAATGTAAGTCACTGCTACTGGATGCTTGAATTTCCCCCGGGATTAATAAAGTATCTATCTATCTATCTATCTATCTATCTATTCTACGTGTCAGACTCCTGCAGTCTGGTTCTCACCAGATTCTTCTTCTCTTTAGTCAATCAAGACGTGCCGGTGACCACAAAAGCATCCCTCGCTTTCTGCAGAAGTGTGACACGCTGCCACAATAACTTTTTCTATCTGTGTGGGAGGTGGTGTTTTTGGCCATGCTCAAGGATATCCATGTCAATTTCTGAGCGTCTCCCACCCACACTGACAAGACGGGGGGCATCGGAAAACATGTTTCAAATTTTCCATCGGAGAACAAAAACAAGCAAGTTAAAGAATTGAGAAAATGGGGAGAGGAGAGAACGTGTGCGCGAACCTCGTCTTGTTGGAAATAAGGCTGCTCCACTTCTCTCAGGGGGTCTTTCAGGTAGCCGAACATGAACTCCTGGACCTTGTTGTTGTCCGTGGCCCACATTTCCTGGATTCACAGGCAGATGCAGACGCATTGGAGCATGCAAATGAAACAAATCTGCCACAGGCGAGCTGTTGAACGAGCGAGATATTACCTTTTGAGACTCCAGGAGGAAGTTCTTGAAGTCCTCTAGGGAGATCCTGTGCTCTGGTCTGTCAGTGAACCTGGAAGAGGAAGTAGTGGTTTACTTCAGTAAATGAAACATCTGTAAGGCCACAGAAACATTTACTCCGCAAGAGTGACGACTTTGATTTGACCTACCTTTGTAGAAATGGAATTTCCACCTGGAAAAATTGATCAAAAAGGAAAATATCAGTTAATTAATCAAAGTGCAGTACTTTGTGTTCACGTAGATGGACACACACACACACACACACACACATCCTGTGGGGGGAGGGAGGGAGGGCACTGAGGTCATCCATTTAATCTGACCCCAGCCTGCCTGCCTCCTCGTCTGTGCGTGTGTGCGAGTTTGTGTGTCCTAATGGCCTCCACCAGAGGGGTTTGGTGGGTTTTTAACTGGTCCATATTGATCTTGCAGCCATTTGAGAACAGACAGATGGGGGATGAAGTGTGCCTTGGCAGGGCATCAGATGGGGTGCGGGGGAATGAAAGTGCTGGGACTATCTGTGGATACATAAAATGTCTGCACTTACGTTTTTCTGAGCATCAAACATGAGGCTACGATACAGCTGGGCAAACTGGCTGAAGGACACGTCTCCGTTCCTCATCTCAGAGTCCTGTGAAAGAAGCGGACGATCGAAGGGGAACGCAAAAAAAATAAATAAATGCTGTTAAAGGCAAAATCATAAATCTTTGTCTTGTAGCAACATCGTAGTGAAAGGGATGTGGGCAGGGAGATAGGAGTGGAAAAAGGGGGTCTGTGATAAGTAGCAGGAGGTTACCGGAAGTTTCTCTCGGAGGAACTTCATGTTGGGCACCTTGTAGTTGACCTGGCTCAGCATGTTCTTCAGATCCTTACAGGATATCCTAAACACATACACGTAGGTTTTGTTGAAATATCAAACACAAACATGGATACGCACGTACAGATATGCGCAGAGACACGCACGTATAGATAATGTTGTGATGCAGAGGAACACACGCATGCTCAGAGGAGTTGTTTTGGCTCCACTTCTACTACACAGTCAGGAATTTTTGGCCGGACAATAACCTAACTGCAATAACAAAGGCTTGCTCCTTCGTCAGGGATGTATCAGACAAACGTCTCTGCACATCTCCTCCATTCTCTGCAGTCTGTTTCCTGCCGCAGGAAGAGTCGCTGGTGTGTGGCTGAGAGGTTAGTTCCTTCACCGCACCTCAACTGAGCTCTCTCACAGACATCTACCACCAAAGTGCAGCAAGTCTACTTGCTCTAAATGTTGCACTGGGGAATGGGCACACAACCGCTGCACCAAACAATTGAGTTACATCTAATGATGTCTATTTCTTGCGAGCATGATCGGATTAGGTCTGCAGCTGAGTGGCAACCGCGCTGACTTACCTGTCTTCTCTGTTGCGATCAACTGCGTAGAACTGCTTGCGTAACCACCTAAAAAAAAAAAGATGTAATGCGTTTAACAGAAGATAAGATAAACACCAGTCATGCTGTACCACATTCACACCACCGCTCAACAGCTTAAATGTAGTTTTTATTTGTGTTTACCTCTCTATCTGTAACGGTGTGGGGGACTTGAGTGTGTCGGCCACCAGCCAGTTCAACCCCTTCACCCACATGGTCATCTCCTCATCGGACGTTGCTGTGCAAAGAACCACACTTTACTGAATTCTACTCCATACGACAAGATGTCACGCATAAACACAAGTCTTTCATATATGACAATCATCTATTAATAATCAGAACAAACAAAATGGCCGATGGAGGTTGTAGACGTTTGGTGTTGACGGACTCTTCTCGTCTGTCGTTACGTACCTGCCAGGCTGAGGGATTTAAGGCGAAACTCGGTGCCGTACAGGATAACAAAACAGTGAGCCTGATCCAGCCGCCCGGCCGAGTCTTCCGCATAGCGCTCAAAGTCCCGAGACTTCTGTCCAGGACGGATCTCCTTGATTTCTCGAATGTCAACTGAAGGAACAGACAAACACGCAACAGTTAGCAAAATCAGCATCAAAGTATCGAAATGTTTAAAAAAGGCTAAATCTCCTGCAGTATGATACAAAAATATTAACGGCACCATTTTGTAAAACAACAGCTTACTAGATGAATGATTATTTACTTGCCTCAATGCTAACACTAACCTTACAGAACAACACACTGCATGCACAGATATTTTAAGCCCCCTGACCACATAAAACAGCGAAGCAGAGGACACGACCCAAACCACATACAGGCAGAGTTGAAGACGTTCAGCAGACAAGATATCGATAGAGTCCGGGAAAAGATGATGAAGCTACCAACCCCAAATTTACCTCGGTTTGCCTTTCACCACTGAAATCAACCAAAACCACCAATTACTAATCTGAAAAGACAGCGAGCCCAAGCAGCTAAAACCAGTTTCTCACAGGACTGGTGGGTATGTGCGTGATGTGAAGAATGCGTGTAACGCTTGATGCCATACAGCACATACATACGATAGCACAAACAGTGCTTCATTGTTTATCTTGACACCAATAATGAGCAGTTGCAGACTTTTAGAGCGTGTAGGCTTTAAGGTAGCTCAACGGCTTTCTATCAGCGTTACATTAGCAGCAGTAAAAGACCAACAGCAGGGACTCTCCTGCTAAACACACACACATCTCTCAGCTCCTACTCCTCTTCCTGCCCCCGAACCACACATCCTGTGCTTTTGTCGCCTACACACCACATCTGTGCTCGCGTATAGGTGAGCAATGTGCACGTTCTTTCTCAAGCATTTAAAAAAAAACAAAAAAAACCCTAAGCATGTCTGCTCACAGAATTTCACCAAGACGAGCTCTCTAATCACGCATCATATCTCAGTTTACTTTACCCGCTACACGGGCCAGCAGACTTCCGCTGAGAGAAAAGCACCTCCGATGGGCTGAAATTGTCAGACAACATTTTTCGTCATTCGAGTCAAAATATTTGGAGCCAGCCCCGGACACATGGGGGAAATAAAGAGTTAGCCAAAGGTGTCGCGTTCCCCTAAGAGACGACAGGAGGGATCTTACGACACACTTCCACACGTCTTCCTGCGACCTGTCCTACCCTCCACACCGTTTCTACCTCTTACGTAACCGAGAAGAGCTGCTGCCAACAAAACACTAGTTTTTTGACACCAAACACACCAAACAGACGAAGCTTTTATTTCTACATAAGCACTTCTGCATTTAGAGATCAGCATCACATATGATAGTATAGATTTGCAGTTTCTCTTTAAAATGACTATAAATAACAACTGAACTTTCGTCACTTTTTTTAACTGCAAAATCAAAAGCTAGTTTGAAGAAGCCACAAGATTTCCCAATATTTTCTGACATTTCCCACAGTGAATATTCATTTAAAGAATAATCAATAGAAACAAATAAAGAAAACTCTATTTGTTGAAGTGTAGTTATATAGTTAAGAACTGGATAAATTGCCATTTAAATCAATCTATTAAAAAAAAAAAAGGAAGTTTAAAACTGACGAGGAATATAGTAGACTATCACTACATGTTATGGTTCGGTTTACACAGTTTGTGGGTTTAAAGAGGAAAGAAAACAAGACCACCACAAAGTAATTAGCTGCAATTATTCTGCTGCGTACTGAAGAATTGAAATAAATTACATCTGAAAATACACAGATGGCGACAGTAGAATAAATAAAAAGCGAAATTGCGTCTTTTCAATCAGCGTTTCATTTGTATTACTTGCGTGTAACACACTTTTTATTTATTTTAGATTTTGATGTGTTACAAATGAAAGTTTGAACTGCTGATTGATTGCGACACGACTACTTCAATGTGGAATTCACCTGGCGCTTTTCAAATTTTCGAGCTCCTGTGTGGCTGACGCCGGGCCACTGTTTCACTACACACTTCCACATCAGCTGATCGCCATCAGCTGCTTTAGTGGGAAAATGAATAAAGTTATGGAGAGGAGTTTCCCTCTGACAAACAACCGCCATGTACCTACATGGATTCTGTTCCTCTTTCCAGTAAAGAGAACTGTGGAGCTGTTGTTTTCCAGTGACCTCCTAGTCACTCTCAATCTAAATTGTGTAACCATGTTGCTGCTTGTGGTTTAACTCTCTCTTTGATTTATTTGATAATATATTTATCATGAATAAATTGGGCTGATTACCGAGTATGCAACAGAAAAAAACCCCCCAAAAAAACGAACAGCGCATCAGCTAGAAATGTCGTGTGACGTCTGTGGGGAGAACGCATGTGCGCATCCTTTACGGGAGGTATGGAAAAAGCAGATCAGAAAGATGACAGTTTCCACAGATGTTTGCAGGTAATTCCACCCGCATTCACACGACTGAGAAGTCAACAAAAACAAACCTAAACATTTCTTCATTATTCAACGCATTTGCAGACAGCAGCTAAAAACATGTGGCCACAACTCCTGAATTAAGGTCAACGTTAAGAGTATCGTGACATTGCGTTGTTTGAATTGAAGATCACAATAACGCGCAGTTTAAAGTCCTCTCTAAGCCTGGACAGACCTGTCAGTGCTGGGCTCACTGCACCGGTCCCATTAGAACAGGTTATATATTAACCCGACAATTACTTAAATATTATCAGTGCATGAACAGCACCGGGCGATGATGACAAATGTCCCGTCCATCCGAGTTAACCATACATACACGTTTCAGTGTAGAAACCCAACAAAAAAGCTTGCAGACGTTTGGTGTTGGTGGACTTTTCTCTTCTCTCTGTACTTATTTTGTAAAAGCAACAGGTAAAACTCAAGGATATTAAAGAAAAAAGAAAAAAAGCAAATCAATTTTAATTTAAAAATTTGGTGTAGCTGACTACCAGGTCGCGTTAGTCCTAAAAAGGTCAGCGTGAGAAGATCAGGTGGCGAGCCTACTTCTTCGACATGAAGCTGCTGCATTTATTCCTCCTGACATGTTTAACACCTACAGAAATAAAAGAACTGTGAAACCATAAACAAAGTGGCGACACTAAATATGTCACTGGTTCCTCTTGAGTGGATTACATGTACTTGTAGTGTAGTGTCACTGTGTTTTAAATTAAACCACCCAAAGCACACATCTAAGTGGGATATTTTACAGTAAAACAATCTCAACTGGGTCATATAAAAGTTTATTTTTTTTATTTTTTTAAATGACCTCAAACCAACTGTATGTATGTCACATTTATAATGCCTGGTTATGTGAATGAAAGCCACTGTTCTGATTTTACTGAGGTTAGTCAAGGTACTTTGTTAGCACGATGCAAAACTTGTGTGAACATCTTAAAGCTCATTGATTTGCAACATAACCTGTGTCGGTCTACTACAACTAGAGATAATACAGGAACAGTGACCAACATGTGCAGTTATATACGGGGTTAATCAGGGATATCAGCTTATCGTCTGAAATAAAACCTTCTGACCAGAGTGTGTACACATGAGAGGGTTCGATGATGTGGTCTGCTCCAAGAGCAGCGATGGGACGTTCCTCTATCGAGGCGCAACAGCTAAATCAGGGCTTTAAACATATGTGAAAGTTCATTCATAAAAATTTAAAAAGGGCTGATGTAGAGCATGTCGAAGCTTTAACATCTTAGCCGCTCCCGGATGTCAAAGCGAGCCGGTGATGCTAGGGAGATTAACGTTGAAGCATGATTCTGATTCATGCTCATGCTGCTTGGTATAAGAGCTCACAAGAAGTTCTGAAGATGGTTGATGCGATAATCTGGAGATTTACTGAGCGTAGTTTCGCAACGGCCTCTTTGGAAACACATTTGAACTAAAGTGGAGTTTCACTTAAAAGACATGTCAGGTATTCAAACTTTCACATTTGCAACATGCTCTGCCTCCGCGTCTAACCAGTCGTTTACTGCCAAATTATTCTGCAACACCACATCCTGCTTAGTCAAGCCAGCTTGCCGTACCACACGACACAGTAAGCTGTAGGTACGTGTCACAAAGAAACACTCATTTGTTTGGGAAGACGGGCAGAAACTGAAAGAGAGCCGAGCTGAAGGGGAGAAAACGTGCATCGTGCACTCAGATGAAAGGACACACAGGTTCACCTCTCAGCACCGTATATTTAGCAACGAGCTGGAAGAGCGCCGTTTGCACCGATAACGGACATCACTCTCTTGCCACCGTAGATAAAAACCAAATTGTTCCCGATTGATCTCACACTTCCAGTAAAAAACCCTGATATTCTATTTCTGTGCATTAATGAGCAGCCCGGGCCGATTTCATCTCTCCAGGAGTATCAGATTACATCTATGAGCTCATGGGCGTATGAAACCCTTCGTTGCAGAGAAGATGACACCATGTAAGAAAAAAAAAAAAACCAACAAAACTTTACGTCCTACTTTTTATGTGTGTGTGTGTGTGTGTATGTGTGTGTGTGCTCTTTTCTTGCTGCATCCGGAGCAGAGTGCAGCTGTGCACAAGGCATCCTGCCACCCGAGAGACAGACGACTTAACGACTCGCTGAAGGCCTGTGCGTCCTCAGTCAGACACGCTGTTTTGTTGACGATTAACCTGAATGTCAGCTTCCTAGTATCTCACAGCATATTCCTATGAATGGAACAAAACGCCACAAGGAAATAAGTCCCTCTCTCTTTCTCTTTCCCTTCTCATCGCCGATCCTGGATTTATTCGTACGTGAGATGTGATTTCTCCGCTTCTGGACAAAAGAAAAGTTGTCCTTTAATAACCACAACAAAGAATATATATTATAATGCTAAAAAATAATGCTAATAATAAGCTAATAAGTAAGGAGGACTACAACTTTCAAGGTCTAATATTAATATTAGGATGTTATTGCCTTCATACTAATACAACTATAGAGCTTTAATTTAGTCTTGTTCCTTTCTTGAATCGTGCATTACAGTTCGACAGCGAAGACCTTTAACGCTTTTGCCTTAAACACATTAACCCATACCTGTAATCTGCCTGTCTCACTTTCATTTCTACATTATTAATCCTCATTTCCAGGTTTTCTAGCATGCAAAGATGTTCCGAAACCACCTATAAGCTCCCTTAATTTTGTTCCAATACACCATGCATGTACTTGGACGGCCAAACATTTGGCCTCATTAAACGCTATAACTTCTTACTGACTTCTTTCTCCTCGTGTTGTCACCACACCATGTGTGAGCTTTTGTGAGCCATTCAAGCGCCACAAAACACAATGTGGATGCTGTATTCCTGAGCGTATGCAAACCAACCAATTCTGGCAAAAGTTACTGCCGCATTTCCAACCTGTACGTCACCGTCTGCATGTGTGTGTTTCTGTGTTTGTTTGTTTGTCTTTTGGACACTACTCACTCTCTCCCTCTATTTTATCCGTGCCCCGAGTCCAGATTATAGTCCTGGTCTCCAGCTTTACTTGAAATGTCCTTCTCTCTGGCCGCTGGGACTTCTTAGAATAAAAGAGCATCAGTACTGTCCCCAGCTCCAGGTCTCGGTACAGGTTGTTCATCTCCGTGTCGTTGTCCATCCACGGCACAGGTCCATTGGAAAAGAAGCCAGAGGTCCCAGCCATGTTCACTTCCCCTGTTTGTTATCCGCTTCCTCTCAGAACAATCTGCTCAGTGCAGGCTTAGACAGGGATACCTACAGCAGGAGGAGAAGGAGGGGAAACCCATGAAACAACCATTCCCTATGGGACTTCTAGTGTGTCAGTGGTGCATGCACATTACTACCAAAGCATGGCGTTTGATGCCGTCAGGAGTCAGGTAGCTTCAAACGGAGCAACATGCACTTGCCAAAACATTAGGTACACACTCATGAAAACTAATGGATCATAATACAACAGTCCTGCACCAACTCCTCCTTCATGACTGTTATAATGTTGAGGTTACATGTATTTGGCTTAAGAAAGGTTGTAATTTAACTGTACAATGGTTCTGGAGGTTGTAGTTTGTGTCGCTGTGCTAAACACTGGAGTGTTTCTGTTATTTAACCAAGCCCACCGACTAAAACAGGGTTTTTGGAATAACAGGAACATGTGTCGGTACAACACTACAGGATTTAACAGTATGCCGTAACAATTCGCTTTCACGGGCGTACCTAGAAAAGTGACAAGTGCGTGCACATATGTCTGCATGTCAAACGTGTGTGAGAGAAAAAGACTTTTCGAGCAGTAACATGCATCTCCTACTCACGTTTTGACATTAACGTGAAGTGAAATAAGTGTTTTCTTAAAAAAACATAAAATAAAAAGTGGAAACTTAAATTACATTTATGCAAAACCAGTACATTGGTGTTCAGGATGCATCTCTTCAAGAAACAAAAGTTATCATCAAAAATCGTCTACAACACTACCGGAGACAAAATAGCTGAATAAAAAGCAAAATCTGTTGTGTTGTTTGTGTGTAAACCAGCAAATTTTACTGTCTTATTTAAATGTTTTTGAACTTAAAGGGGACAGTGTGACGGGTTGTAAAATATAAATACACTGCTTAAACGTGTAATATAGCCATGTTTAACTGACTCCACAACATAAAACTGTTTAACACCATAATAGTGTTAATCTAGACACACTGCATGCCGACATAGAAGTTAAACACTTCATAACATGCAGGGTTTTTATTGATTTTCACAGTACAGTACAGCAGCAACACTGTTAGATCAGACCAGGAGAGGAAAAACGGAGAGAGAGAGAGCTGGGATTTATCATTAACAGGAGTGTAAATAAATAAAAATGACAGCTGCGACCTGAAACCGTCCGGAGAGGAGAAATAAGTGTCGATTAAAATAATCACCCCAGATAACTTTCTCACCAACGTGATTTAACCTTTAATCCAGCCAGTCAGCAGCGGAGAGGCTTAATCTCATTTTTAAAAAACACCAACAGGCCCGTAACCTGCTGCAGGAGAACAAAGTTTCCTCTGAACAAGAAGATTTTTCTTTTTTTTAAACTGAGGAATGGGAGCAGGAGTAAGGAAAGACAGTGGAACAAGAGCCGTGTGGCTAATTTCACGGCGTGGAGACGGGGCCGGTGTGAGCTAGCTTTCTGCTGGGCCAAAGGAAGAAAACCATGGCTGAAAAAAAAGAGAAAGCCCAGGTAGCGGTGGCTGTTCTTTTCGTTTCTTCTCCCTCTTTGTCCGCGGTACCGAGCGGAGTAAAAAAAAAAAATAGCTGGAAAACAACACGTCGCAGGAGCTGCTGTGCTGTAAACTACCTACCGCCGCAATCTCGGCCCCGACCGCACATCTCCAACGGCTGAGGCTGCTCCTCTCTCCTCTCGGCGCTCCCGTCGTCTTTCTCCGTTTCCCTCCCACGGCCCCGGGTCTTTCGGCAGTTAAATCAAAGTTAAGTCCCAGAAAGAAGCTGCGTTCCCGGCGATGATAATCCAAGTTTTTCCTCGTCCGCTCCGGCCGTCCACAGAGGGGAGGCAAGGCAGACAGCGAGAACCGTGGTAAGACTACGCAAGTTTGTCTGCTCTCAGATCCAGGCAGCACAGGCCCTTCCCCCCCGAGCCGAGCCGAGCCGAGCCGACCACCAGCAGCGTCAACGGAGCCGGAGTCAAAAAGCACGCATCCGCTGCGATCTTTCACAATAAAATGAGGAGGACCTTTCAAATACGAGTCTTTCATAATTAAAAACGCACACCCCCTGATAAAAAAAAAGCGTAATTATTCACTCAAAGCTCATATTATAATATCACACGTGTTACTGTAGTAGTTAAAACAAGTACGGGAAACACTGGTAAAATCTCAAGATACACCTAATATTGCAAAAATAAATAAATAAATAATCATTTGGCGATGCTACTATCTAATACGAAACACATAGGCTTATTGATAAGATGCATGTCATGTTTCCTACTCTGTGTGTTTGTTGCATTAGCATTTACCCTTATTCTCTTACTGACCTCTTTGTAACTAGACTTTAATCAGTCCTAAATGAATAAAGATTTGCTTACTCGCTTCTCATGATGTACTTATACACATACATATCTTTCTAATGATACATATTGGGAATAAACTTGTAATAGTTTATGAGTGCTCCATTATCACATCGCATGTGTCTATTTTTGATATGGTTTTATTTCAATCAGTTAGGATGAAATTGTAGACTTAATATTTAGCTGCACACATTGCAGCCACACCAGAAAAATACCTGATCCGTTTCATATTATAACGTGATTATTGTGAAACTTGCATGTAATAACGTGATAGTTTCACACATCATGTAATAACGTGGTAAGTTTCACACATCATGTAATAACGTGACAGCAAGTTATCAGTTGGAAATTATCGCATGTTAACGTAAAACTTATGACGTTATAACGTGACATTGATTCGTTTTTGTTGTTGTATTTCTGGCGTGACAGTAACGGGCTTCCGTAGCTTTTGGAGTTGCGTTTAATTAGTTTTTAAGAGGTCATTGTGTTGACTGTACAAAGTTGGGACTTTTATTTTGGAAACACCTACAACACTTCCAGTGTGAACTTGCAGCTTTCCCGTTAGCTTTAACGCAACTCATCCTTCAGCAGGAGCACCCGTTTTCGGCCTCTTAAAGACGCAGACCTCTGCCACTGTTGTACTTTTAGGTGTCTCCTCAAAAAAACATCCCCACGACTTGTCAGTTAACTTTGTTATAATCGCCCCTAAAATAATACTGTACGGTTTACATCACTCACAACCAATCACTTAAGAGATAGTGTGTGAAAGCAGAGGACAACACTGATAAATGACTTGATGACCCCATGTCTTGACTGGCTGTTGATTATCTCTCTGACAGGATTATGTTTCTCTTTGTATACTCAGGGGAGCTTTTTCACATAAAATAGTGAAAAGAAAAAAAAAGACAAAGCCAAAAAGCACAAGGTTGATGTTTTTATTCTGAAAACTACAAAGCTCAAAACAATAAGCCGGCCACAATCGGACTGTGTGATAAACGTCCAGATAGCAAGAAATATTGATGACAAAAAGTATGAATATCCATTCACATTTGGAAATGAATTCAAAGACACGCTCTGCTTTATCACAGCAATACGAAAACAGCACACTACAGTGACAGTGATATTTTTTGGCAAAAATCCACACCCCTCCGTCAGAAGAAACACTCTCTTTTAGCTCTGGCACACAAAACATCATGTTGTACTTTCAGCCGTTTCAAGTAACCTAGATCAATGTTAGGCCTTGTTCATTCATTGTTATTATAAAACAGAGGAGCAACACACCCACACACACATGCACATAAAAGTTGCATATGAGCAATGAAGAGCTTTTTGTTGACAACGCACACACACACATTTTATAAAACACTGAATTATATACTCACTGAAAAATGACCAAAAATATGTACATCCCTGAAATAAACTACAAACTCAAACTAAATGGAAAACGATGACATTCCGTGTGCTAATAATAATTATGTGATCACACTGTCATCAGTCTGTCAGGCTCATTATTACTGTATCAATCTTTCACACTGAAATTACACAAATTGAAATTCATCCTATTATTGTCTCTCTCGTGTTGTTTCTCACAGTCTCCCATAAAAACATCTGTTAATTCATTATTCTATGAGAATATAGAATTCCTTGATAAATCTGATGGCTTACAAATTTCAGTACATTTCATCGGACAAAAGGTAATACTCATGTGTTCATAATTGTGGGATCAGCGGATGGCTGCAGCTACATACACACTACTGTAATATGTCCTAAGAGAGATGCCCTTTTTGGCTGCACGAGTCAAATGGTTCACGAGTCATTCTCTCGTCCACAACCGATCTATAGATACAAACAGACAGAATTATTATTAACCTGTAATCACAGCTTTAGCAAAGTCTTCATTTTTCACAGCCCTGCAGAACCACACAGTGGAACCATTTGACATCAACTACAAACCATCTTTACAATCAAAGGCATGGGTAGAAAAGATTAAATGTTACGCATGTTTAAAACTCGTAGTCCTTTTCGGCCATGTCGATGGCCCAGGCGAACTTCTCTCTCTGGGTTTTGTTGTAGATCTTCTCAATGGGAACGCCCCACTTCTTGCACCTGGAGGGGACAAAGACGATGGACACATTCAGAGCAAAGAAATGACCGTTGGAACAGAGCAACTACTCTTTTTTTCTTTCAATAACATCATGTATTATTTATCTTACAATCACCTCATAAAGAGTACATCATGAAGACATACAATGTAGATCATCACTAATTTGTCAACCATGTTGACAAGGAGGACATATTCTCTTTACAGTAAGCCTACAGTTTGAATGGGCTGGCAGTCCGCTCTGCTTTCACTCCGTTTCCAACTTTATTTTCAAAGAATGTCACACATACTGCAGCGTACGCCAGGTTCCCATGCACCACCCTATTCGGAGGGACCCCCATCCCTTACGTCCTACAACCAGGCAAAACACGGAGCATTCCTGTATCCATTGTGCTTGAGGAGGAGGCTCTCCATAAATAGCTGTGGGGCATCGGTTAGGGAGGGCGGACCTCAGTTCCCCTTCTCTGAGGCCTGGCCCTCCATTCAGCCACAGACAGCTCCTCATTGACTTCCCACATGGAGGAAGGAGTGTTGTTTGGTGACGCTCCCTGGCTTTCAGAAACAAACCCCATTGTTCCTCGCGCTCACACGCTTTTCTTCCTCTTATTTTCCTTTTGCAGCCGTTAGCTTTTTTGCTTGTGCTGCTCCTTTTCCTACAATGCAAGAGCATTTCCTGCCTTTCTGTCACCAAGGTAGATATGCACTCCGAACACCCACCCACCCAGAGACAAGAAGCCTGCGTTACAGTACAGTACTCCACTCACTGCTGTTTAAAAACCCTATTCACAACTGTGAGCAAATAGCGCTTTACTGATGAACAATGTCTGTTGTGCAACATAAATACCATGCAACAGAGATGCGTGGATCCAGGTAGTTGAGCTTAGAGGTGCCCAGAGCAATCTGCTTGTTCTCCTCTCTGTCTGTAGCCTGGACCTGGAGCTTCATCAGCTGCTCCTCTATCCTCTGCACAGCTTTACGCTTCACCTCCACCGCCCTGAGAGAGTTAAACGGAAACACAAAATGACACAAAGACAGAGATGCACAGAGACAGGGATATAAAAACAAAGAGAGAAGAACAATTATACTGATGAACTGAAAAACATCCCATGAAGATAAAACTTTGTTCCCATACAACTTAAGAAATGGATTAAACCCTTCCCCTACCGGCCAGTAGCGATCAAGCTTTCTTACTTTTTGCTCTTGTCATCATGGGAAGCCTTGTGATCAGCCTTGGCGGCCTTCAGCTGCTTCCTGGCTGCAGAAAGTTGATTTTGTTTCTCGTCAATCTGCAACCACAACAAACATGTGCTGGGTGAAGACAACGATCGGCATCAAGGGCAGAGGCACCAAAACCAAAAAAAAAAAGTCGTGATGCAGGTTCTTCACCTTGGTCTGAAGGGTTTGCATGGACTTCTCGAATGTTTTGGGTGGAGCTCTCTGGTGATTACAAAGAATGGCCACTGCCCGGTTGGCTCGGTTGTACGACAGGATTTTAGCCGGGATGCTATCATCGGCTGGAGACCCATCAACAACAAGGGACAAGAAGATGTTATTTAAATTTAAAATCACTGACAGATTGTGTTTGTAAGAATAAGGATTCACAGGCACAATATGAGTCATACACAGTAAATTACAGGAAGACAACCTGTTAATACAATTACTCAAAATATGTCACTATCTGTATGGGAAGGCCTACAAAGATACTATGTGTACACAACTTTATGGTTGGGGTTTGAAGCACTGCCTCCTTTATCTAATCTGCATGAGT
Organism: Planiliza haematocheilus; assembly: GCA_005024645.1. Classification (NCBI taxonomy): domain Eukaryota; kingdom Metazoa; phylum Chordata; class Actinopteri; order Mugiliformes; family Mugilidae; genus Planiliza; species Planiliza haematocheilus. The sequence continues at coordinate 10,091,941 of SRSE01000593.1, forward strand.
CATATAAATTTTAATAGCTCAATAATTCATGCAAAAACATAATCTAATCTAACGCTCCATATTTTAATTTATTTTATTCGTGTAGCAGCTGGAGCGAGGGGTTTGATTTACACAGAGACTTTGATTGATTATTTGTTCCTGTCAGGCATTTTTCTATTGTACATGAGTTTATGTTCCATGTTAAATATTTCATTAGGAGGCCCTTTGTAGTCCTGTCCCGTGGGAGAGGAGCAGGAGCGAGTAGGTTTATTTACGCAGAGACTCTCCTCTATTATCTGTCCTTGTTAGAATAAATGGGTAGAAACTGTAAAGAGATCCCAGTGTCCTGACATCCCCCCCAACAAACCAAACACCTAAAGGTTAGGTCTTTAAACAAAGTGTGTGGTTGACGAGATTGACTCTTGGTAAAAACCAGCATCAGAAATGTCGGCGTTGACTCAGATGAGCTGCTATGTGACTGTATGAATCTGCTGTCACTCACGGCAGGTGAGCTCCTTGAGCTGCTGTTGCAGGGTGATGGAGGCGTTGTAGGTTCGGAAAACCTTGGCTGTTAATCCATCCATCAGCTCCTGTAGATGCTTATTCAGAATAGACGTCTGCAGGAAACACAAAAAAAAAGTGTGTTAGGGCAGAACAGATGTAAACAAAAGAGAGAGAATAGTAAAGTTCAGGAGGCAGATACTCATGTGTTTCTTACATTCAGTCGGTCAAAGAGGTCGTCTTCAGGCTGCTTGTTTTCCAGAAACAACTGGAGGTTTTTAAAGACCTGATAAGAAAAAATAACATCGTATTTTTTTGTGTATCCACGTCTGCAATGTCGCATTTCTACCAGCAGAGGGTACAATTTTATTTGTGTTCATGATGACAAGTGCAGGTGGTTTGCTGATTGCAGGTTAGTGTGTATTCCTGTGAGGAGGAAATGTGTCCAAACAGGCGTGTTGAAGAATTTGTGATTGAAAAACGAACATTCCTAGTGTGTCTGTATGCATGTGTGGCTGAGCACACTCCGGTAATAGCAGGAAACAGACCACCCTCTGAGCCAGAGCTGACGGAAAGCTTTTCGCGTCTGATCACCTGCCTGTGCAAACATCCCACTCAGCATAGAAACATATTATCTCATTTACACAAAATTCCACTTCTGTCATACACACACAACCAGCACCACCCTCATAAAACCAGAAATCACAGATCTGTACTGTAATATAGATCTAATCTGCATCAAACTCTCCTCTCTTTCTAATTCCCTTTCTTACCCTCTTCTCCACAGGGATCTTGTTGTAGTAACGGATGGAGTCTTTTCCCAGGAAGTCAAACTCCACCACGTATTCCTGGTCGTCCATTTTGGGGTACAGTTTGATGTGCTCAACCCGCAGCGAGCAGCAGCCAACGGTGTCCGCTGTCTCACCTTCCTCCTTTTCGTTACCCGCCCTCAGTGCCAGCTACAGAGGAAACACCACCCATCGCCATCATTTGACTTAAAAGATGAAACATTTGCTCAGGATTTGTTCTGTAACCACTGGGTTTTTCTCTGAAACCACTGCGTTTCCAAGCACACTTTAACAAATTCAAAAACAGTGTATGCAGGCGTTTTTAATGTTTTAGTTGTCTTTAGTTTCACTGAATTTTAATCACCTTGTCTATGAAATACAGCGCCACGGCTCTCTGTCTGATCCTCATTTCTTTTGACTTCCAGTCGTCTCTGTACTGATTACGTATGCGATCCACGCACTTCTTCAAACGCCGTGCGGTCTCGTATTTCTGCCAGTCCTTCTCCCCCTGCGCCCAAGCAGATTGTTCGTTTTCATCAATGGAAAATTGATAAAGTATAGGCCACTGGAGGCTAAAGACGTGACAGCGTGTGTACCTTGATTCTGGAGCTGGGATTCAACATGATGTATTTGATGGAGCCCTGGATGTTCTCCGTCCAAGATGCTAACCAGGTCACCTTGTTGTCATGGCGAACCTCCTTCCATTTTGACCCTGGGGGAGGTTTAGGGTGCTTGGAGTCCCTACGGATAAAGAAGCAGGTTTACTATACAGAAGCAAGACGACAGCAGGATGCAGTGTTGACCCTCTACTTTTGTATGAAGTTTCTCTCATTTCTCACAGCTACAAAAACATCACAGACAAATTTCAACTCTGTTGTTGTGAACACTGCAGCCACGAGACAATAATATACAGAGAATCACTACAGTAAGACAAATCCCATTATGACCAGTGTGTGGGGGTCAACATGTCCTCCTCTGGGTTGTGTTATTGTTTGCACAGACACTCTGACAGGAAGGCTACCTTTGACACAGAGCCTGCATGTGTGCAAGTGTGTGTCAGTGATTAATCTGCCATCCTGTACACTCAGCACGTACATTCTTGTCCTGGTGTCTCTTTGATGGCAACTAATTGCTACAAATTAGCCTGTCCATAATCTCTCAAACGTGTCCCGAAGGCATGCAACGAAGACAAAAATAAAGACAGCACTACTTCCACAATCTAAAAATATATCTGGCAAACACAGTATGATAGTTAGAAGGTGGAAGATCAAGCCGGGAGAGAGGGGGGAAGAACAGGACAATGACGTGAGACATACTGTATGTTCACAAACATGCATGATCTCATCTTCTAATTCAGCTCGTGTAATTTCTCACTAACAGTGGTTTGACAGGTCCACCTTGTGGTACAGTTCAGTACTAGGCACAAAAAGGTCAGCAGCTTTTTGACAGAACTGATGCTCTATTGATGCACAAAAAAATTAACTGAAATGTAAAACGTCATGGCAGTCAGGGGTGGGGTGGGTGGGGGTAATGATGGTAATGAGATTCCCCACTTGCTACAGTTAATAATGATGTCCTCAGGTCTGATGCGGCGTTTCAGCATGCCCATCTTCGGGTGGTCGCCTCTTCCCCGGAACAGCCCCGGCGGCTCGATGCGGAAATTTCCGATCCTCTCCTTGTGGTTGTCCATGATGCAGAAACCGTACTCCTGGAGGAGCCGCTCGTTTTCCTCTTTGATTTTCTACAGCGTAATAAAAAATACAATGAGGGATCCCACAACTGTTTCAAGGCAGAGAGTCTCCACCATTGCAAGCCTACCAGCTTCTCCTCCTTTGACATCTGTTTCCGAGCTTCTGATTGGGCCTTGAAGTACTCATTCATCTCACTGAAATTGCATTTGTTCAGGTCAGTGATCAGAGACTTTTCCTCTGATGTCATCTCCTAAAATATAAGAGAAGACATACGAAACGGGCCCAATTTAAACTTCACATTCTTTGAGCTCCACTCAAGGCACTATGTTTATCTCCTCACCTTCCTCCAATCCTTGAAGAAGTTCTTCCTGAAGATCTCCTTAGTGCTATATTCATGATCCAACATCTTGGAAAAAAAAGTGGCTACCTCCTCCGCGGGAGCACTAAGTTTCATAGGCTTACCTACAAATCCAAAGAATTATATTACAGCCTCGACCAAAAGATTATCAGTAGGAGATGTAATGTTTACACACACACCCACCATCATAGTAGAATTTAACTTTGTTAGGCAAGGGTTCGTACGGTGGCGCAAACACTGGACCCTTGTGCTCAAGGAAGCGCCATTTGGAGCCATCAGTGTATCTTTCCTCCTCCCACCTAATCACCACAAACAAAAACAAAAGCAGCCCGTGAGAGAAAAGAAAAACAGGGTATCTGCTGCTCAGTAGCGGCTGCGCACAGCTAATTGTCCTCCATCTGCAATTTCCTGAGGAAAGGAACAATTTGTCCAGAAAATGATCTTACCATTTCCACTTCTCCTCCTCTTCTTTTTTGGCTTTCTTTCCATCTGTCACCTTTTTGTCTTTTGTCTTCTTTTTGTGCTTGACATCCTAAACCAACATAATCAAAAACTAAATCAATCTACACACACAGAAAAAAAAACAGTTTGGCAGTATGACAACGCATTTATAACAATAATGTACAAAAGCTTCATGGACCTCCTCCTCCTCGTCTTCTTCGTACTCATGTTTCCTCTTCTTTGCCTTTTTGTCATGTTCCACCTTGACCTTTTTAGGCTTGTACTCAAATCTGTAAACAATTACACCCTTAACATGAAATGAACCTCAGATTAAAAACTGCAAACAATTCTGGATTAATCTGGAAGACACTTACTCTTCATCGTCATACTCCCGTTTGGAGGTCTTATAGTGAGGTGGAGAGGGGTAGAAGCCGTTGTCTTCTTCAGGCTCGCTCTTAATGGCGGCGGGACTTGTGTCTCTGAGTAGTAGTGAAGCAATATCGCATTAATGAAAACCAAGCAATAGCTGAACTTGTAGTTTCCAAAATGACTTATGGTTTAACAGGGCTGCTTTATAATTACATTTGTTTCACATCAGAAGCAAAAAAACTGATGCTGTTTACCTTGCATATCCATTTTCTTTCTCCTTTTTGGGTTTGTCTGAATGGGATGAATGAATCTGTGAGGAACAACGACAAATGTAGCGGATTATAGTTTTGTCTAATGCTTTCACACCTTTAAGCAAGTTGTCTAATGTAGAGTTAACGGAGAGCTACAGAGGGCATTTGGTTGATTATTAGTTTTTCTCTCATGGGGGCAGTCTCTGGCATAAAGATATTAACAAACTCGCATGCTGTGTCAGGACCACCAAACAATTATTAGGCAACCACTGGAAAACAAAACTTCCATGTTAACGTGACAAAATAATTATTACAAAACAAAGACAAACACCCTATCGTAAAAGGGCTCACTGACTACCCATTCACAAACCTTCTCTTCTCTCCTCTTCTCTTTGTCCCTGTCTTTCTCTTTGTGTTTTTCTCTGTGCTTGTCTGAGCTGCCGTCGCTGTGCTTCAGCTTCTCTTTGTCTCTGTGTTTCTTCTCAGAGTGCTCCTTATGCTCGCTGGAAAACAGAAAGCCACGGAGTTCAGAGATCAAGTGCAAGAGGCCAAACGCTGTCGGAAGATGTCGTCAACAAAGAGCCGACCACCAGCCAACGTACACTTTATCAGTTCTAACATACAATGACAGTGTCATGGACACCGGCCAATAAGAATGGCCAAAGTAATGACTCTATTATTGTACTGCTGCCCACAAGTATTTCCACCAGACAAAAGGAAACCATCGCAAATGTTCCACAGTGGCTCAGGTTACAAATGCTCTGCAGATGTCATTCATAGTTGTGGATTTCAGGGCAGGATTCTATTAGTTGTAATTAAATCAGCAGTACCCGCTTAAATCTGCCTAGTTATATGTTTCATATTGTTTTAATCTGCATACAAGTCTCATTCAAATATCTGTTACATGGGATAAGGCCACAAGTGATGCGCTGCAAGGAGAAAATGGCGTTTACACAGCAAAACATGTTAGTGATATATAAAAACCGATCCATGTCTGTGAAAAGAAAAAGATCCCCTACCTGTTGCTGTGCTTGAATTTCTCTCGCTCCTTGTCTTTCTTGTGATCTTTGTGTCTGTGTTCCTTGTCTTTGTGCTTGTCTTTATGTTTGTGAGAGTCTACAATACAAAGGAGAGATCGACACGTATGATCTGACAACCAGCCCTTTTCTTGTAGCTGTTTACACTAAAGATTTACATGATTTTAAAAGTTGTCTGCGGAGGCCAAAGTCAATAACTGGTAAAATAAACTGGAGGTCTGAGTGCTGTTAAGGACAAAAATAGAGCACACATGTTCCCTTGTTGTTCCATAATCTGTTCTAAAAGCCCCATAGTTAAAAACGAATGTGTAGTGACCTGAGAAGGAGTAGGTTTTAAGTAAGACTTCAGTCTAGAACATGCAAACACAGTGAGGCTTAATAACTGATTTATAAAGATAATATATAAATCCTCCAACAGAGGTAAAATCTGTGCCATAACCGCAAAATGTACCAAAGATAATTGCTCCTATATGTTATGTCACCGGATCATTAGTACTGTGGAATCTATGTGGAGGCAGCATTTTCCTCTGTGCTTAGTTGAGGTTGAGTTATTTGAACTATTTTTTACACTCTTGGGCAATAATCAGCACCTTATCATTTGAACATAAAACCATAATCTGGAAATAAATCAAGTTGCGTAAGACATGCACAACACAACATGACCGTACTAGCTAAACTGACTAAGTTGGGGTTATGAAAATAATAGAAACATGTGTCGGTACAACACAATGCAAATTCAGCAGTACTACAAACCACAGTGTCCAAAATGAAAACACACTGAATCAACAGCTCTCTCAGTTATTTTAAACAAATGCTGAACACCACAGCCTTTAAGATTTACTCCTATATTAGAATATATTTGTTGTCTCTAACGTTTTAATAAGTGAGTATAAATTGCTTATATATAATGTTATATCACCGGGTCTTTACTGCTGATGAATCTATGTGCAGGAAGCATTGTACTCTGGTGTTTTCACCATACACGATATTTGATCGGTACATCTTATCTTTTGTAAAACCCTTTATCTCTAAAGGAAAAAAAAAGAGCAAAACTTGCAATATTTTTCTGTTGAGTAATTGTGAAGCGCATCTGCAAACGGCAAGTACTTTGTGCAGCACTTAAGTTTATATATTATTTCCTGCAACAATTTCCTTGAAGGGTTGTGATATAGTACATCTGCAGTCCAAACATTAAACACAATCTATCGTTTAAGCACATTCAGATTAAACACACAGATCTAACACTGCAGGTAAATCAGTGCACTGTAATATCACTGTAATATTGGAATTTATAGTTTCGTAATATTTATCAAACACTTTCACAGCTTTTTTGGGCTGGATCTTGTAGAGGTTTTCAAACAGAACATGAAGGGTACTGTACATGAGAAGAGAAACTGTGTTTATACCCTTGTGCTGTCTATCAAATTATAATAATTTTGCATGAGTCTTAATATTAAAATATTGCCTGCTGAGTGAAATCCCTCTCGTGGAAGGCCTGATCATCACCTTGTGGCTCCCTGTTGTCATGGCAGTTTAATAACGGGTTTACCTTCTATTGTCATATGAAATGCCATTTATAAACCAAATCATTTCCCACCAGCTGCTTTGCTTTCCTTTAAATCAGGCAGCAAATTAACCCTTCAAGAAAAAAAAGTGCTCTCAACTTTGTGAGAGTGACAGAGGCTGCTGTGTGGAGACTAATTTGTGCAAAAAAATGACTGCTCAAGGCATATGCTTTTAATAATGCAGTGCAACTTTCTTCTATGTGACTTGGAGTTTTAAACTCCGGCGTGAGCCCAAATGAGATGAATGCCTCTTAATCGGAGGTGGAGGCAGGGTGCAGGTGGAGGGGAGATACGGGCAGGGGAGAGGCGATAAGCGCCCAGCTCTCGCCTCCATATCACGGCAGACAGTTGGCTCACTGATCGGCGCCCTGGCTGCTACATACAGAAAAAGAAAATGGCGCAGAGACTAAGTCCTCAGCCTCAATTCGACCACTTTCGGCTCCAAAATTCGCCGTAAATGCACGCACATATTACTCAGCTAATTCATGCAAAATAAACACGACGCCAGGCCCTTTCCGAATACCCCGTCAGATTAAAAAACCGAAGGCGGCAAGTGTTCATTTCAGACCCTCTTTTTGAACAATAGCCGCAAGAGAGTGGAGGAGAAGGGACTTAGTCTCTGGGACGCCATTTCTGTCCTTTAAAAACTAACAGTAGACAGGTAGACACGATTCAGGCTAGAAGTCAGAGTCAGTGCGAATAAAATTCCTCATCAGAGGACCTACCAGTTCCTTTAGATCCGGAATTGACCTGAAAATAGCAAAAAAATATGTTTTTAATATTTCAATTTTAGAAATGCCGGTAGCTCGGTTATTCAAGTTTCAGCAAGCATACAAATGTACCCTAGAAATACGTGTATTTTGCGAAAACAAAACAAACAAAAAAAGCCTACAGTGCACATAATATAAAAGTTTTCCCTAAAACAACAAAGAGTGCAGACTAACTTGCACCGTTAGCTTATCTTTGCCGTTATTTCATGTCCTGGCGGTTATTACTACTGTTATGTCAGTTATGGCCGAGGGATTCATACAAACTGTACCAAAAACAGAAAAGCGGTAATTATTGGCCGAGAGCTACCTGAGAGTCTCCGCGTCCATGATCTCCGCTCATGGTCAAGTTGTTTTTGTTTGGAAAGCAGGTAAAGTTATCACAGCAGACAGCTGTTCAGGATGCGACTGCACAGGATGCGAGGCTCAGGGAACCCTCACTGACAGCCTGGAATGGAGTCCCAACGTTTACTCACTGCGCATGCTCAGCACAACCTAAACACCGAGAGAACAGTGTGCAGTGATCTCTACCATGCAGCTCTGGACTTTACATGACAATACCTTCTTGCAGGTTAGTGTGATTACAGTCTCCTTTCAAGATGATCTTGGTTTTTAGAGTTAAAACATAAACCAGTCAGCCACAACATTAAAACCACTCACAGGTTAAGTGAATATCATTGAGCATCTTATAGCAATGCAATGTTCTGCTGGGAAACTTTTGGACCTGGAATTAATGTGGATATTACTTAGACATATAGCAGCCACCTAGACCCGGCACCCCCACCCCATATCAATGACACCCCTTAAGGGCCACCCCCAGCAGGATGCAGCATAACACAAGCACAAAAATGGTTTAGGAACAACTCAAAAAGCATGAAAAACAGCACAAGGTGTCGACATAGCCTCCAGACTCCTTTGATCGCACAAGGGAGACCCACATAATATTAGGAAGGTGGTCATGTCGTATCCGTTTAAATTTCTGTTAAAACCACCTCATACTAATCCATATTAATAGTAAAGGAACAATGAGGTAATAATAGAGTGGAAAACAACAAAATAGGGTGGAACACACCACAGTAAAACGCTTCCTCCACATGGATTCATCAGTAATAATGACCCAATGACATAAAATTGTACAGCAATGAGGAAATACACTCACTTGCCAAAACACTAGGTACATTATGGGCATATTCTAAAACAAGTTCTGCACTCAGTCTTAGCTTGATGGAGGTTATAGTATTCAGCATTGAGCGCTGTTGACTTAACCAATTTCATTTTGGAGGCTGTAGTTTGTCATACTATTGAACATACTATTGAACACACATTCCTTTTATTTTGTGAAACAAAAATAAGACACGTTTGTGTTCAATTCAGTCCCGATTAATGCCACAAACTACATCTTCCACACTGATTAGTTGAATTGCCACTTTATTAAGCTGTTTAAACATAAAGTGAACATTATAACAGTCACAAAGGAGCAATTGTTTTCACTAGTGTACCTAATGAACTGGCGAGTGAGTGCACATGTAATATGTAAGAATTTCAAAATCGAGTCCAAATCTAAAAAGGCAACAACCTTCTGGTGATGCATGAATCAAATGACACACGGTCACAGAGCAAAAGCAGTAGAAAATTTAATTCAGTTTTACAACATAATTATACAGTAATGACAAGCTTCATTATCAGTCTTCACGTGACTTAATCCAGCATTTAATATAAAAAGCACATTCACACAAACTCTATGCACACACTCTAACTACAGTCTCACATAACGGCATGGACAAAACAATTTCATAATTCTTCTTAAAACAATCTGTACATGGATTCTTCCTCCAGCAAAAAAACTCTTGGCCAGAGAAACCATTATCAGCTGATTCACAGAGGGAAACAAAACATTTACAGTACACTTCACAGGTTACCACAACTGTAGTTGTGCCTATTTAGACTTCCTTCGTTTGGCTTGGGTGGGGCTTGCTCCAGTTTCTGTAAATAAAAAATAAAATAAAAAATAAAATAGCTTATAGGTGTATTAGGGGAAAAGTAGTATGTGGCTCAAGTGTGAAGATAGATATTCTGCCTTTGAAAGCTGCCGCTGTCTTTATTCTACCTTTTACAGCAGCACTGGTTCCAGGCCTGGCCGATCTCTTCCTGATACCGCTGTCCACCACAGGCTCCTCCTCCACCTCTTTCTCTGCTCGGGAGCTGCGTCTGCTTGGGCCCTTGGGCTTCTCAACAGCAGCTCTGGGAGAACCAGACAGAACAACAACAGACACCAAGAAAGGAAGGAAGGACAACACACAGATGTGTTACTAAATATGCAAGGGTGTTTTTTAACTCTGCTCTAGTCAGAGAAAGATATAATACCAATCAGGACTCTGCTGTTTTTCCTCGTCTACCACAGATACTGTCCGTCTTCATCCCGACAGCATCCACTACGTCGACATGACCACTGCTTGTGTCTTTGCAGCACAAACATGTTAAAATACATACCTTGGGACTAAGTTGATGGGCGTCTTTCTTTTCTTTGCCCATCTGTGATAGAAGTGGAAAAACAGCGGTAAACTATAAACTGTGCTGAAAAAACATGGTTTCACTTCCCCACATTATTACAATGCCCAGGAAAAGAGATATGACCTCAAAGGTCAGTGGAGAGTTACAGTGTATTTTGTCATACGCTGTTCTTTGTTTTAGACTTTTGACATGCATTAGTATATTTATATTGTTGCATGCTAATCATACATACCATAAGTGCTGCGGCCATGTGGCTCATTGTGTTCACCACGTACCCCCGTGGCCAACCAAATGAACTCCCTGAGTTTCAGGTGAACTTGAAATGTCTAAGCATTTCTTCTTCAAGGTTGAGCACGAGTCTTAAGATTAAGCCAGCTTTTCAAAGATCAATAGTAACAGATACCTTAACAACCCTACCCCAAGAATCATTACACAGCTAATCAGCAATGTTAAATGGGTAAAAAAAAAAATGTTAAAAGCAATCTTACCCCTGCTCAGAACCTGCCGAGGCCTCTTCACCTGAACAATAGAAACAAAATTATTATTTCCATGTCACCTAGTTCCATGTAGGTCATATCAGATCATGTGCTGCCATTTAAAAATAAAAATAAAAATCTAAAACAATAGTAAGTACACTTACCAGTCTTCTCAGTGGAAGCAGGTTCATGTGACTGTGCAACTTCTTGTTCAACAGGTGCTGGGAAATGAAAGCATGAAATAGTTATACTGATACAACTAAAAAAATGAATCATAATATATTGTAATGAATGTGTAATTGAAAACCACATATGCAGTAGCTATGTAAATGTATGTAGGATGTTGGAGTGTCACAGTGTACTAAAGACATCAGCTTAACGTGACTGAGGATCATGCCTAGAACGTATCCATGGTCCTGTTTACTTGGTACATGTCCAATCGATTTTGTACCAGTCGTATGTTTACCTGGAGTAGTCAGAGTGGTTTCAGCAGGTACTGCGGCTGGTTGCATGGAAAGCTCCACAGCTGGGGGGTCAGACTGGCCAGGTGGAACTATGCTGGGGTTAGCAGCTGGAGAGGATGTGGTGCGAGGAACCTCCTGAACAGGTGCAGGTGCAGCAACAATTGGAACAATGGACGGTACCGGACTTTGTACAGGAGTAGCGGTAGAAAGCAAGGTAGAAGAAGAGACAGCAGTGGTAGCACCAACTACAGTGACAGCAGGAGCTTGAGGAGTTATAGTCGATGCTGGGCTTGAAACTGAAGCTGGTGCAATCACTTGAGCCTGGGAAATAATTTGAGTTGGAACAGTAACCTGCCCAGGAACAGGGACTGGGGAAGAGACTGCAGGCAAGGTAATGTTTGTAACAGCAGTAGTATTGGGAACTTGAGCTTCAACCTGAACAGCAGAACTAGCTGGGGGATGAAAGACTTTTGGTTGCACTACCCCTGTATGCCCCTGAGCAGGCCTTTCTACAGGATTTTGTTGGGAGTCAGTTGTACCAGAAACGGGTGCAGCAGCCTGTGCTGGCTTGCTTTTCATCTGCATGATTGGAGATGTAGTTACAGGACTCTTGCGGACGGCGTTACCAGCCCCAGGACTAGAGCAAGGTGGAGGAGAACCCAGAGGTGGCTGAAAGGGAGATGACGCTGAAGGACTTGGATGGGTAGATAGCTGATGAACTGGGACAGCAGATTTCTGAGTAGAACCTGTCTCACCGGGGTTTTCTGTTTTTGTAACCCCCGGGTTAATTTGCTGAGAAGCTGCGAGAGAACCTACTGTGGCTGAAGAGGACATACTAGTGGCAAGTTGAACCTGTCCACCTGCACTTCTAGCAGGGTGAGTGCTCATCACGGTAGCTCCTGAGGACTGGGTGGAGGTCAGGGCAGGAGAAAGTTGGATATTTGTCGTGGACACTTGGATAGACCCCACCATGGTGACTGACTGTGATACCACTGTATTAGGAGCCACAGATGAACCTGGCACCTGGAAAATTGGATTGATAAATACAGGGGTTGTGATGAACTGAGGTCGGGGGGCAGGGCTCTGTTGTCGGATGTCCTGAGGTCTAATGTTCTTGTTGGGAACAGCCACCATAGATGTGGGTGGCTGTTGGGTGGAAGCAGAAGTGATGGCATTGGAGGCGACAAAAACAGTGATCTGGTTGGGGGAAATGGTGCTTGACGAGGCAGGGATCTGTATGACAGAGTGGACACTTGTCACAGGTTTAGAACTAGGGGTTGGTTTTAGAGCCAAACTGGCTAGGTTTACACTAGAGCTGGAGTTAGAACTGGTGCTGACCGTTAAGGCAGAACTGTTCTGACTGGAAGTGACTAGGTTGGGGCTTTGGGTGGCATTAGTGTTAGTATTGGCCGTGCTGCAAGTGGTAGGTGTTGGATTTACATTTGGACTGGAACTGACACCAAGACTGGAGATGGGGCTTTGATTAAAGCTGGAAGAAGTACTGGAGTTGACATTAGTGGAAGGGTGCGAGCTGGGAACTGAAGGAAGCTGCAAGTTTGGACTGCTGGTAGGGACTGGGAGAGCAGGTTTGGGTTTAACTTCAGACTGGCTGATAGTGGCAGTAGTAGCGACAGGCATGGACACATCTGTACTCTGGGAGTTACTGTGAAGTGGTCTGTCTGAATCCAAAGCAGACTTGGGACTGTCTTTTCCTGTTACGTCCCTAACAGTATTACTTTGTAATACTTTGGGCGCATTGGTAAGACCTGTGTTATCCAGTAACTGGTTGAGGGACGTGGGAGCAGCTCTGAGAGCAGGCGAGACTTCAGAGTCCTTCACAGGTGCTGGGTGTGTTGGTTGCC